>CM018050.1:26054779-26654779 GCA_008638375.1 Nyssa sinensis
ATATTTGGTAAGTCGAATGCGTAAAATAAGGGAAATAGAACAAACCTACAAGGGCATACCTCTGGGCCAACATAGAACAGTTCTACAAAACCAAAAAAGTCTCGATCAATACTCTCAACCGTGAGATCCATGTCTCACTGGAACTGAACCCAAACAACCAAGATAGAGACAAACTCAGAGTAACGAGGGAAAGGAACCCTCAGCAAACCAATAACTAAAGGATACAGTAAAGCAACAAGCTACACAACCCAAGCAAAGGAAGCAGCAACAGACTGCACATAAGGCACGACAGCTAAGTTCTGAAAATAGAATCTGATAGACCAAAACTCATGGAAACCTCCCAATTTTGCCAGAATTTGGTAACACCCTTCTAACTAGTAGCTCAAGGTCTTATAGCGAAGGTGATGTCCTTTATGAGTTGTTCAAGCACCTACCATATATAACAGAGCACAGGGTAAGTTTTCAGGTACTTGACTGAGCCGTATATGTGTGTGTATGTATGTATATATATATATATCTATATATATATAGGTAAGTAAGTAATTGCATCAAAAGAGGGATTGACAAGAAGTTCAAGCGAACATCCCCCAGGTCACCAGCAATAAAGGCCAAGCAGGCCATTACAAAAAAACCAACCAGCAGATCATTTCTGGGAGCAAAACAGAGGCAACAATAAAGAAAGAGTGCAAGTGCGTTTTTTGTGATTTTTCTTTTTTTTTTGGTTTCTTGAAAGAGATATGCTAGAGAACCCATCATCTTTATCCCACTTTGATCCCACCCTCTCACATGAATGAGAACCATCATTTATTAAATGAACAATATTATCTCCATGTGAGAGAGTCGGGTTAAAGTGGAATAAAAAGGATGAGTAACATGGCTCTTCTTGAAATTATGCTATGACCTCTCAACTTATTTCATCTGCAATTATCTGAGAAAAGTGCAGGAAAATTCCTATTCTAAAAATAGTGCCTGCATCAAGATGGCCTCACATCATTTGTTTGGTCCCAATTCGTAATTTTATCAAGGAGTTGAGGAAAATTGTGCGTGTGAAAGACCTTTGAGAATATTAATGAATAAAAAAAAAAAAATCAAGTAGTTTGAACTCATGGTAGGATGCTAATTTTTTAGCACTTGATCTATTGAGCCTGATCTAACAATGGGTTGAGATCTTCTTGTGGTGCTGATGGAACAAAATGACTACTTAAGTGATGCATAAATAGCAGGAAATCACTAACCTATTTAATCCTTCTTCGAATCCTCTTCTTCAACTAAAGAAATGAGTCTCTGACAGAATGCATTTTGTTCACAACAACATTCATTGCCATCCGCTCCCTTGGTAATGAACTACAACATGAAAGTCCGATTCTCATCACTGAAACCAAGCACTCCGTCATTCTACTTGGACAAATGCGTTGGTGATCATGATCATGAATTATGGCTCTTTCTTCTACTTCCTTCTCATCTACATCTTCTTCTTCCACAAAGAGTAATGATGAGTCTACTATGTCCCTGACATGTTCAGGCAAAGCCATTGCGACGAACTTCTGAATGCTTAGTCCTTCTTTAAAGATGTCATCAATTGGCCTTTTTCCTGTAAACATCTCCAACAAGAGTATCCCATAGCTGTAAACATCGCCAAGTGTGGACACTTGGCCACCCATACCATACTCTGTGTTCAACAATCAACATGTCATGAGGTCCCATTGATATATATATATATATATATATACATAATATATAATCATATACAGTTCGAGTAGATGCAGAAAGGTAAACTTATTATTCATTTGACAAAGTAATCATCAACTAAAGATTAATCAATTTGGATAAAAACCATACCTGGAGGAATGTACCCAAAAGAGCCCTTGAGCCCAGCTGATATGTTTTGAATTTTGGAGGGATTATTTGATGCATCAAATAAAAACCTTGCTAATCCAAAGTCACCAACATGGGCCGTCATATCATCATCAAGGAGTACATTGCTTGGCTTCAGGTCACAATGAACAATTGGTGTTTGGCAATGGTGATGGAGATAATCCAATGCAGAAGCAACATCTATGGCTATGTTCAATCTCTGGATAATGTTTAAACCTTTAGTTTGGCATTGCCCCTCATCTCTTGGACCATGCAGCCACTGGTCTAGGTTTCCATTGGACATGAACTCGAAGACTAGTCCTTTAAAGTCATTACCGTGATGATCAACACTCGAACAAGCAGTTAAGATCTTGAGGAGATTTCGATGCCTTATACTTTTTAGAGCCCCGCATTCATCTATGAAACTCTGGGAAGCCCCATGCTGTTGAAGGTTTAATACTTTCACTGCCACAACTGCCTCATCATCACATAGAACTCCTTTGTATACAGAGCCAAAACTACCTGAACCGATCAAATTATCAGCAGAGAACCCATTTGTTGATCTAAGAAGTTCTTGGTAAGAAACCCTCAATTTCCAATCATTGGTTGAGGATGCAGCAGCTAAAGGTCTCTTTCTTGGGTTTTTTATCACATAATAAGCAGTAGCAGAACACGACAGTATAATTACAGATACAACTGCAATAGTTACGGGGATCACTATTTTAGGAGTAAGAAATTTTCTTGAATGAGAGTTCTCTAGAGAGCATGCAGGCAAATGTAAATCTGGGACACCCCCACATAGTTCTTCATTTCCAAGGATTGAAATTACAGTAGTATTTGTGAAAATTCCTTCCCTTGACACTTCCCCCTGGAAATGATTGAAAGAAAGATTGAGTTTCTTGAGAAATGAAAGCTTTCCAAGAAATTCTGGAAGTTTTCCAGACAAATTATTAAGCGAAAAATCAATCTCTTCTAGACCTCTCAAAGTTTGCAAAGATTCAGGAATTGTTCCTTGAAGCAAATTTCCCTCCAGAAACAGGCGTTCCATACTAATGCAACTGCCCAGGGTGTTTGGAATTTCACCTGACAATCTGTTCTCTGAAACATCCAGCTCCTTGAGATTTATCAAGTTACCCACCTCCAATGGTAGCGAACCAGTCAAAGAATTATTCGCCATGGCCAAAGAAATTGCAAGAGAAGAGAGACCAATGACCTCTTTGGGTATGGTTCCATTAAGATTATTACTACTAAGGTTTAGTATCAGCAAATTTTGGCAATTTCCGAGGCTAGGAGGTATACTTCCTTCTAGTCTATTCTCCTCCATAAAGAGCCTGGTTAATGATGTCAAGTTACCAAGGAAGGATGAAATTGGCCCCAAAAAATTGTTATTATTCAGTTCCAGTCCTTCCAACTGTCTAAGCTTCCCTATAGCATCAGGGACACTACCAGTTAAGTAGTTTCCCTCCAGTCCTAGAAGGCTCAAGTTGACAAGGTTCCCAATCCCAACAGGAACACTTCCATGTATCAAATTCAAACCCAGAGTCAGTATTTTGAGGTTGGTTGAAAGGTTGGCTATGGAATTGGGCAATTCTCCTCCAAAAAAATTTTGAGCCAAACCCAAGACTTCCAGACTAGTACAATTAGCCAAAAGAGTGAGAAAATTCAAGTTGCCAACTTTCCCATTTCCAAGTTTATTCTGATCAAAGTTAATTCTATATAAAACCTGCAGGCTACCTAAATTTGTAGGCACTGTCCCAGTGAGACTGTTTTGAGCAAAATCAATCACCTCAAGCCTAGAAGCATTGGATAATGAAACAGGAATGGGTCCTGCGAAATTGTTTACTCCCCCAGCAAATACTTGAAGGTTTGGGAGAGTAAGGCCGACATCAGGTGGGAGTTGCCCATCTAACTGGTTTTGAGCAACAGAGAAGTAGTAGATGGAGGAAATATTGTAAATCAATGAAGGAATTGTACCGGACAGTTCATTTCCATAGAGTTGAAAAAATACCAACTGTGAGAGATGACCAAGCTCAAGGGGTATGCTACCATGGAGATTGTTCCTGGCAAGTGAAAGAGCCAATAGTGACGAAATGTTTCCTATCCAAACTGGAATGCTTCCTGTGAGGTGATTTGCTGAAATATGCAGAAACACCAATTTTGTAAATGAGCTAAGCTGATCTGGGATTGGCCCAACAAGCTCATTGAAATTTGCATTTAGTCCTCTCAGGTCAGTACAATGAGTAAGATTGGTTGGAATGTTTCCAACAAAGGAATTTGAGCTCAAGTTGAGATATTGCAGGTGCAGTAAACGGCCCAAATCTTGAGGAATTTCACCATGGAAGCTATTGTACTTTAGATTGATGGCGGTAAGGAATGTAAGATTGCCTATAGAAGGCGGTATGGAGCCCACCAAGCTTTGTGACTCCAAGTTGAGAACCATGACTCTTCCATTGGTGTGACTGCATGTAACACCCACCCAATTGCAGAAATGGACAGAATCATTCCACAAGCTCATTATTTGAAATGGATCTTGTTTTATTCTATCCTTGAAGTCCAGTAAAGCAAGTCGATCAGTCTCGTTTGATTCTAATCCGGAGCTTATATCCAAAAGAAGAATCCAAGAAAGGAAATATAATAAAACCCACGGAAAATTCAAACAGGAATGCTCCATATACTCCTTTGGAAATTGGAATACAGGGATTTGGATGTCTCATATGATATATAAACTTCTGAATTTTCTGCTCCGTGAAATGCTCCATATATAGGAATTAGTGTTTAGACATACAGTGATTACAAAAGTATGGGTTTTGTGCATCATTGTCAAAGAGAAATTTTAGCATCTAAGTAGAGAGTGATGGTCATTCGCAATATGATTGATACATATATTATATGTGTTAATATTATACCCAATCATATTTGTATATGTTATGCACGCTTCAGTCAAATTAAAAGTGATAAATATTTACTACTAACACTAACATTTCTCATCACTTACCGACACTAACATTGATTTTTTCACAAATATCTCAAAAGGGTTTCTTCTAACCTAATACCAAGCTCTCAACATCAGGTTTATAGTAGAAGACATATATTTACTTTCTCATTCTATAAACTTACAAAAAACAATTATAGGTTTGATAACTCACCCATTTTTATTGACTTTTGTGTTATGGGTGAGAAAATTTTCAAATCACGTGGGGACTCTTTTTTGGAGCAATTATTCACTCGTTCCCCATGACAGTCACATTTCTAATAATATATTATATTATAAATATACATATGACATATTATTTAACTCTTAAAATTATTATATTTAAATTATTGAATAATTTTTTTTCTTTCGAATATATTTTTCAACGTGTATGAAAGATCACGTGATAATGCACTTTTTTTTAATAGTGGTACGACTCACTAAAAAAATAGATTATATCTAAGAACAAAGCCAACCTTGGCCTAGGTCAATTCCCCCCACCCCAATTTTTTTTATTTAAAAATTTTCTCATATTCTCAAAAAAAAAATTCAAATATCTGTTTATTGAGGTCTCAAATTGGGTGTTTCTTTTGTTCTCTGTTTCTAGGTTAGTCACAATTGATACCATTTCAATTTAGAAGACTAACTTGAATGGACATCTATTGAAATTAAGTTACTTTTTTGTTAGGATAGTTTATTATATTTCAATTGTTATATATAATTTTATGTTCGTTAATTTCGGACCATTTCTTAATAAGAAATAATTAAGCCTTTGTTTGTTCCAAACTTATGACTGAAAAAACCCATCTATTTGTAAACACAAGTTATTTAATTTTATTAAAAGTCTTCTTTGACTGAACCAATGAAAAGTGACTAATTAAGAAAAAGATGCCTACCATGTTATTTAATTTTATTCGAACTCTCTTTAAATGACCATCCATGGTGTGATCGGTAAAGATGTTGCGGATAAAATTCAAGCATTGCGAGTTTGAGTTTTCTCTGCACTGATCATTAGCAGCTAGAACTTAAAATCGTGGGTCTGATTGTCGCAAAGAGGAAAACTTAGTCTGATGTGCGTAAACTGGTCTAAGATATTCCTAATCGATTCATAAAAAAAAAAAAAAAAAAACTCTCTTTAAATGAAATCAACGTTTTTGAATGTTAATAGGAAGTTAGTTTTTTTTTTTTCAAGAAGTTTTAGAAATTTCAATTCTATTGGCAATAGAATTATAAAATTAAAAAGATAAAACCCAATTATGTATGTGATAACATATATTGATAATGATATGAGAAAGACTGTGAATAGGAAATTAGGATTTCTTTAAAAAATAAATTTTAGAAATTTTAATTTTATTAGCAATAGAATTATAAAATTTAAAAAATGGAACTCAATTATGTATTGGCTATCTTCTATTGATAATGATATGAAATGGAGAATCAAATAATTCTATTAGGTTGACAAAAGTATTTGAAATGATTCAGAAACTGGAATTGGCAAAATAAAAAATGATAAAGCTAATATTGATCATTATCAAAGGAGACAGCGAGCACATAATTTGGGTTCTATTGTTTCAATTTTATAATTCTATTGTTATTGCTAATTAAATTAAAATAGAAGATATGACACACATAATTTGTTTTATCTTTTTAATTTTATAATTTTATTACTAATTAAATTAGAATCTCTAAAAGAGATTCTATTTTTAATCTCTTTAATTGAGATTGTGACTTGATCCAATTTTTTAATAGAAAAATAGCTCAATTGTTTTTCTGACTTGTACCATTTGGTTTTGAGCTTTTGAATCCATTAATAGTCCTGCAAAATAAATTAAAAGAAGAACATGTAAAGTTAAGACAGGAAGAATTAGACTTAGGTTAACTTTTTTGTTACATAATTTCACCATGTAGTTATGAATTTTTTTATTTTAACTGTGTATAAATTAATCCGTCACTCAAATTGTATGTTTGAAAATTTTTTATTGACAGAAGCACATTTTTTCCTTACATGTTAGTAATCGGAACAACTTTTTCCTAAATTATCAAATAGGTTGGATATATGTATGTAATTCTATTAAAAGTTATTAAAAAATAATATTCCTAAAAAGAAAAATTTTTAAATCTAAAAAGAAAAGGCAACTATAGAAGATATTGTTTTATTTCAAACAATGTTTTCAGAACCAACCCGTTCATCGAACCGAAAAAATGTCCGGGTTACGGGTTATCGGTTCAACCGTTGGGTCAATCGGAATCAAACTGTGATATCATAATTAGTAATTAATAAATTTAATAATACATATTATTGATATTTTAAATTTAAAAAATTATACAAAAATTACTAAAAATTATATAAATTTTTTTTACAAAATATGAATTTTCTTAATATGTAAAACTTCAAGAAAAACATGAAAAAGTATAGTAGACATACCTTATTACAATGTTGAAAGTTGAAACTTCATTGCCATTCTTCCATAATCGCAAGGACCATAACAAAAATTATTTTAAAATCCAATCCAAGCATAATCCAATAATTTAGTCTTCAACCATATGAAAAAAAAATACAAACACTCATAATCATGCATAAAATAAAATAAAATAATTAAAATATCACATGATACAAATATATAATACTGGAGTTTCAAACTTCAAGGGTTTAAAATTTTTAATACAATCCAAAATAAATTTGATAATTTTGGACGATCCGAAAGGTGACCCAGTACCAGGTCACCTGGTTCGACGGTCCGACCGGCTGGTTTTAATGGTTTTGTATTTTTAGAACGGTTTTGAACTATAAGCGGTTTTATGGGTTACACTGGACTGTTTTATGAACTGGTCGACGGTTCAACTGGTTGAACCGATCGGTCCAGTCCGGGTTTTAAAACATTAATTTCAAAGTTGTAAAACTTTAAAATTGTTTTATTCTTATTTGATATACTATTTTTAGGATAGTAGCACTCTAAATAATGGATAACCAAAAAAAAATTGAATCTGATTTTTTATAAAATTACATAGACAACCTCAATGGTTTACCCAGATTTTACTTAATCACCCTATACTTTAAAATTGAACAAGCACATCCTTATAGTTTTTAAAATTGAACAAACACACTCCATTTTCAAGAGGAGATGCATTTCAATTTCAACATCTCAGGGGTCTGTTTGTTCACTTTTAAAATATGGGAAGAGTTAAGTAAAAATTAAGTAAACCATAGGGAGTGTCAGTATAATTTTTCCTTTTTGTTATTATAATTATTATAAAAGCTTTTTAATAGCAAAAGAAAAACAATTAACTTATGATAAAACACACATTTCAATCGGTTGGAAGCGTTTCTTAAATTCTTTTCCATTTAGGACTCTAAAAATAGAGTCTGGAAATGAATTTCATTACTTCAATCTCAGTGGTATATTCTATCCCATACAAAAATCAAAAAAAAAAAAAAAAAAAAAATTGACATACAAATCTTAAAAAAACAGAAAAAAAAAATTGTTAGAAATATTTTATTAAAAAACTTAAAATAAATAAGAATTCTAAAAAAATTTATTAGATAATAAGACTCATAAAAAGGAAAATTTTAAAATCATAAAAAAAGGCAATTATAAAGAATATTGTTTTATTTTAAGATTGTAAAATTTTAAAATTGTTTTATTTTTATCTATATATATAATTATTGTTTAAGGATTGTAAAATTTAAAAATAACTATTGTTTTAGGATTAATATTAGATGATGTTCTTTGTGCTATTGTTATTTATAATAGGCCGTATTTTCAATTTGTATTTATTTTCTTTTAGAGTTTTAGTTTTTATTTAAATTAAAGAGTATTGGTTATATGTTTTACATTAGATGAGTTCGAAAATAATTGTATAAACATTATTTATGAATATATTTTTGTGAGGATGGAGGCATGTATATAATGCTTCTAATTTAAATTTATTTTTAATTTGAATTATCCTCTTGTTCCATTCATATTATTTATTTTTGTTGTATTTTTCAATAAATATTTGTGTTATCATTTACTTGCAACTTAATTGTGTATCTTTGATAAAATATTTGAACAAACATTCTATTTATCTGTCGTATTATCGGTCAATAATTGTGTATTTTTCGTTTTATTATTACATCTGACTCTAAAGAATTAATAAAGAATTATCTACAAAATATATCATAAAGTATACATGATGAAAAAAAATCATATGCTATATTATTTGATTTAATTATATCTAACTTTTGATTCTTAAGAATGACTTAAAATATTTTGTTTATTAAAAATCGATTCCTACTTAGATTACTAACACAAAAAATAACCAAAATTATACTAATTTAATTTAATAAGATGTGATTACTTTTATTATATGCCCAATCTATTTCTCAATTTATTTTATTGCAACTCGAATCATAGATTTTGTCACTATAAGTATTTACGCACGTATTGAATAGAGACTACAACTCAATAATTAAAATGACACAAAACAAAAAGTTATATAATGTAACTTTTTCAAAGTTTATTCATTCTACTCTATATTAAGGATCTCTTCAATTTTAAAATTACGTTAACTTCTATATTTTAGAAGATTTAAATGAGAATAACAAAGTATATATAGATTTTACTTTATTCTTAGCCAGTGTTTGGACATTAATTGCCAAACTGAGAATATTAGTTGCTCATTGCTTTCAGCTTCATGATGAGGCCATTGTAATGAATTTAGCAAATACTAATAATCTTTTACATCCTGATTGAATTAGAGTAATTATTTAATAATGTATATTATAATATAAATATTAAAATAATAGAATAAATGTTTCACATGCGTTGCATGTGCTTCAAAACGAATAATTAAAATGGGATATTACCACACTCGAGAGTGACTGATACATTTTTTCATAAAAAAAGAATTTGATGGCAGAAATGTTAGAACGTGGTGCAAGCATCTGCTTCCATTTAACACATTTTTTGTGTGTTTTTTTATTTATTTATCCATTGTTTGTGCACAGAGTGATATTACACGAATATCACTCAAGGTCCCAAGTCTTAAATTACTTAAAAAGGAATTGAATATGTAGGTCTAGAATTAAAAACTTATTTTGCTTTAATTCTAATTTTTAGTTGATTACAATGATGACACAATCAATCAACAAATCACTCAATGTGATTAATCCAATGTTTAAACCCTTCCATTAATGAAATCACCAAGAATCAACCAATTCACCAACCAATTCAACATTCATCAAAATTAACAACTAAATTGATTTTGTAGCAATTTTCACAATTCAATTCAAAATCAACTAAGTTATCAATTTCTTCAATCAAATTACTAAATTAAGTTTTTCAATTATCTCAATTGAATGCACAATTATGAAATCATGAAAAACTTAATTTCTTAAATAAGATGGAAAAACTACGAAGTACAACAATCATTGGAGTAAAACTCCGGAGTCGGGCCAATGCTTATGGAAGTGGTGAACTATGACGGAAATTAAAATACAATGAGTTTCTGAACGATCTAAGTACTTCTAGCACAGTCCTCACCGATTGTCTTCAAATTTCTCTTGAATCCTTAAGTTATCATGGTCAATCCTTTAAACAACCGAACTCCTCTACGGTCTCTAACTCCTCCGATCAAGGCTCTTCAAAACAATCGTGAATCCACACGACCTCGGTGTCCACCGATCGTTCAATGCCAAATTCTCACGCTTAAACTCCTTCAATCGTCAATGGTGAATTTGATGCGAACCAAGGCTCTTAAGATCTGATCGAATCCTCTGTTTTGATGAAATTGGATGAACACAAACGAGTAGAGAAGATAATGAATGTCATGAATGATCAATCTCTCACAAAAGCATTAAGATCTATCAACAATTTTGTTCTCACAAATTGAGACTCTCTCACTCTGTTTTTTGTCTGCTCTCAAATATTATTTGTCTATTTTTCGCAAAGAGCTTGGTTGATCTCCAATTAAAAAGAAATCAGATTATAAATATTTTTTCCGCCTAGGGTTCGTTCAAACGAGCAGCTCATTCGAACGAACACATAACGAGTACAACTCTGAATCTACAGCAACTCGTTTGATACAAGGGTTCAAATGAATGAGAACGAACCTTACTATTGTTCGTTCGAATGAGCCAAGGCATCATTCGAACGAGCAATAGTGAGTTCCTTATTCAAAGCTTGTTTTGTGAATGAAAATTTTCCATTTGTTTATTTTCAAAGATGCATTTTAGAAAAAATAGTTCACAAGCACAAGTCAATCACATACGTGATGATGAGATAAAATCTATATGTTATGCATGTATGATGTGAGTGTGTGACATTCGATCAAATAAAAAAGACCATCGTATCCTTCTGAAAACAAGTTGACCGGTAGTGATATATGGTAATGTCTCTCGGATGAACTTAGGTAAGAACAGATATTGAGATACTCAACTCGAAGGACTTATGTATGGATTACACACAAAAATACATTTTATCTAACCGAATTCACCAATTTACAAAATAGACCCCATTGTCCTAACATCTGTAAACCTTATAAAAAGAGTGAATTATTGCAAACTTTTACAGGGTGTAGAGACGGCACCAAGTGAGAGAGCAGCACAAAATAGAATTTTTTAGTTAGTGACCGATTACAATCACTTTTAATTTTAATTTTAATTTTTACATTTACAAACAATGAATTCTTGCTCCTTTTCCCTGCTCATGGAGGTAAGCTTAAGACTGAAAAATATAATTATTTTTTGTGCATTTATATGATTGCTTTGTGTAGAATTTAAAATTCTCTCTAATACCAAATTAAGATTCAAAAATTATTCTAATACCAATTTTTAAATTTAATACCACGTTGAGAGAGAGAATGTAAACATTTATTGTATACGTGTATTGTGGATTTAATAAAAAAAAAGAGTCTTCCTTTATATAGATGAGAAGATCATACAATATAAAAGTAGAGAAAAGGAAACAATGGGAAAAGAGAAACAAAGGAGAATTCTAAAGTACTATACAAGTTATATACAAATCTTAACCGTCATGTACCAATTCCTAACTAACCCAAACTGCTATACATATATTGTTAACAAAAATAAAAAATAAAGCAAAGCTCACAAATATTTGTTGAAACAAAAAAAAAAAAAAAAACAAAAAACAAACTTCACGTTGATTACCAAACCAAAACAATGGCACGAAAACAACTTATTTTATTAAACCAAGTCTACTGCAACAATCAAATTCACGGCCATCACTTTATGGGCCGCACTCCACTATTTCGGGCGTCTCACATTAGCCGCCGCTCTCCACGGCTTTCTCTTTGGCCACAATATTTTTTAATGCCATCACTCTATTATTTTTTAGCGTACAATATTATATGATAGAGACTTACGTATATGTAATATATTATACTTTAATCTTAATACAATTAAAACTTTTAATCTCATTCAAATTAATAATACTACTTCAACACTATTCTAACTAGTATAAAGACTCTTGCTCTTACTCTCACTAATAGTTAATTATTTAAATCTTATTTAAGATAAGACTTATTCAAAACATATCAAATACTATTAGGACTTAAATTAAGAGTCCTGTTAAAACTGTACTAAGTTAGTTTAATTGTTAACACTTTGTATTTTTTTTTTACAACAAATTATTATCAAAGCTTCCACTATTACAACAAATTAATATCAGAGCCTTTGCATTGCACTATTGCTCATCAGCATTATTCACAAAATATTATTTGCAATGCTATTCACTAGTACATTCATCGGAACTATTCATGATAGCAGCAAAATATATAGTTAAGAAATTCCATGGATAGGTTAGCTTCAATTTTTGACACATGAAGTGTTAGGAATCATCATGCAAGCCTTGCGCAACAAAATTAAAAAAAAAAAAATTTAAAACTAATTGATTCTTTCACCCAAAATCATTTTATGATGTATGTAAAATATGAACTACATACTCCAAGAAGGATATACTATAATTATCTTTGTAGTGTAATTTTTAAAACCTCAAGATAGATTCATAACAACCGCGCAATTGTCCGGTCTCTAAGATGTATCAACACATAAATCTCAAACTTAAAGAACATCCCAAGCAAAATTAGAACCTTTTAACTCTTGGAGGGAGTGAAAGAGAGCTAGAGAGAAAGAAAAGGACAACCGAGAGTTTGTGTAGGAGAATTGTACTAGAAATTCTCCCTACATTATTTATTTATAGTATTAAAATCTATATCTATATTTATATCTATCTATATCTATATCTATATTTATATATAAAAGTAGGGAAGGCCTTACAGTATTTTCACTACCCTAAAAAATTATTATTTTTACCATTTTTCAATTTACCTAACGAGAATGACCTAGCCGTTTTGTAAACTCATATATGACCCTCGCGATTTCTCCTCTCTTCTCCATGATCTGTACACAAATCTTACTCGGAATCAAGACCTCTGCAACTTCTTGTGTGATATGTTCTTTCTTCTCCGTTCGATCGCAAGTCGATATAACGTGACTGAGATTTGTAATCGAATCTTTTGCCCTATCTCCAACAATCATTGGCGGTATTACTTTTTCATATCTTCTGCCTTTTCCACTTAGAACCTCTTAATCGTAATATGAAAGAGATGATTGAATTTTTTTTTTTTTTTTTTTTTTATGATTCTATTGGAATTAAGTTATGATAAATTAAAATTCTTGAGAATGATTTGTGTTACTAACCGTATTTATTTTTGGAAATACATAAAATATTTTGGAAAAACAGTAAACTAATATGAAAAACGGAAAATTGCTTTGAAACCAAAACAGTGTAAAGTTTTGAAACAAAACAAAAACTTGAAAATTATAAAAGTTGTATTTTAACAATATAGGAATCTTGAAAGTGCAGAAACAGCATAAGAATATAGTGCAGAAATAATATAAGAATACATAAACTGCAGACTTACAGAATTATAGAAACATGAGATTACATGGATCAGGCTTGTGTTTAACACAATCTCCTTAAAGAAAATTCGCCTATCGCGGTGGTGCTTTACTAGGCTGTGGACGTTGCTTCCTAGGATACAATGATCATAACGTACTGAAGAAGAAGCACTCAAACTTCAGTACACAAAGAACCAGAAACAGTAGTTGAACTCTCTCAGACAGTATGAACTAACGCACAAAATTGTATGAATTGAATCTTTGATTGTAGGTGCATAGGTAGTGTTTATATAGAGCATTCGTGTTTGTTTGGTACAGACACGAAGTTTAACAGTCGCAGCAATTCAATGAACAGTCGTAGGGAAGAAGACGATTTAGTCAAAATTCAAACCAAAAGTTTAATCGCAAAACGATATCGTGTTGGATTTAAACCAAAACCAAACGCAATTGCAAAACAGTAACTAAACGACAGCGTTTTGAACTGTTTCTAACAGTAACAGAAATGACAGCGTTTTGAAAAATTATTTAGATAATTTTTCCCCAAAAAGATATACACACAGCGGGCCAAGGCCCAAAGCCAAAGCCAAAGTTAGCCCGACCCAGTTCGGTGCGGGACAGGGCAGCGGCGCGCTTGCATGTGGTGAACTAAGCATGTGCTAGGTCCTCCATCTTCCATAAAACTTGGGTGCCTTTTAGGGCCCAAACCTTTCTTCAAGGTAACTGTATATATACTCTTTAAAAGCTTTTTACCCATCCTATATGGGACACAAGCTTTTCACAAGCCTCAAGCTTTTATTACCATTTCCAAGTGGTGATGTTTGAAGGCAATTTCTCATTCACTCTTTAGGGCCCAAACCTTTCTTCAAGGTAACTGTATATATACTCTTTAAAAGCCTTGTACCCATCCTATATGGGACACAAGCTTTTCACAAGCCTCAAGCTTTTATTACCATTTCCAAGTGGTGATGTTTGGAGGCAATTTCTCATTCACTCCTTAATCGTTTTGAGCAACTCAATACATGATCTTAATCTCCTCATGGAGGAGAACACATTTTCATTTGGACCCACCAAAATTTATGTTTGGGACCCACTATAATTTTAGCTCAAAGATAGCCAAAAAAATTATTCTCAAAACCCATTATTTCTATCAATCCCCCACATAAATGAAATTGAATGAAAGTAATGCAAATGACATGCAGACACTAAGAGAGAGTTTAGTTAAAAATTTTCTGCATAGAATAAGATAACTTATGGCCTTGAACCTTCCCTTGTGAAATGTTATCAAGGTTGCTAGTTGATCAGTGAACACGATGTCTTGAACTGTTCAACCATTTGTGTAAACCAAGACAATAGTATTCATACAGAATCTTTCCTCACATAGTTGGTTCTCATAATTGTGTTCATTTTGGCCCTAAGCAATTCCTGATTTCATGAGTGCTCTTAGAGAATTTAGCCTTTATCATTCTCATAGAATTCCCCCAGTTCACACTCAAATAGGTGATTTCTTATTAAGAGTATCATGATATACCCCACTTGTATTTAACAAGGTATAAGAATCAATAAAAGCTAAGCTTATCCTTTTCAACGTTATAAGCATCACTATTCTTATCATAGGAATGTGTAAGAAATTTTATCTCCATAGTGATCTTATTGAGTCACACATAATTCGGTTGTCCCTTTGAACCTAGATCTTGGGATTTCCACTCAGTTAGGTTGAGTTACCATTATGGCGACTCTTAGTGCATAGGCTTTAAGCCCATTCCCCTCGATGATTTATTTACTTGCTCTCTGGTCAAACCTTTGGTTAACGGATCTGCAATGTTATCTTTTAACCTTATGTATTCAATGGTCATAATACCATTAAAGAGAAGTTGTTTCACGATATTATGTCTTTGATGAATATGTCGAGACTTACTATTATACACATGACTCTATGCCTTACCAATCACTGATTGACTATTGCAATGAATACAGATAGTGGACACAGGTTTTGGCCACATTGGAATATCTTCTAAGAAGTGATGAAGCTGTTCAGGTTCTTCACCAACTTTATAAAGTTCAATAAACTCATATTTTATTGTGGATTTGGCAATGCACGTTTGTTTAGAAGAATTTCATGATGTCGCTCCACCACTAAGTTTAAACAAATAACCACTTGTGGATTTTGAGCCTTTGGTATCGGATATCCAATTCGCATCACAGTATCCTTCAAGTACTGCTAGATATCTTGAGTAGTGCAATCCATAGTTTTGGGTGTATGTCAAATACCTTAAAACCCTAACTATTGCCTTCCAATGATTCGGAGTAGGATTACTTGTGTATCTACTTAGTTTGCTGACAGCGTAAGTTATGTCTGAACGAGTACAATTCATCAGATACATTAGGCTGTCAATTATGTGCGCATACTCTAATTGTGATATGCTTTTTCCATTATTCTTTTTATTATAAACAAGTCTACATGTCATTACTTTTTATTATTTTTCCCTTTTCTCCCTACTGCTATTTCTTAACTGTTCATTTTTATATGATTATATAATTTATTTTTGTTGTTGCAACTTTTAATTAAGTAAAAAGTATACATGTCATTGTTTTTTTATTTTTTCCTCATTTTTCTCACTTATATTTTTACAATTGTTTTTGTTTCGTTTAAAATTCTAGGCTTACGAGCCGCTATAATTTTGAAGTATTACATCTTTAAACTTACTATTTGACCAACACTCATGCGAAGTAGACTCTTATTTACATAATATTTCTATATCTTATAAAATATGTCTATTTTTAGCAATAATTTTTTTGACCTCAACAAAAAAAATGTAAAAAAAATATACTTTGATAAGATATATATTTGAAAAATAGATATTTAAAGCTAGCAAATACCAAATTCCAAACCTTGGATCTTACCATTTTTTCAGTAGTAGTACTACTTGTGACTTTTTTGTCTCCTCATAATAAGTAGCACAATTTTTTATACTCACAAAATGTCAAAAGTTGAGAAAAAAATGATTGAGATATTATTAAGATTAAGATGAAATAGAGATAATAGATTGCAGGTAACTTACAATAAAAGAAGGAGATCCTTCAGACAAACAAGGACAGAATTAATATGTCTGACATGTCTAACTAATTCCTGGACTATATTATTGACAGAATCTCTAACAAACTTATATTGAAAAGAAAAAAAGTTACCAGAGAGTGTTTTATCATTGGCCCAAATCATGTCCAGAGAAGAAAAATCATTCATAGAAGAAGAAATGCCATTTATGGCACCTAAAGAGTCGCCTTCCAAGATAACATGATAAATTTCAATATGCAAAGCAAATTGAACGACGCATAGAGAAGCCATAGATTCCGCCTACTCAGGGTCCATAAAACAAGGATAAAATTGAGGATAACTATTTGGAATAATATAGTTAATGATAGTCTGAGTTTTAAATTGAGGATATCAACCTAAAATGATATACAAATGCATTAAGTTCCTTATTATTATTATTTTTTTTTTGAAAGAAATGATATGGATTTATTAATACAAGACAAAACCCAAAGGGTTACAACCAAACAAAAGGGAACAATCCAAGAAGAATATAGAAATCTCCTTAAAGAAGCTTGAAGTCTAGAAAAAAATAGAATAACCCAAAACATCAGAAAAGACTATCAAAAACACCTACTAATTCCAAGAATAATCCAGGATACCAGATTAAGTCATGGAAGACAAAGATGAAAAAAACACATCTTGACCCACTATAAAATAAAAGCATTCTCAAAAGAACCAAGAGTCTCGAAACACCTTAAAGCAATCAAGAATGAAAAGCCATATCTGAGTGAAGCAAAGTTAAGATAAAGAAGGGAACTCTTCCAATCACATTAAATCATTGGTATACTTAGCGAGCTCATGAGCAAACTCGTTGCCAGTGCTACAAATAAAGGTACATTAGAATGATCAAAATCTTCTTAGAAGAATTTTGACATCAGATCTAATAAGGCCAATAGGCGCTAAATCCTCATCAATAAAACTGATCTGTTAATTGTTCCCTTAGAGTCCCCTTCCAGAACAAGGTATCTGATACATATATCTATAAAAAACCACACCGCATGAAAGACCATGAGGGATTCTGCCATTGCTACATCTATTGGAGCGTTTATTTTTATTTTTTTACATTCG
Source organism: Nyssa sinensis (assembly GCA_008638375.1). Classification (NCBI taxonomy): domain Eukaryota; kingdom Viridiplantae; phylum Streptophyta; class Magnoliopsida; order Cornales; family Nyssaceae; genus Nyssa; species Nyssa sinensis. Next base: position 26,072,663 of record CM018050.1, read on the forward strand.
CCCAATAAAATTCCAAGCATTATCCCTCACCACCACCCCCAACACCAATCAAGCCTATATTCGTAAATAACGCTGCATTAAAGTTAGTTTTATAAAATTGATCATGGGGCAGATGCCAATTTTGAGGCGAAATTTGAACTGGCTCAGACATGTTTAGATGAGCAATCCGAAACTCAGATAAAAGAAGAAAAAGAAAAAGAAAGCAAACTGGACAAGCTCTGGGGGTGGTCTAGAATGCTCAAATATGACCTCATTTCTATTTCTCCAAAGTACCAAGAGTGGAAAGGAAGACACCATAGTTGTCATGATCAACGCATCCTGCGAATTTCGATTTCTCCGAAGGAATGACAAAAAACATCAGTTCGTAAGCTCAAAGGAGACACAACCTATCTCTTCTTAACTATTGAACACTCTTCATTATTATTATTATTATTATTATTATTATTATTATTATTATTATTATTATTATTATTTTTACTTGGATGTTTTAGAGAGGGAGATTGTGTTTGTTAATAAATGATATTAAGTATATACCTTGAAAGCCTCAGGTAGAATGGTATAAAAACGAGTAAGCTCATTATTTATTATTATTATTAATATTTTTGTTGTTGTTGTTATTGTCACGCCCCGAATTTCTGCGAACTCGGGGCGTGAGGGAAACGAACCAAAAAAAAGAAATAAATAAAGACAATTACATGCATTCCAACCACTAACCCAATTCCTATGCTGATACTAATCCATAGGGCCTTGCCCGTTGTTTTCATAACATACAAACAAACATGAAATAGTCTAGAGCTTATGCCCTTGTACAACATCAAAATACGCCCACGGGCCAAATACACTTCTAAATCCTTTTCCCTTCTTTTTGTCAAGATCTCATCAAATCTCATGTAGCAGGGGCGTCATCTGTAATATCATATCCCACGAATGGGTCGGCTCAACTGCTGGTATAACATAATGCTAATGCAAGGAACAAAATTAAGGCGTGGCGTGTGCAAGTGTACATTTATATCTACATGCCTTCCAACTCAACAATACTATGCAATAGAAATATGCGTGACACACCCATGCAACCCTATGCCACACCCATGTCTCGGTTTCACGGATCGCCCCCGATGGTCACTCGAGTACCACATCTGTTTCATGAACCACTCCCGTCGAATCAAGCAGGCACCAATACATTGGCCAAATTTTGGGTTTTTCACCACAGGATCTACACCCTCATAATGCATAGCACCACGTGCTCAATCCATACTATGTTTTCAAGGAATCACACCATGCTAGTATGCTTTGATTCCACCATGCAACAATGCAATCTCATCGAAGCCTTTCATCCATACATGAAACATGCTTTAAACAATAACATTTAAATCACAAAGTTCCTTCCTCATGTGTATATGTTATACATATTTCATTTAATTACATGCTCAAGTTACATATTCACAATCTGAATGATCCTCAAAGAACATTAAACGCACATTGTGCCAACACATAAAATATGCATATAATCATGATCCACATTTATCATTTAACCAAACTCTCAAGAAACACATAAGCACATAAACAATCGACTAAATATACGAATCATGAGATCAACATGAAAATCAATCCTAAACTTAATCGTATTCCTTACTTAGCAAAATATCATACCTGATGGGTTGGTCTCAACCCTAAGAAACCGTGCTCGTGGTGTAGCCAAACTAATCAATGAGAGTGCAGTCCCTTTTTACTGTCTCCAACCGGAAGGTCTAGACTGCCTTCTCCTTGCCCTTCGGTGTCCCTAAAATCATTACGATACAACTTAGTCTATTTCTACTTGAATTATGCTATTCATCAAATTTTATGTCTTTATTTCATGAGTTTCTATTTTGCTAAAATAGACTCTACCATTGAGTCCAGAACGTCGAAGAAAGTCGGTTTAGACTTTCGCGGAACTCAATTTGGACTTTTGTACTAAAAAGGGCAAAATAGTCATTTTGCACTTTTACGTGTTCTTACATCTTGAGACCTCTTTTCGTAAATCAGACTCCACAGTTGAGTCCGGAATGCTCAAAATAATAAAAATTCACTATTGTTTGCTTTAATCGGAGTTCGTTTGACTACTTTTTGACTCAGTGGCATTTTTGTAATTTTTTTATTTTTAATTAATTAATTAAATTAATAATTAATTAATATTTTATTCAGGGGGTCAAACTATAATTATTTAAAATTTCTGGGGGTCAAATTAGGATTTTTAAAAGTTGAGGGGTTAAATCAGAATTTCTGATTTTCCTTTTCTCAATCCTAATAGCCAAATAGTGGCTAGGTCCCAAAACAGGGATAAGATATCCATATTCTTAATTTCAATTCTAATTTCAATTTACTAAACTTGTAGCCAAACACCCCCAATCCCATTTTAATTTATAACAGGCGTCCAACAAGTGTGAGTGGGTCGAGTCTAACCCGACCCGACCCGAACCTCAGACCCTGAACAGTCTCCTTCTTCCCCGACTTCCGGTAAGGTTCCGGCGGGAATCCGACGTCTTCTTCAGCTCCGGCGACTCTTTTCTGGTCAAATTTTAATGTTTTTAAAATGCGGTTCTCTCTAGTTTCTCTTGTAGATTTCATTTCCAAAGTTTGTTTTTAATTTGGTTCATCAAATCCCCTTGAATAGGGAAAAACAGAAACTCCGGCCAAAACCCTTTTCTCAGTTTCATGGCTGTTTCTCAAATGTTTTAACCTCATTTTGATCCCAATGTGTTTTTGCATCATAGAGGAAGATTTTCTCATCATTTATTTTGAGTTTAATACATAAAATATTAAAACCCGATCCCATACCCATGACCTGTAACCATGGATATCTCGATCATCTCTCAACCATTTCAGTTGATTCTTTTTGTAACCTAACCCCCATCTCATGCTCTATAAAACCCTAAAATCAAATCTAAACAATCATGGTTAAAAACTTAAAAAAGAAGCTAATGGACTTACTTTTTTTTTTTTTGAATATCCTAGTGCAGTTCCCTATCTTCTTCCTTTTCCTCTTCTTGGTTCACTCTCTGAGCTTTCTCCCAATGCTCACGCCTTTTCCACTTGGTCCTTTCTTCTCTGTTTCTTCTTGAACCAACGTATACATACACATACACATCAACACTCAGCTGCCCCCAAGTCCAATCTCTCCCTTCCCTCTCAGACGAATCATCGACGCGGCAAGACAAGGAAACCCCTCTACAACCGACGGTAGTATCCTGCCCATCCCAAGAAACTCCGAATCTCAAACACACTCTTCGGCAAAATTTTGAAAGATTAATACAAAATGCATTGTATCATGGAGACGTGCGACCTTACCTATGGATCCCTTACCTCTCCCTCAGTCAGGCGATGTGGAATGCATCACCCTCTCCCCCGTAGGCTTGGCCTCACCGGCAGGCGTGCAGCGGCGTGCAGACATCTCCACACTCCTTGCTAGGGTCTGGTTCTAATCCCATCTGTAATGACCCACTCCACATGGCACAACGCATAATGAAATCCTCAAACATGTTGGCTTATCAATGCCAGTCTTTCAATTCCATTCAAGCATCATGACCCACCTCAATAATTCAACACAATAAAATAATTAATGCTCACAATGATACCCCAAGGCCTCTCACACATGTGATGATCATCCAACTAACCCCAAACCAAGCTATGCAATTATCTAGTAATTTATCACAATGTCATCAATGCACCACCTGCACCACAATGTAATTCAATAACCTCAAACTCCTCCAAGGTTATTCTAACTCATCGTCGTTCTAGTCAATGTATTAACTAAAGTCTCATAGCAATTGAGATCCTTAGTGAAACTCTTCACCAATTTCAACTATGAATATACGTAAACATCTTTAAACATTCTCTTATGTATCAATCTGTATATATAAAAAAATCATAGTCGCAGTACTATAACGGGTACTAAACTAGCATGCATATATAGAATCAACAAGAAACATTCAGTAGCTAACACGTAACCAACCACATCAGCATCCAAGTATAAAACCCATCTAAGAATATACATATAAATAAATAAGCATACAACTTGCTATACAGGTAACTAGGTATACATCTAACCCTGTGGATATTCAGGCTTATAGTCTATCTCATAGATAACAAGCACATAGTCTACCTCTTAATTTCACTCGGTCTACTGCATAGATATAAGCGTCTAGTCTCAATTTATCAATAATCAAGCATACCATGTATCGTATAAATTTTTCACACACTAATGTAACAAGTACTCATCTAATCACGTACTCCAAACCAGTCTAATCAACTTAAAGTCCAACCCCTCCTAACTTATAATAAAGTCAATCTTAAAAGGATCCACGGACACCCCGTGAAATGAAGAAACTATCTCCCTCAGGAGTACTCACCGTCATTCCCCCCCTATAGCAGTCTATACTTGCCCAAAATGCAAATAACCAATCTATCCCCAATATAATACCAAAACTAGACATGTCAAGTAGAATGAAATTAAAAGAAAGAATGCGATCAACCACTTCAATCGAGTAACTTCTACAGATCCTTGTCAATATTAGACTACCCCCAACTAGGGTGTCAACATGCAATGGTGAATCTAACCAATCTATGTCTAACCCCAATGTCATGGTAGATATGAATGAATGAGATGCACTCTAGTCTATCAGTATGCTAGCCCATGAACTACATACGAAGGATGTACCTCAAATCACAGAAGGTCCAAGAGTAGATGCCTCTGGTGTGGCTACTGCATAAACATGATTCTGTGTAGTCTGACCCTGCCTACCACTCCCTCTTTATCCTTGCTGGTCACCACCTCTCTGACTGGGAGTCCCAACACTCAATGCTGTAGGTATGGGCTAAAAATATAGTGTCGGTGGTCCATGGTCTAATTGTGGCTGTGGCAGAGGCACCTGAGCATACTGATAGTAATGTGGCCTCTGTGAGTTCTGTGGAGTCTGTCCTTAAGGACAGTTGGCCCTTTCATGGCCCGTCTGGTGGCAGGTATAACAAAGCTGAGGTGCTCTCCACTCCTGACCCTGTACAGGAGGTAGGAGTAATCCCTGGCTAGATCCAACCCCTTGTCCCCGGCTGTAGTCCCTCTAAGGGCAAGTGGCCATCTTGTGGCCAGGCTGCCTATACCGATAACAAACCAGGGGTTTCTAGGATACTCTCCCTTGAGAAGCAGTAGGCATAGTAGGTTGGGGGGCTAGAGATTGAATGAGTCTCTGCCGTATTCGATATCTCTTCGGTGGTCTCTTACTAGTGTATGCCGGGACAGGTGTAGGTGTCTGTGTAGAAGAAGTACTAGCTCGGTGCCTCTTCAATGGTCCCTTACCAGGGTATGCTGGGGTAGGTGTAGGTGTCTGTACAGAAGAGGCACGAACTCGGGACCTTTTTGATGGTCTCGTTGGATCTCTCTTTGGAGACATGTGTTTGCAAGTCCAAGGGGGAAAAATTAATACTCTTTTTCACATTAGACACAGGTGTTAAAAGAACACTAAACAGGCACTTGTTAACACTTCACACTTCACAAGTAACAAATATAATATATTATGACACACTTGCCTAATCGACAATTATATAACTCATGCCAACTATCTTCTTCTATTGTTTACACTAATGATTAACACCTAGTTCTAACACAGTCCTTTTGCAAGGAAGGAATTCACTTAAACGATACAATACACGTATACTCTAGTCATGCTAGTGTTCAACTAACCTACCAATACTCAACCCTAAGTGAATGCCATCCCAAAAATAATACATCTCTCCACAAAAGAGTTTAACACAAGAATATCTCTATATCCGCTATCCAGTCCATACACAAAAATCTCCACAAGTCTAAATTCTTATTTTAGCATTCTGAGATCTAATGTGTCTTTTAATTCACGGTTTACTACCTCGCTGGCACTTGTTTATTTTAGGTTTTTATAATTTCTTTCATTATTTCTTGCTTTTATAGCTAGGTGATAACCCTTCATGAATCACAACTCCTTTTGTTACTGGCTGATGGGGCGCCAATCATCAACTTGTAACGCAAGACTTGAGACCAATCCAGTCTGTATAAGTATCATAGTCATAGTACTATAATCCATGAATATCGGGTACTAACCTAGCGTACACATATATACATAAGAGAACACAACTGACCAAGTAGATGACTAGATCCACAGTCTATCTTATAAATAACTAGGCATACTGCCTACCATATAGATAACTAAGTGCACAACCTACATCTCAAATAACTAGGCATACGGCCTACCCCATAAAATATACGGTCTATCACATAGACATGAGTTTCTAATCTTAGTCAACCATCATATCAAACAATCACGTACTCTCAGTCAATCGGGGAATCACGTATAGTGCATACCCGTGCACACCAATGCAACACGTGCACATAAAACACACCACCCAAACAAGTCCAATTAACTTAAGGCTTAAACTTCTCCCACTGTCCCTAGGTATTCGAACCTATGCTCTGATACCACGTTGTCACGCCCCAAATTTTTGCAAACCCGTGGCACAAGGGAAACGAACAAAAAATAAATAAATAAATAAAGACAATTACATGCATTCCAACCACTAACCCAATTCCTGTGCTGATACTAATCCATAGGGCCTTGCCCATTGTTTTCATAACATACAAACAAACATGAAATAGTCTAGAGCTTATGCCCTTATACAACATCAAAATATGCCCCACGGGCTAAATACACCCCACGGGCTAAATACACTTCTAAATCCTTTTCCCTTCTTTTTGTCAAGATCTCATCAAATCTCATGTAGCAAGGGCGTCATCTGTAATATCATATCCCACGAATGGATCAGCTCAACTGCTGGTATAACATAATGGTAATGCAAGAAACAAAATTAAGGCGTGGCATGTGCAAGTGTATATTTATATCTACATGTCTTCCAACTCATTAATATTATGCAATAGAAATATGAGTGACACACCCATGCAACTCTATGCCACACCCATGTCTTGGTTTTACGGATCGCCCCCGATGGTCACTCGAGTACCACACCTGTTTCACAGACCGCTCCCGTCAGATCAAGCAAGCACTGATACACTGGCAAAATTTTGGGTTTTTCACCATAAGATCTACACCCTCATAATGCATAGCACTACGTGCTCAACCCACACTGTGTTTTCAAGGAATCACACCATGCCAATATGCTTTGATTCCACCATACAACAATGCAATCTCATCGAAGCCTTTCATCCATACATGAAACATGCTTTAAACAATAACATTTAAATCACAAAGTTCTTTCCTCATGTGTATATGCTGTACATATTTCATTTAATTGCATGCTCAAGTTACATATTCACAATCTGAATGATCCTCAAAGAACATCAATCGCACATTGTGCCAACACATAAAATATGCATATAATCATGATCTACATTTATCATTTAACCAAACTCTCAAGAAACACATAAGCACATAAACAATCGACTAAATATACGAATCATGAGATCAACATGAAAATCAATCCTAAACTTAATCGTATTCCTTACTTAGCAAAATATCATACCTGATGGGTTGGTCTCAACCCTAAGAAACCGTGCTCGCGGTGTAGCCGAACAAATCAATGAGAGTGCAGTCCCTTTTTACTGTCTCCAACCGGAAGGTCTAGACTGCCTTCTCTTTGCCCTTCGGTGTCCCTAAAATCATTACGATACAACTCAATCTATTTCTACTTGAATTATGCTATTCATCAAATTTTATGTCTTTATTTCATGAGTTTCTATTTTGCTAAAATAAACTTTACCATTGAGTCTGGAACGTCTAAGAAAGTCGGTTTAGACTTTCGCAGAACTCAATTTAGACTTCTGTACTTAAAAGTGCAAAATAATCATTTTGCACTTTTAAGTGTTCTTATATCTTGAGACCTCTTTTCTCAAATTAGGCTCCACGGTTGAGTCCGGAATGCTCGAAATAATAAAAATTCACTATTTGTTTGCTTTAATCGGAGTTCGTTTGACTACTTTTTGACCCAGTGGCATTTTTGTAATTTTCTTTTATTTTTAACTAATTAATTAAATTAATAATTAATTAATATTTTATTCAGGGGGTCAAAATATAATTATTTAAAAGTTCTGGGGGTCAAATTAGGATTTTTAAAAGTTAAGGGGTTAAATCAAAATTTCTGATTTTCCTATTCTCAATCCGAATAGCCAAACAGTAGCTAGGTCCCAAAACAGGGATAAAATATTCCTAATCTTAATTTCAATTCCAATTTCAATTTACTAAACTTGTAGCCAAACACCCCCAATCCCATTTTAATTTATAACAGGCGTCCGACACGTGTGAGTGGGTCGAGTCTAACCCGACCCAAACTGATCCGTACCCGATCCGAACCCAAGACCCTGAACAGTCTCCTTCTTCCCCGACTTTTCGGTAGGGTCTCCGGCGTCTTCTCCAGCGCCGGCGACTATTTTCTGGTCAAATTTTAATGTTTTTAAAATGCGGTTCTCTCCAGTTTCTCTTGTAGATTTCATTTCCAAAGTTTGTTTTTAATTTGGTTCATCAAATCCCCACGAATAGGGAAAAATAGAAACTCCGGCCAAAACCCTTTTCTCAGTTTCGTGGCTGTTTCTCAAATGTTTTTACCCCATTTTGATCCCAATGTATTTTTGCATCATAGAGGAACATTTCTTCATCATTTATTTTGAGTTTAATACATAAAATATTAAAGCCCGATCCCACACCCATGACCTGTAACCATGGATATCTCGGTCATCTCTCGACCATTTCAGTCGATTCTTTTTGTAACCTAACCCCCATCTCATGCTCTACAAAACCCTAAAATCAAATCTAAACAATCATGCTTAAAAACTTAAAATAGAAGCTAATGGACTTACTTATTTTTTTTTGAATATCCTGGTGCAGTTCCCTATCTTCTTTCTCTTCTTCTTCTTGGTTCACTCTGTGAGCTTTCTCCCAATGCTCACGCCTTTTCCACTTGGTCCTTTCTTCTCTAACCAACGTATACATACACATATACACATCAACACTCAGCCACCCCCAAGTCCAATCTCCCCCTTCCCTCTCTGTTCTCCCCCTTTCTCTCTCTTCCCACACCTCTTTCTGCTTCCTTTCATGTCCAACTCAGCTTTGCATTAAATGCATTACTTGTTTGCTTGGTTTTTCATATATATATATTATATTATATTATACACACACACAGAGCAGCACATAGCCGTACACACACACACAGCCACTTGCACACACACACACACACCCACCCACTTGCACACACAGCTATTGTGCACCCACTTGTGTGTGTGTGTATATATATATATATATATATATATATATCTAATTACATGTATACATATATAGAACATATAACATTACATATTACATATATATATATATATACACACATAAAATACATAATCCACATTTTATACATACACACATATTCACATTAAAAAAAATTCATAAAAAAATTTGAATCTTTACAGTTATTTTCCCTCGGATGACTAAAGATAGAGATTGAGTTTGTTAATATTTTTAAATTCTAATTATTATGTAAGATAGAGAGAATGTGGTGGTTAAATTTGAGAGTTCGAAAGAGAATAATATTTTTGTTTCTAGTCTTTTTCAAATTTATAACTTCTAAATTGAATTGACAATTTTGTTTTCAAATCTACAACTTTGTAAATTGAATTATTCTTAAATTTAATTGATTTGTAATTTAAAAAAAGATATTTCTATTTTTAGCATTTTTGATTAAAGAGTAATGATGAAAAAAAATCAGAAAAACCGGAAACATGAAAGGGGATAGTACTGCCAGATAAGATTTATGAAAAAACATAAAAAAAGATAATGCCATGCATAAGCTACATTGTTGTAGGAATATAGATAGATTTCTGATGCTTGTATTTATCTGCCCCAATATCTTTGGTGCTTCAATTATCAAATAATCCTTTGGAGTCGCAAGTGAAAATCGGATATTACCTATTTGAATCTTGCACTTCCTTGATTTGTTGATGTAAAGAATGTGAGATTATTTTGTGTATTTTGAAATGAAATTAATCTGATTTAAAGATTTAGAACACTTTACGTAAAAAAAACAAAACAAAAAAAAAATTATAAACTAAGATACTTCCAACATAAACTAATTTATATTATTATGCCAAACATCAATGATGACAGAAAGCAAAGACAGACCATCGTTGGAGTATTCATATTTTTCTGGGTACCCAAAAATTTCGACCAACATTTACACGTCCTACTTGAGTAGCCAAGTAATACATCTCTCAAGAATAAAATTTCAGAGATTACAGAAAACAAAGACAGACCATCATATAGGCTGAGCTATACATACATATATATATATATATATATACATATTTGGTAAGTCGAATGCATAAAATAAGGGAAATAGAACAAAGCTACAAGGGCATACCTGTGAGCCAACATAGAACAGTTCTACAAAACAAAAAAATATTGGATAATCAATACTCTCAACGGTAATATCGATGTCTACTTATTGATCTTACTGGTACTGAACCCAAACAACCAAGATAGAGACTATTAAAGGATAGTTGACCTATCCATGATTGATGGATGTAAATTAGGCATGCTTGTCTAATTGACCTATGGTATTAAAGGATAGTTGACCTATCCATGATTTATGCTTGTAAATTAGACAACCATGATTGTAGGATGTGATCATAGGATTTGATTGTGCTCCCCTTGTGTGTGTATATATATATATATATATATATGATCAATAACACAAAATGAATATACAAGGAAAAAGGTTTTATTCTATAATTATTATTCTTTTATGGTATCAAAGCCTGAAGTTGTTTTGGGCGTATAGTTTCTCACTTCTATTTCTCTCTTTAATGTTCTTTCTTTTTCAATCTCCATTTCTTTTCTGCTTTATAAAAAAAAAAAAAAAAAAAACCTAATCAGCTGCGCCGACCCCCAACGCCGCACCATTTCTTTTCGCCATTTATTTTCCAAGCTTTGGTTGTATCACCCCTGGTTCCATCCTCTTTTTGAAGAACTCATTTCCCCACAACGCCGCACCACAAAACGCCCTAATCAGCTATGCCGACCCAGAAGCATTCATCCTCGCAACGCACCCGCTGTATCGATTTCACGTCTGACGAGCAGCATACCCAATTTTCATCTTATATCCAATCGTCTTGGCATCTCGTTCGATTTTCTTCTGAATCCGCTAATTGGTCGAATGATTTCGATTGATTGTATCTGATTTTCGATTACGGCAATTGATTTCGAGTTTGACGAGCAGCCCTTCTAATTCTCTGTTGAAGTTTGACGAGCAATCCTTTGTAAGCAGTCCTTTGTAATTCTTTGTTGATTTCTTTTCTCATTCTCGGCTATGCTTCTCTACCCTTCCTATGGCCTCCAACTCTTCCTCTCTGCCTCTACTTTCTTTCCCTCTCTCAAACATATCAAATCATGTCTCAATTAAATTAGACTCAGAGAACTATCTTTTGTGGCGTGATCAATTTCTACCTCTTCTTCTCTGCAATGATTTGCTTGGTTTTGTGGATGGATCAGTGTCTCCTCCAGCAAAAATGGTGCTTGATCCAACCACCCAAAAAGAAAGCTATAATCCAGAATACAAACTCTGGTTGAAAACTGATCAGTTTTTATTAAGTTGCCTCAAGGCCAGCCTCTCACCCAACACCAGCGCCTATGTTCTTGGCTTACAAACCTCAAAACAAGTTTGGGATGCTCTTGAAACTCTTTTTCAGCAACAATCCCAAGCTCGCCTTGATCATCTTCGAGATCGACTTCAAAATATTAAGAAAGGTACCCATTCTGTAGAAGAATATGTTGCTGAAATAAAAGGTGTTGCTAATAAACTGGCTGCTATTAATCACCCTGTATCTGATTCTGAACTTGTTACTCATACACTCAATGGGTTGCAACATGAACCGAATTATCTACCATTTGTTTATGCCATTGAAAATCAAGAAAGACCACCATCTTTTGATGATCTACGGGCACACTTACTGGTGCATGAACAAAGAGTTACTGGACTTCTCTCAAATCAACCCTCTATAGTTGCTCCTACTGGCTTTCAAACCTCTGAAGTTGCCCTTGTCAGTCGTACCACTAACACTCCACAACGCTTTGATCAACAACGTGATAACAGTGGTGGTGGTCAATACAATCGTGGTGGTTATGGAACTCGTGGTGGCAGAAATCGTGGTGGACGAGGTACTTGTAGTGGAGGTCAGAATGGTGGTCGTGGCAGTTGGCATAACCATTCACGTGATGCATGGGGCTTTGATCGTGGATTTCGTAATTATCGCACAGCAACTTCTCAAATTTGTCAAACTCTAGGACATGCGGCAGATAGGTGCAATTTCCGTTACTCTCATAATCTTTTGCCTGCTACTCGCAATAATTACACTGATCGTGCTTCTTTAGCATCTAACTTTGCTGGGATGCACATGGGACCTCCTGCTCCTAGTGAAATGTTCACAGACCATGTTTCCACACATTGGTTAGCAGATTCAACAACAACCAGTCATATGACAAATACTTCGACAACGATTTAGCAGCCAACCCCTTATTCAGGCAATGATCAAGTTTATATGGGTAATGGTAATTCTCTTCCTATTCAAAGCACTGGTGATGGTATTCTTCCTATTCCAAATTGTCCTTTACTAATGAAAAATGTTTTACATGTCCCTGGCATTACAGAAAACATTTTATCCATTGCGAAAGTAACTCATGATAACAATTGTGTCTTTTTATTGTTTCCATGGGGCTATGTGATCAAGGATCTACGTACTTGGAGGACAATCATGGAAGGACCGGTTAGAAACAATTTGTATCCTATCCCAACTAGACTTTTTGGACAATCACATGTTGACAATAAAGCATCATCAGTAAATAAAGAGCTCGCTGCTGTTTCTTCTCAAAAGGGTTCTCAAACTTTGTGGCATAGACGTTTAGGACACCCTTCACCCTGAGTGATTTCTAAAATTTTCTTGGCTAATGATATTACCATTTCAGACTATGTAACAAGTTCAGTTTGTGAAGCATGCCAAAGTGGCAAAAGTAGTAGATTACCCTTTCTTTTGTCTATAAGGACAACTACGGTTATTTTTTATTTAATTCATTGCGACATTTGGGGACCTTCACCTCAATCTAGTGTTTCTGGTTTTCGATTTTATATAATCTTTGTTGATGATTGCAGCCGCTACACATAGTTATATCCTATGAAAGCTAAGTCTGATAGCATAAATTGCTTCAAATATTTTAAGTCATTGGGTGAGACTATGTTTAATGAAAAGATTAGATATTTTCAGTGTGATGGTGCTAAAGAGTTAACAAAAGGTGTTTTTAAGGAATATCTTGATTGTTGTGGCATCTGTTTGCGAATATCTTGTCCTCATACACCTCAACAAAATGGGGTAGCCGAACGCAAACATCGACATATTGAAGAAATGGGGCTAACATTGTTGTATCAGGCTAATTTACCTCGCCGTTTCTGGCGTGAGGCATTTTCCATGGCGGTTTATCTTATTAATAGATTGCCCACTCCTGTGTTTAGTCATTGCTCTCCACATGAAATTTTATTTGGGTCTCGTCCAGATTATTCTCACTTGAAGGTGTTTGGTTGTACTTGTTATCCATTTTTAGGACCATATCGGAAGGACAAGCTTGAGCCTAAATCTAGGAAATGTGTGTTCCTTGGCTATAGCAATGTGTACAAAGGTTATAAGTGCTTGGAACCCCGTACCAATCGAATTTATATCTCACGTCATGTTGTATTTGACGAGACTAATTTTCTTTTCTATGACAAAGATTTTACAGGTTCTACAACCACTTTGGGGACTCCTTCTCTTATATCATTGCCACTCATGCAACCGGTTTCTAGCTCAGCTCTAGATTCAAGTCATTCTCATGATGTTTCCTTTCTTTAGCCCTCAAATATGCCTTCTCATGACGCTAATAATTCTTTTGATGAAGCTTGTACAGACTCTGTGGAAGCTACCTCTAATATTTCCACTCAACCACCATAACCTCCTAATGCTCCCTTGGCCCTTAGTCATCGTATGGTTACTCGTTCTAAGGATGGTACCTGTCGTCCTTCCAGCAAATATTCTCTTGACTGTGGTTTTACAGCGCAACTTCAATCTTCCCTATGTGAGCCCACAACATTCCGTCAAGCATCCTCTGATCCACGATGGGTTCAAGCTATGAAAGAAGAATATCAAGCCTTGCTCTACAACAATACCTGGACCTTAGTTCCATACCATTCCTCTATGAATATTGTAAGCAGTCGCTGGGTATATAAAATCAAAGAGAAATCTGATGGCTCTATTGAGCACTTCAAGGCTCGGCTTGTTGCCAAGGGATATACTCAACAAGAAGGTATCGACTTTGACGAAACATTCAGCCCAGTTGTTAAAGCAACTACCTTTCGCACTATTCTCTCCATAGTTATCTTTATGAAGTGGACTATTAGACAATTGGATGTTAAGAATGCATTTCTTCACGGTGTTCTGTCAGAAGAAGTTTATATGACTCAACCTCTTGGATTTGTTGACAGTGCTTATCCCCATCATGTTTGTAAACTACACAAGGCTATTTATGGACTTCGACAAGCTCCAAGGGCATGGTTTCAACGTTTTAGTTCCGAGATAAAAGCTGTTGGTTTCTCTTATAGCAAAACTGATCCCTCCATGTTCACTCTTAAATGTTCTCAAGGTATTGTGGTTCTTCTTTTATATGTCGATGACATTATTCTCACTGGCTCCTCCAATCCTTTGTTACAGTCTGTGATTCATTACTTGTCTTCTTGATTTGCTATGAAAGATTTGAGATCTTTACATTATTTTCTTGGAATTGAGGCAAAGCGGACTTCCTCTTCTCTTCAACTTACTCAGACAAAATACACTCTTTCCATACTTTTTAAATTGAAGATGCTTGATTGCAAACCATGCTCTACCCCAGTTTCTGAGGGAGGAAAGTTGTCTATTTATGAAGGTACTCTTTTGGAAGACCCTACGCAGTATCGGCAGCTTGTTGGTGCCTTACAATATCTTACCTTTACGAGGCCCGATATTACATATGCCGTCCAACAAGTGTGCCAGTTCATGCACAGCCAGCGAGACAGTCATTTGCAGGCTGCTAAATGCATTTTACGCAATTTGAAAGGAACATTTGGACATGGTCTACGTTTTATTTCCACATCTTCCTCTTCTCTTGCTGGTTATGTTGATGCTGATTGGGCCGGTTGATACATGACGCTCAACTATGGGATATTGTGTCTTTCTTGGTGACAATCTTATTGCTTGGGCCACTAGAAAGCAACTTACAATGTCTCAGTCTAGTACAGAAGCTGAATATAAAGCTCTATCTACTGCTACATCGGAGCTACTTTGGATTTCGTATCTTCTTCGTGACATTGGAATTTTGCTATCCTCTTCGATTCAACTATACTCTGATAATATGGGTGCCACTCAGCTCGCTGCGAATCCTGTCTTTCATGCACGGACCAAACACATAGAAGTTTCTTATCACTTCCTTCGGGATTTGGTCTGCAAAGGTCTTTTGTCTGTGCGCTTTGTTCGTTCTTCTAATCAGCTTGTTGATATCTTCACCAAGGGTCTCCCCTCTTCCATTTATCATCCTTTTTGATCCAAGCTTATGTGGGTTCCTTCCCAATTAGCTTGAGGGGGCGTATTAAAGGATAGTTGACCTATCCATGATTGATGGATGTAAATTAGGCATGCTTGTCTAGTTGACCCATGGTATTAAAGGATAGTTGACCTACCCATGATTTATGGATATAAATTAGGCAACCATGATTGTAGGATGTGATCATGGGATTTGATTGTGCTCCCTTTGTGTGTGTGTGTGTGTGTGTCTGTGTGTGTATATATATATATATATATGATCAATAACACAAAGAATATACGAGGAAAAAGGTTTTATTCTATAATTATTATTCTTTCAGAGACAAACTCAGAGAGTAACGAGGGTGAAGAACCCTCAGCAAACCAATAACAAAAGGATACAGTAAAGAAACAAGCTACACAACCCAAGCAAAGGAAGCAGCAACAGACTGCACATAAGGCATGACAGCTAAGTTCTGAAAATAGAATCTGATACAACAAAACTCATGGAAACCTCCCAATTTTGCTAGAATTTGGTAACACCCTTCTAACTAGTAGCTCCAGGTCTTATAGCAAAGGTGATGTCCTTTATGAGTTGTTCAAGCACCTACCATATATAACAGAGCACAGGGTAAGTTTTCAGGTATTTGACTGAGCCGTGTACGTGTGTATGTATATATATATCGGTAAGTAAGTAATTGCATCAAAAGAGGGATTGACAAGAAGTTCAAGCGAACATCCCCCAGGTCACCAGCAATAAAGGCCAAGTAGGCCATTACAAAAAAACCAACAAGCGGATCACTTCTGGGAGCAAAACAGAGGCAACAATAAAGAAAGAGTGTAAGTGCGTTTTTTGTGATTTTTTTATTTTTATTTTTTTGTGGTTTCTTGAAAGAGAAATGCTAGAGACCTCACCATTTTATCCTATTTTAATCCCACCCTCTCATATGAGTGGGACCTATCATTTATAAATGAATAATATTCTCTTCATGTGAGAGAGTGAGATCAAAGTGGGATAAAAAGGATGAGTAACATTGCTCTTCTTGAAATTATGCTTTGACCTCTCAACTCATTTCATCTGCAATTATCTGCAGAAAAGTGCAGGGAAATTCCTATTCTAAAAATAGTGCCTACATCAAGATGGCCTCACATCATTTATTTGGTCCCAATTGGTAATTTTCTCACGGAGCTGAGGAAAATTGTGATTGTGAAAGACCTTTGAGAATATTATTGGAAAAAAAAAATCAAGGAAGAAATCTAGTAGTTTGAACGCATGGTAGGATGCTAATTTTTTAGCATTTGATCTATTGAGCCTGATCTAACAATGGGTTGGGATCTTTTTGTGGTGCTGATGTAACAAAATGACTACTTAAGTGATGCATAAATAGCAGGAAATCACTAACCTATTTAATCCTTCTTCGAATCCTCTTCTTCAACTAAAGAAATGAGTCTCTGACAGAATGCATTTTGTTCACAATAACATTCATTGCCATCCGCTCCCTTGGTAATGAACTACAACATGAAAGTCTGATTCTCATCACTGAAACCAAGCACTCCTTCATTCTACTTGTACAAATGCATTGGTGATCATGATCATGGATTATGGCTCTTTCTTCTACTTCATTCTCATCTACATCATCCTCTTCCACAAAGAGTAACGATAAGTCTACTATGTCCCCGACATGTTCAGGCAAAGCCATTGCGACGAACTTCTGAATGCTTAGTCCTTCTTTAAAGATGTCATCAGTTGGCCTTTTGCCTGTAAACATCTCCAACAAAAGTATCCCATAGCTGTAAACATCGCCAAGTGTGGACACTTGGCCACCCATACCATACTCTGTGTTCAACAATCAACATGTCATGAAGTCCCATTGATATATATATATATATATATATATATATAATATAATCATATACACTTCGAGTAGATGCAGAAAGGCAAACTTATTATTCATTAGACAAAGTAATCATCAACTAAAAGATTAATCAATTTGGATAGAAACCATACGTGGAGGAATGTACCCAAAAGAACCCTTGAGCCCAACTGATATGGTTTGAATTTTGGAGGGATTATTTGATGCATCAAATAAAAACCTTGCTAATCCAAAGTCACCAACATGGGTCGTCATATCATCATCAAGGAGTACATTGCTTGGCTTCAGGTCACAATGAACAATTGGTGTTTGGCAATGGTGATGGAGATAATCCAATGCAGAAGCAACATCTATGGCTATGTTCAATCTCTGGATAATGTTTAAACCTTTAGTTTGGCATTGCCCCTCATCTCTTGGACCATGCAGCCACTGGTCTAGGTTTCCATTGGACATGAACTCAAAGACTAGTCCTTTAAAGTCATTACCGTGATGATCAACACTCGAACAAGCAGTTAAGATCTTGAGGAGATTTCGATGCCTTATACTTTTTAGAGCCCTGCATTCATCTATAAAACTCTGGGAAGCCCCATGCTGTTGAAGGTTTAATACTTTCACTGCCACAACTGCCTCATCATCATAGAGAACTCCTTTGTATATAGAGCCAAAACTACCTGAACCGATCAAATTATCAGCAGAGAACCCATTCATTGATCTAAGAAGTTCTTGGTAAGAAACCCCCAATTTCCAATCATTGGTTGAGGATGTAGCAGTTAAAGGTCTCTTTCTTGAGTTTTTTTATCACATAATAAGCAGTAGCAGAACACAACATTATAATTACAGATACAACTGCAATAGTTACGGGGATCACTATTTTAGGAGTAAGAAATTTTCTTGAATGAGAGTTATCTAGAGAGCATGCAGGCAAATGTAAATCTGGGACACCCCCACATAGTTCTTCATTTCCAAGGATTGAAATTACAGTAGTATTTGTGAAAATTCCTTCCCTTGACACTTCCCCCTGGAAATGATTGAAAGAAAGATTGAGTTTCTTGAGAAATGAAAGCTTTCCAAGAAATTCTGGAAGTTTTCCAGACAAATTATTAAGCGAAAAATCAATCTCTTCTAGACCTCTCAAAGTTTGCAAAGATTCAGGAATTGTTCCTTGAAGCAAATTTCCCTCTAGAAACAGGCGTTCCATACTAATGCAACTGCCCAGGGTGTTTGGAATTTCACCTGACAATCTGCTCTCTGAAACATCCAGCTCCTTGAGATTTATCAAGTTACCCACCTCCAATGGTAGCGAACCAGTCAAAGAATTATTCGCCATGGCCAAAGAAATTGCAAGAGAAGAGAGACCAATGACCTCTTTGGGTATGGTTCCATTAAGATTATTACTACTAAGGTTTAGTATCAGCAAATTTTGGCAATTTCCAAGGCTTGGAGGTATACTTCCTTCTAGTCTATTCTCCTCCATAAAGAGCTCGGTTAATGATGTCAAGTTACCAAGGAAGGATGAAATTGGCCCCAAAAAATTGTTATCACTCAGTTCCAGTCCTTCCAACTGTCTAAGCTTCCCTATAGCATCAGGGACACTACCAGTTAAGTAGTTTCCCTCAAGTTCTAGAAGGTTCAAGTTGACAAGGTTCCCAATCCCAACAGGAACACTTCCATGTATCAAATTCGAACCCAGAGTCAGTCTTTTGAGGTTGGTTGAAAGGCTGGCTATGGAATTGGGCAACTCTCCTCCAAAAAAATTTTGAGCCAAACCCAAAGCTTCCAGACTAGTACAATTAGCCAAAAGAGTGAGAAAATTCAAGTTGCTAACTTTCCCATTTCCAAGTTTATTCTGATCAAAGTTAATTCTATGTAAAACCTGCAGGCTACCTAAATTTGTAGGCATTGTCCCAGTGAGATTGTTTTCAGCAACATCAATCACCTCAGGCTTAGAAGCATTTGATAATGAAACAGGAATGGGTCCTGCAAAATTGTTTACTCCCCTAGCAAATACTTGAAGGTTTGGGAGAGTAAGGCCAACATCAGGTGGGAGTTGCCCATTTAACTGGTTTTGAGCAACAGAGAAGTAGAGATGGAGGAAATATTGAAAATCAATGAAGGAATTGTACTGGACAGTTTATTTCCATAGAGTTGAAAAAATACCAACTGTGAGAGATGACCAAGCTCAAGGGGTATGCTACCATGGAGATTGTTCCTGATAAGTGAAAGAGCCAATAGTGACGAAAAGTTTCCTATCCAAGCTGGAATGCTTCCTGTGAGGTGATTTACCAAAATTTGCAGAAACACCAATTTTGTAAGTGAGCTAAGCTGATCTGGGATTGGCCCAACAAGCTCATTGAAATATGCCTCGAGTACTCTCAGGTCAGTACAATGAGTAAGATTGGTTGGAATGTTTCCAACAAAGGAATTTGAGCCCAAGTTGAGATATTGCAGGTGCAGTAAACGGCCCAAATCTTGAGGAATTTCACCATGGAAGCTATTGTTCGTTAGATTGATGGCGATAAGGAATGTGAGATTGCCTATAGAAGGTGGTATGGAGCCAACCAAGCTTTGTGACTCCAAGTTGAGGACCATGACTCTTCCATTGGAGGGACTGCATGTAACACCCATCCAATTGCAGAAATGGACAGAATCATTCCACAAGCTTATTATTTGAAATGGATCTTGGTTTATTCTATCCTTGAAGTCCAGTAAAGCAAGTCGATCAGTCTCGTTTGATTCTAATCCTGAGCTTATATCCAAAAGAAGAATCCAAGAAAGGAAACATAATAAAACCCACCGAAAATTCAAACAGGAATGCTCCATATATTCCTTTGTGATATACCACAATGTGCTCATACCAACCACTACTTGACACGTGTAACTACAGGTCATCTCATGCTCAGCCATTCGGCCCATGCTCGGTCATACAACTCATGCTCGGTCATATAACTCATGCTCGGTCATATAGCTCATGCTCGGCCATATAGCTCATCCTCGGTCATTCAAGGTTAAGACCCACAAAGACCGAGCTCATGTCATCAGAGCAGGACTGTTCTCCTACAAAGCTAACATATATGAGCGCAAGCCTACAGTGCGATACATCAATGATCAGACCTCATCACCGCCTCAATGTGCACTGAGCAGGAAATAAGGAAACAATCTCCAACAAGGAAACTGCTACGCTTTGTTACCATATTCAACAAGGTAACTGATATTTCCAACGATCCAATCCCTATATTCATGGCTCCAAATCCTAATCAACTTGGGAAAGATACTGCCTATAAATTAAACCCTAAGAGGTACGTTTTACTTTCATGCTCATTATTTTGGCTTTCATTACAGTCTTTCAATTCAGTTTATTGACTTAAGCATCGGAGCGACTACCGTTGGAGCCAACCCGGTGGTCCTCTGATCTTCTGTTTTTGAGTGTTTCACAGGGAGCCGAGCTTGGATCTTACGTGGGCCAAAAAGTGCAGAATTAGTTTGGGGCCGTCTGTGGGAACGACAATCACCAAGTGCTCTACTAAATCAAAGTTCATCCTCCTTTTATCAAAGGATTATGGCTCCCAATCTCCGACCCAGGAAGAATACTCAAAATCCTCAGAACCCTCAGCCTCAACCCCCTGCCGGACGAGGAAGAGGGCGAGTGACTGATCTCGTACAACAGGAGCTTGTCGAAACTAGGCGGTAGAACCAGTTGTTACGGGAACAACTCCTAACCATGTCTAGGACCCTGGCGATGTTCACCCAGAATCATGAAACTAATCCCCAGAATCCACCCGTTACCACAAGCACTCAGGAGGTGCAGCCTCCTATGGCTGCCCATATTCATGGAGATCCCCAGTCGTCGGCAGCAGCCGACAGAGGGGTGCCCGCTTTTATCCCAGAAGTCCATTATCGAAGCACCACCCGGGTCCCCATCCCTGGGGCCTCGGGAGTGAATCACGGGCTACAAGAGTCACCACCTCGAGTAGTTCCTGCACCACCAGTACAAGAGAATCAGAACAACCCCCCAGTAATGGGCCAAGACCAGCCTACCCATGTAGGCCCTGAAGTTACGAGACCTGCCTCGCACCAGCCCATCTTACCAAGGGGGTCAATAAGAGCTGAGGAAGTTGCAGAATCAATGGACCGCATTGCCATTATAAGGGGTGCCTAGTATCCGGAGCAGGACGAGCTGGCCAGGCTGCTTGGGAGGTCGGCCACCCCGTTCACTAATGCTATCATGGCTGAGGAAAGACCCAAGAAATTCGTCGTCCCCAAATTCACCCCTTATGATGGGACAGGGGACCCAGGGGACCATCTCTCCCACTACCAGCACACCATGGCTTTGCACGGTACATCTGATGCTTTTCTATGTCGAACATTCGTGACCAGCCTCAATGGTACCGCCCTGAAGTGGTTCCACCACCTCCCACCGAACTCAGTCACTAGTTTCTATGAGCTCTGCAGAAGATTCCTAGACAAATTCATGACTAGTAGGACGTTGAGAAAGGGTCCGGAATTCCTGCTAAACATAAAGCAAACAAGGGAAGAATCACTCAAGGGGTATATTGCGCGTTTCAACGCCGAGCTCACCGAGGTGATAGACTGCAGCCCCGGTTTCTTAGTGGCTGCTTTGGCCGCTGGCCTTGCACAAGGAGGCTTTAGGGACTCATTGACCAAAAATCCCCTTGTGGATATGACAGCACTTATGGACCGGGTAAGGAAATACATTAACTTGGAGGAGGCCAAGGACACTTCTAGAAAGGTCAAGGAACAAGCTCAGAAAGATGACCAGAAGAAAGACAGTCAGAAGAAGGATGACCAAAGGAAGGACACCAGCTCGGCTAGGAAGAGAGCCAGAAGCCCAGAGAAAAGAGGGGCCCCCAGAACCTCCTACAATTCTGGGTTAAGAGAGTTCAACCACTTTACTCCTCTAAATACCTCTCCGTACAACATACTGAAGCAAGTAAGATCTCGAAAGAACCTGAGATGGCCAGAGCCTTTAAAAGGTGACCCCAGCTACCGAGATCAAACCAAATATTGTGATTTTTACAAGGACCGAGGGCACACAACTAATACCTGTAAAGCTCTCAAACACGAGATTGAGCAGCTAATAAGGAGAGAACGACTACTGGAGTTCGTCAAGCAGGACGGAGGACAGAACCCCCGTGACGAACGACCCCAGCAAAGGAAGACCGACCAGAAGCAAGAACAAAAGGAAGGATGGAACAAGCCCCCACGGCAGAACAACCAAGTGATCTTTGTCCTACACGCAGATTCCCCTGCAACAGGGACTTCTAACAGGTCGAGGAAACGTTATGCTCGGGAGGCCAGGTCTACTCCCAACATCATACAGGTCTCTAACGTGGAGAAGAGGTTAAAACCTGTGCCTGAAATCCAGTTTACGGATCAAGATCTTGTAGGAGTACATTGTCCTCACAGTGACGCCCTGGTCATCTCCCTCAAGATCGCCAACTTCGAGATCCAAAGAGTCCTTTTCGACACTGGGAGCTCGACTAACGTTCTGTTCTATGACCCCTTCAAGCATATGAAGCTCGACCCCAATGAAATTAAGCCCACTAGTATAATCATGGCAGGTTTCGATGGGAACCTTAACACTCCACTGAGAAGGATTGATCTGGCCACCACTGCAGGCGAAGGGGACGGACAGAAGACCACAGTAGCTGAATACATGGTCCTAAAGGCCAAATCTCCTTACAACGTCATAATTGGGAGGCCCTGGCTACATGACATGGGGGTAGTCACATCAACTCTCCACCAATGCCTGAAGTACGTTCACAATCAAACTGTCTACTCTATCAGAGGATGCCAACCGACCTCCCGAGAATGCCATGCCCTCGCACTCAAGGCCAAGGCCCCTAAATAGCAATTACTGCATGCCCATGAATGCAAGGATGCAGCCCACCCCTGCTATCACGAGGCAAAAGACTGTCCCTCCAAGATTGAAGAGCCACTAAGCCCTAGAGGAAGGGACAGCAAGGCAAAGCCTATAGGAGAACCTATTAAAGTCCTGGTCAGCTCGGAAGATCAGGGGCATTACCTGCAGATAGGTCCCGACCTGACACATACCGAGCAGGATGAGTTAGTCAAGTTCTTAAAGAAAAACCTCTCCGTGTTCGCCTGGGAAACAAAGGATATGGAAGGAATAGATCCCGACCTTATCACACACAAATTAATGGTAGATCCAGACCATTCACCAGGGAGACAGAAGAGAAGGCCACTCGCTCCAGAGGGACATCAGGTCATCAACGATGAAGTCCAAAGGCTGCTCAACGCCAACATGATACGAGAAGTATTTTATCCTGATTGGCTGGCCAACACTGTTCTGGTCAAGAAGAAGAATGGCAAGTGAAGAGTCTGTGTCAACTATACGGACCTCAACAAAGCATGCCCCAAAGATAGCTTCCCCCTTCTAAGGATAGATCAGTTAGTCGACGTTACTGTAGGACATGAGCTTATGAGCTTCATAGATGCCTATTCCGGGTATAATCAAATACAGATACATCCTCCCGACCAGGAGAAAACATCATTCGTAACTGAACGAGGTCTCTATTGCTATAGAGTGATGCCGTTCGGACTAAAAAATGCTGGAGCCACATACCAACGTCTGGTTAACAAGATGTTCAGCCCCTTAATCGGTAGTACTATGGAAGTCTACATTGATGATATGCTGGTCAAAAGCCTGCGGAAGAGCAGTCATCTCCAGCACCTGGCTCAAACATTTGATATTCTCAGGCAGTACAAGATGAAGCTCAACCCTTCGAAATGCACCTTTGGTGTAACAAAGGGAAAATTCTTGGGGTACATAGTCTCTCAGAGAGGTATAGAGGCAAACCCGACCCAAATTGGGGCTCTGGTCGGACTAAAATCTCCAAAGACCAAGAAAGACATTCAAGCTCTGAATGGCAGGATAGCAGCTCTGAGCAGATTTATTTCCAAATCCACGGATCGTTGTTTACCGTTCTTCAAAGCTCTGAAAGGTAAAAAATCTTTACAATGGACTGATGAATGTGAAAAATCCTTTCAGGAACTAAAAAGGTACCTAGCCTCGCCTGAGCTCTTGTCAAAGCCAATTCAAGGGAAAAAGCTACTTCTCTACCTTGCAGTCTCTGAGAACGCTGCCAGTTCGGTACTGGTCAGACAGGACAGGAGCGTGCAGAGGCCCATATTTTATGTCAGCAAGGCATTATTGGACACAGAGAAGAGGTACCCCGAGATTGAGAAACTGGCCCTTGCACTTATAGTATTTGCACGAAAGCTCAGACCTTACTTTCAAGCTCATCCCATAGAAATTCCAACTGCTTACCCACTAAAGACAGTCCTAAGAAAACCAGAAGTATCAGGACGACTGGTCAAATGGTCAGTGGAACTAGGGGAATTCGACATATCCTATGTTCCACGGATCTCAATCAAAGGGCAGGCCTTGGCAGACTTCGTCGTAGAATTCACTCCAGCACTACTGGGCAAAGCACAACTCTGTGAGGACATGGGAACTTGGCAACTGTACACTGACGGGTCATCTACCGACCGAGGTACCGGAGCCGGGCTAGTACTACGGTCTCCTGATAGGCTTACAACCGAAAGGGCAATTAGCCTAGGGTTCAGAGCCTCCAACAACGAAGCAGAGTATGAGGCCCTTATCCTGGGGCTGAAGCTAGCTCAAGAATGCGAGGTGTAGAACCTCGAGGTATTCTCTGACTCCCAATTAGTGGTTAGCCAAGTTCAAGAAGAATACGCCGTCAAGGATGAAAGAATGTTTTGATATTCAGAACTGGTCAATTTGTTGAAACACTCCTTCCGAGCATTCTCAATCCAAAAGAGGTCAAAACGGCAGAGCTGACGCCTTGGCAAACATGGCATCCCATATGAAGTCAGGAATAGACTTAACAATAAAATTCTCTCACCAGCCGAGGCCTAGCACCGAGGAAGTCCAGGTCGCCTAAGTTACAGAACAGCCTTAGCACTTGATGGCTCCTATACTCTAGTACCTAGAAGAAGGACTCCTCCTAGAGGACAGGAATAAAGCAAAAAGAATCTGCATCAGAGCAGCTTGGTACCTTGTCCTTAACGGAAGGCTCTACCGAAGATCTTACTCTCAGCCATTGTTAAAATGTCTAGCACCCGAGGAATCTCAGTACATCCTGGCAGAAATTCACGAAGGAATATGTGGAAATCATAACGGAGGAAGAACCATAGCACACCGAGCTCTAACACAAGGCTGCTATTGGCCTGGAATGCTGAAGGAAGCAAAAGAATACGCTCGAAAGTGTGACAAATGCCAAAGGTTTGCCCCTTACCAGCATCAGCCTCGACATGAACTCATCCCCATCACAAGCCTATGGCCCTTTGCACAATGGGGAATGGACATCGTAGGTCCGTTGCCTAAAGCCACGCCGAACAGGAGATATCTATTGGTGGCTATCGACTACTTCTCAAAGTGGGCTGAAGCAGAGCCACTAACCCGTATCACAGAGAAGGAGGTCAAAAGTTTTACTTGGAAGAATATAGTCTGCAGGTTCGGCATACCTCGCGTGATCGTCTCAGACAACGGCACACAATTTGCTGGTAAAGTATTTAAAAAGTTCTGCCAAGACCTAAATATCAACCAACATTTTTCCTCCCCTGGTCATCCTCAAGCGAACGGGCAAGTCGAGGTCACTAACCGAACAATCCTAGATGCTCTCAAGAAGAGATTGGAAGAAGCTAAGGGAAGATGGGTCGAGGAACTCCCTGGGGCACTCTGGGCCTACCGGACAACCAGGAGAACTCCAACATCGGAAACTCCCTTCTCACTCGCCTACGGCACCGAGGCAGTAATCCCTGTTGAAATAGGCATGCCTACCCTAAGGACCGAAGCTTTCGACGAGGAGACCAATGGCCAACAACTCGTAGAAAACTTGGACTTGCTTAAAGAGAGGAGAGAGCAAGCCGTGATCAGAATGGAAGCATATCAGCGCAGGATGGTTAGCCGCTCAAAAATTGGCCTTAGGCCTGCCAGCTTCCAAGTTGGGGACCTCGTCCTAAGAAGGGTGTTCTAGAATACCAAGGATCCCACCATGGGGAAGTTATCACCTAACTAGGAGGGCCCCTACAAAATCACCAAAACAGTGAGACCGACCACTTACAGGTTAAAGAACATGGATGGGAAACCTATTCCCAGACCTTGGAATATGGAGCACTTATGAAAATATTATCAATAAAGAATTTTTTCTTTTTTCATTCCAAATATTCCGTGAAATATTTCCATCTTAAATGTACAGACCTTGAGTCTGGTCCATCTTAATGCACAGACCTTGAGTCTAGTCCATCTTTATGTACAGACCTTGAGTCTGGTCCATCTTAATGGACAGACCTTGAGTCTGGTCCATCTTAATGCACAGACCTTGAGTATGGTCCATCTTAATGCACAGACCTTGAGTCTGGTCCATCTTAATGCGCAGACCTTGAGTCTGGTCCATCTTAATGTATAGACCTTGAGTCTGGTCCATTTTAATGCACAGACCTTGAGTCTGGTCCATCTTAATGTACAGACCTCATGTCTGGTCCATCTTAAATGTACAGACCTCATGTCTGGTCCATCTTAAATGTACAGACCTCATGTCTGGTCCATCCTAAATACACAGACCTTGAGTCTGGTCCATTTTAATTTATAGACCTCAAGTTTGGTCCATCACAGTACGCCGAACTACATATATAAGGTTACAAACCAACAGAATGATTCTAACTGCTCAGCCTCTTATCAATGAATCCTCGAAAAGGGTACTGACCAGCAAGGATCCCTACAACACAAGTCCTTTGTTCGGCAATCAAGCTCGAGTTTTACTCTAAGTGGTCAGAATGATTGTTTTACACAAGTCCTTACGTTCGGTGATTAACGCTCTGATTGATGGGTTACAGTATTATTTAAATTAAAATCCATGATTCAAAACCCCTCCGATGTCAAGAGTTTGGTTCAGTTGTTTATTATTACACCATGATTCAAGGTCATCTCAAGTCAAAAAGTTCAGGAATCGGCCCATCGGCAGTGGCCACCCAAAGAACAATACTTTGAACCCCGAGCAGGTCTACTTATGTTGAATTACAAATCTTAAGTGCCGAAACCCGTTCACACACTACAAGGCATTGACACTTCATGCAACTCTTGAGCAAAACACAAAGATTGCAAATATTCAAAGGAAAAATGAAGACAAAAACTCAGAAAAGGAGTTATTCTCATTAGAACAAAAGCTCGGTTACAAAAGGGGAACAGAATTACAAAAGTTTTCCCTAAACTAAAGGGCTTGCAGATCCGTCATCCTCATCACCATCTTCCTCGTCCTCATCATCATCAATCCCCGACAGGTCGATGTCTGGGAATTTGACGAGAAGCTTGGATTTGAAGTTATCATAGCCAAGCTGAGCAATTGTATCACCCATCTTCTCCAGCTCGGTCTTCAACCTAGCCTCGGTCTCAACCTTGGCCTCTTCGACCTTCTGAGCGACGGACGCCTGAAGGGCGCAGTTCTCCTCCTTCAGCTTGTTCAGCTCCTGAAGAAGGGAGTCCCACTCAGACTGGAAAGAATCCCTCTCATACTTAATAGAGTCCCTCTCGGACTCCATAATTGAGAGGCAATTCCTCACCTCCTTCAGCTCGTCCTCGGCCGTGGTAGCTTGGGATTGAGCCGTGCCGAGCTCGAGCCGAACTTCATCCAGCTCTTCCTCCAGCCTCTCCAGGGCCTGCAGGTCCACTGTGGCCTCCATCAGGGCGGCCAAGTTGTGCAACGTCTGCAAGGCAAATTAAGAGACAAGTCAGAAGAATAAAGGGAGAAGAAAAATAAAACACCAAGGAGGAGAGGTCGGTCGTTACCTTCAAATGGGCGCTCACAGCACCGACAACAGTCTTCTCAGTACCTTGCCTGGTACTGCAGGAAGGAGAGTCCTTTCATGGGGCCCCTGCCCAGAAATCTTCAATGGCCTGATGGACGGCCCTATATCCATCAGGCATCTGGTCCAACCAGCCAGCCACCTTTGCCTTACCCCTCGATTGGGCTCTCTAGGCCGAGGAAGAGCCGAGCCTTGAGGCCGCCACGCCCCTCTAGGGGGCAGAAGAGGGCTCCCTGATCACCACGCCCCTCTGAGGTGCCAAAGGAGAAGGAGAAGTAGAGGGGGCAGCGCCTTTCTTGGGCGGTACAGAAGTAGAGGGGTCGGTGGTAGCCGTCCTCTTCTTCTTCGACGAGGACGCAGCAGGAGGGGGATTGCTCACTACCCTCTTCTTCTTTGCCGAACCCCATTTGCCGGTAACAGACTTAAGAACTTCATCGACGATGTTCTTGTCCTTTGGAGGCATGGTGACGTTCGGATGAAGGATAACTCGGTAGTCTCTGTTCAAGGTCTGTAGAAGCTTCTTGTATTGCTCTTTGAGGGCAGGAGTGAAGGGCGGCTTCTTCTTGATGTTCTTATCTGCACGAAGAAGGTCGGAACAATGGTTAGTCAAAAGCACAGAGGTAATAGAAGAGCAAAGATTACAAAAGAAAAGGGGGTCTCATCCATAAACCCCGTGCTCCGGGGGAATGTAAAGATCTGGTCCTCAAGGTCGGTCACCTCCCACTCTCCACTAACAAAGAAGTACCGATCTTTCCAAAATTAGTTGGATGACAGTACGAAAGACAGAGGTCGAAAACCCTGATCGAACGACATATAGTAGAGGCCCTCCGACTTCAGGTACTTAAGATCCATCTTACAACGGATCAAGTCTAAAGATACCTCGACACCGTTCAGACGACCCAAAACCATAAACCCTAATAGGTGTCTCCAACTATTTAAAAGCAGGTCGACTGGGCAGAGGTTAAACTAGCAAAAGAATTCCCTAAGCAATCTAGGGAAAGGTAGGCGTAACCCCATCTCAAACCAGGCGGTGTAGATGCATATCTCACCTTCCCTAACGTCCCAAGGGCAATCTATGTCGTCAGGAGCCCTAAGGTCAATATTCGAAGAGAAGTCATATCTCTCCCTTATATTATCCAACCACGAAGAAGCTACAGTACTCCCTCTCTCCTCCCCTTGAGAAGATCGACTGGAGACCTCACCCTCTCTATCCCTAGACTCAGAAAAAGCATCTACGATCCTAACTTGGGGACTAGAACGGGTCTCTTCCGACCTAGTCCCCAAGGAACTACTACCCCTAACAAGGGTCTGCAACAAGAAATAAGCCTCTGGAAGGCTCCCTGACCCATCACCAACACCAGAAGATGCAGTAGAGGTCGACATACCAAAATAACCAAAAAGTAGAGGAAAGATAGTGAAAAAATGAACAAAGAGACCAAAACCAAACCTGAATAGGGTAAAAAGCTTCGGACGAACGATACTCCTCACAGTCTAGCTTGCTGGTTCAACAATGGCGGAATGTACTATCTCTTCAAAACATAAAAGGCAGTAAAAGAATCGTACAAAGTTTCTTCTCTTTTTTATATGCATTTGGAAAATAATGACTACCAAGGCGAACCGTCGCGACGGTGTCGCAGCAATGATGACTCAAGAAACCCAAGAATCGGCTGCGCAATAAATGATGTACCAACGGCCGTCTAAAAAAACGAGAAGACAGAACGCATGACTTTTCGGGGACTCATAAAACCTTAGTTACGCCCGAGCTCAAACTAAGACTTGGGGGGGGGGGGGGAGTAACTGATATACCACAATGTGCTCATACCAACCACTACTTGACACGTGTAACTACAGGTCATCTCATGCTCAGCCATTCGGCCCATGCTCGGTCATACAACTCATGCTCGGTCATATAACTCATGCTCGGTCATATAGCTCATGCTCGGCCATATAGCTCATCCTCGGTCATTCAAGGGCAAGACCCACAAAGACCGAGCTCATGTCATCAGAGCATGACTGTTCTCTTGCAAAGCTAACATATATGAGCGCAAGCCTACAGTGCGATACATCAATGATCAGACCTCATCACCGCCTCAATGTGCACTGAGCAGGAAATAAGGAAACAATCTCCAACAAGGATACTGCTACGCTTTGTTGCCATATTCAACAAGGTAACTGATATTTTCAACGATCCAATCCCTATATTCATGGCTCCAAATCCTAATCAACTTGGGAAAGATACTGCCTATAAATTAAACCCTAAGATGTACGCTTTACTTTCATGCTCATTATTTTGGCTTTCATTACAGTCTTTCAATTCAGTTTATTGACTTAAGCATCGGAGCGGCTACCGCTGGAGCCAACCCGGTGGTCCTCTGATCTTCTGTTTTTGAGTGTTTCACAGGGAGCTGAACTTGGATCTTACGTGGACCAAAAAGTGCAGCATCACTTTGGAAATTGGAATACAGGGATTTGGATGTCTCATATGATATATAAACTTCTGAATTTTTTCTGCCCCGTGAAATGCTCCATATATAGGAAATAGTGTTTTTTTCACAAATACCTCAAAAGGGTTTGTTGAGGGAGGTGTTAAAGACTTTTTTCTTCTAACCTAATACCAAGCTCTCAACATCAGGTTTATAGTAGAAGATATATATTTACTTTCTCATTCTATTACCTTCCAAAAAAAAAAAAAATTATAGGTTTGATTGACTGTTGTGTTGTGGGTGAGAAAATTTTCAAATCACGTGGGGACTCTTTTTTGGAGCAATTATTCGCTCGTTCCCCAATGACAGTCACATTTCTAATAATATATTATATTATAAATATATATGAAATATTATTTGACACTTAAAATTATTAGATCTAAACTATTGAATAGTTTTTTTCTTCTTCTTTTGAATAGATTTCTCAATGCATCTGAAATATTACATGATAATATACTTTTTTTAATAACACTAATACTATTGGGTCAATTCCCCCCCACCCCAATTTTTTTTTTAATTTAAAAATTTTCTCATATTCTCAAAAAAAAAAAAAAAAAAAATTCAAATATCTCTTTATTGATGTCTTAAATTGGGCGTTTCTTTTGTTCTCTGTTTCTAGGTTAGTCACGATTGATACCATTTCAATTTAGAAGACTCACTTGAATGGACATCTACTGAAATTAAGTAGCTTTTTTGTTAGGATATGTTATTATATTTCAATTGTTATATATAATTCTATGTTTGTTAATTTCGGACCCTTTCTTAATAGGAAATAATTAAGCCTTTGTTTGTTCCAAACTTATAACTAAAAATACCCATCCATTTGTAAACACAAGTTACTTAATTTTATTAAAAGTCTTCTTTGACTAAACCAATGAAAAGTGACTAATTAAGAAAAAGATGCCTATCGTGTTATTTAATTTTATTAGAACTCTCTTTAAATGACTATTCATGATGTGACCGGTGTAGATGTTGAGAATAAAATTTAAGCATATCAAGTTTGAATTCTCTTTGCACCGATCGTTGATATTTAGAACTTAAAGGATGGGTTTGATTATCACGAGAAGGAAAACTGAGTCTGATATGCATAAACTGGTCTAGAATACCCCTAACCGATTCATAAAAAAAAAAAAAAATTCTCTTTAAATGAAACCAACGTATTTGAATGTTAATAGGAAATTATTATTTTTTTTTTCCAATAAGTTTTATAAATTTCAATTGTATTGGCAATAAAATTATAAAATAAAAAAGATAGAACCCAATTATGTATGTGATGATAATGATATGAGATAGAATGTGAATAGGAAATTAGGATTTGTTTAAAAAATAAGTTTTACAAATTTTAATTTTATTAATAATAGAATTATAAAATTTAAAAGATGATAATGATATGAAATGGAGAATCAAATAATCCTATTAAGTTGACAAAGGTATTTGAAATGATTCAGAAACGGGAACTGGCAAAATAAAAACTGATAAAGCTACTATTAATCATTATCAAAAGGAGAAAACAAGCACATAATTGGGTTCTATTTTTTCAATTTTATAATTCTATTGGTGCAACTTGGGTAGGCTAACTCGAACCCAACCCGAGCCCGATCTGAATTTTTTAAGGTTTGGACTTTATTTTTTATACTTTGAGTTGGTGTTAGACTTGGAGAAAAGATCTCAAACTCGATCTAAAGTAGAATTGGGCTTGAATTGAGAGTTTGAAAACCTGGATTTAATATTTTATATATTATATTTTTAATACTTTAGCTATCTACGGTTAGATCAATAAGAATTCCTTTTAAAGATTATAATTTATATTCTTATAATTTTTAAAACTTGTTGACCTTTAATATTTTTTTTAAAATTAAATTATGTTGAAGAAATTATTTTAATGATTTTTTAGTTTTTTTGAAGGAAAAATTATTAAAATTTTTAGTATATAATCAAAATAAAAGACAACAATTTATTAAAAAATTATAATTTATTCAATACTAATAAATTTTAATTCAGATCAAATTTAAATTGATTATTTAAATTTAAAATTAAATTTAAATCAAACTCGAATTAATTTAAAACTTATATTAAATTTAAATATTTCCACTTGTTCAAACTGCATTCCTAATTTAAACGAGTTTGACAAGTCGACGTTGAAAAATCATACCCACCTGAAGGTCGAGCCGTTGCGATCCTATATTAATCACTTTGATTTGACAAAATGCGTTACGTATTACTATTGTTTTAACGACAGCATTTCGTTAATCTCAGTCTAAAAATGAGAAAATATCTCCTTGAAGCTATCATAAAAAAATATGAACCACATGATTAATTGCGGATGAAATTGATTTACGTACAAAGTACGAGAACCATGAATAGTTGATAAGATTCAGTATATGGGACCCACTTCAAAGATATTTAAGGTAAGCCTGGATTCGGGGAACTTAAGAAGCATAATCAGGCAACACGTGTACGCAGAGATCAGGGGGGGCCCACTACCTTGAAATTGATGCAGTTTGAGATATAGTGATAAGCGGGGGCCCGATATTAACTACCAAAGCTGGTGGTATTGACCTCATCTTCTTTCTTCAATCTTTATTTCTTCTGTCCATTTTAAAACTCGCTTTCTCGAATGGACAATCAAATTCAAATGAAATATCATGTCCACTCATTTTAAACCATTAATTTTGGGAGGAGCTATTCCCAACATTGGTGAATAAGTGAATATGAGATGGGATATTAGACTAGGAATAGTTCACCTTTCATTTTTTTTTTTAAAAAAGATATTAAAAAATTTTTAAAATAAAATTTTCACTTCAAAAATTCATAATATATATTTTTAATTTAACAAATTTAGAAAAAATCTTTTAATACAAAAAAATTCAATTGTTCATTTTTATCTTAATATCATTTAAAAATATTATTAATTAGACAAATATAATATTTAAGATACATTTAAACAAAATCTTAAAAAATATATAAAATAACTTCTTCAATTCAAAAAAGTTATAACATTTTATGAAGTAAATTTTTTTTTTCAATCCTTTTAGATAAGTAAAAAATCTTATGTTTTTTTTTTTTTGAATTGAAGAAATTATTTTATCAATTATTTCGTATTTTATAAATTGTATCTTTAATGTTATTTTACTCTAATTAATAATATTTTTTAACTGTATTAATACGAAAATTAACAATTAGATCTTTTGTATTAAAAATTTATTTTTTAAATCTTTTAGATAAAATATATATATCATGAAAATTTTAAATTAAAAAAATTTATTTTAAAATTTTTTTAGTATTTCCCTCTTTCTGTTCTATATTTAATTTCAATCAAATTATTCATTCCTTATCTTACGGAGATGGATGTGCAATGATTGGTTTTTTTTCCGAGACAACCCTATCCCCACTCCCTATTTATTCACTTAAGTTTGGAAAAATATAATTTTAAATAATTAAAATTATATTTTTTAGAACTCAATTAGATAAAAAAGAGTGTGAGTAATATTTTCCTTTTTAAAAGCTTAAATTGCTAAGATCGATGCTTGTTTCGGTTTTTCAAAATACCAAGAGTAGAAAGGAAGACACCATAGTTGCCATGGTCAACGCATCCTGTGAATTTCGATTTTTTCAAAATACCAGCAGTAGAAAGGAAGACACAATAGTTATCATGATCAATGCATACTGCGATTTCATGGAACTAGTCACAACATAAGGAAGGACGAAAACCTCAATTCATAAGCCCAAAGAGGACAAAGTATCAGCAGTGAAAAAAAAGACGCCATAATTATCATGATCAATGCATCCTACGATTTCATGGAACTAGTCACAATATAAGGACGAAAAACTTTAAGTCCTAAAGAGACAGCCTATCTCTGCTTAGCAATCCGACATTCTTCTTCTTCTTCTACTTCTTCTTATTATTATTATTTTTATTATTTTTCCTTGGATGTTTTTAGAGAGGGAGATTGTGTTTGTTAATGAATGATGTTAAGTAAATATCTTGAAAGCCTCAGGTAGAATGGTATAAAAACGAGTAAGCCCATTATTTATTATTATTATTGTTGTTGTTGTTGTTGTTGTTGTTGTTGTTGTTGTTATTTTCACTCAGATGACTAAAAATAGAGATTGAGTTTGTTAATATTTTTAAATTCTAATTATTATGTAAGATAGAGAGAATGTGGTGGTTAAATTTGGGAGTTCAAAAGAGAATAATATTTTTGTTTCTAATCTTTTTCAAATTTATAACTTCTAAATTGAATTGACATTTTTTTTTCAAATCTACAACTTTTTAAATTGAATTATTCTTAAATTTAATTGATTTGTAATTTAAAAAAGATATTTTTATTTTTAGTATTTTTTATTAAAGAGTAATGATGGAAAAAAATTAGAAAAAACGGAAACATGAAAGGGAATAGTACTGCCACATAAAATTTATGAAAAAACATAAAAAAGGATAATGCCATGCATAAGCTACATTGTTGTAGGAATATAGATAGATTTCTAATGCTTGTATTTATCTGCCCCCAATATCTTTGGTGCTTCAATTATCAAATAATCCTTTGGAGTCGTAAGTGAAAATCAGATATTACCTATTTGAATCTTGCAATTCCTTGAGTTGTTGATGTAAAGAATGTGAGATTATTTTGTGTATTTTGAAATGAAATTAATCTGATTTAAAGATTTAGAACACGTAAAAATATATATATATATATATATATATAAACTAAGATACTTCAAACATAAACAAATTTATATTATTATGCCAAACATCAATGATGACAGAAAGCCTTGTTTACTCGTTGGAGTATTCATATTTTTATGGGTACCCAAAAATTTCGACCAACATTTACACGTCCTACTTGAGCCGCCAAGTAATACATCTCTCACGAATAAAATTTCAGAGATTACAGAAAACAAAGACAGACCATCATATAGGCTGAGCTATATATATATATATATATATATATATATATATATATATATATTGGTAAGTCGAATGCATAAAATAAGGGAAATAGAACAAAGCTACAAGGGCATACCTGTGGGCCAACATAGAACAGTTCTAAAAAACAAAAAAAATATTGGATAATGTCTACTATTGATCTTACTGGTACTGAACACAAACAACTAAGATAAAGAACCCTCAGCAAACCAATAAAAAAAGGATACAGTAAAGCAACAAGCTACACAACCCAAGCAAAGGAAGCAGCAACAGACTGCACATAAGGCACG
This sequence comes from Nyssa sinensis, assembly GCA_008638375.1. NCBI lineage: Eukaryota > Viridiplantae > Streptophyta > Magnoliopsida > Cornales > Nyssaceae > Nyssa > Nyssa sinensis. The sequence continues at coordinate 26,108,740 of CM018050.1, forward strand.
ACAGCTAAGTTCTGAAAATAGAATCTGATAGAACAAAACTCATGGAAACCTCCCAATTTTGCTAGAATTTGGTAACACCCTTCTAACTAGTAGCTCCAGGTCTTATAGCAAAGGTGATGTCCTTTATGAGTTGTTCAAGCACCTACCATACATAACAGAACACAGGGTAAGTTTTCAGGTATTTGACTGAGCCGAATATGTGTGTGTGTGTGTGTGTATACATATATATAGGTAAGTAAGTAATTGCATCAAAAGAAGGATTGACAAGAAGTTCAAGCGAACATCCCCCAGGTCGCCAGCAATAAAGGCCAAGCAGGCCATTACAAAAGACCAACCAGCAGATCATTTCTGGGAGCAAAACAGAGGCAACAATAAAGAAAGAGTGCAAGTGCGTTTTTTGTGATTTTCTTTTTTTTTTTTTTCGGTTTCTTGAAAGAGAAATGCTAGAGACCCCACCATCTTTATCCCACTTTGATCCCACTCTCTCACATGAGTGGGACTCACCATTTATTAAATGAACAATATTCTCTCCATGTGAGAAAGTGGGATCAAAGTGGGATAAGAAGGATGAGTAACATTGTTCTTCTTGAAATTATGCTATGACCTCTCAAGTCATTTCATCTGCAATTATCTGCAGAAAAGTGCAGGAAAATTCCTATTCTAAAAGTAGTGCCTGCATCAAGATGGCCTCACATCATTTGTTTGGTCCCAATTGGTAATTTTATCAAGGAGCTGAGGAAATTGTGGGTGTGAAAGACCTTTGAGAATATTATTGGAAAAAAAAATTCAAGGAAGAAATCAAGTAGTTTGAACGCATGGTAGGATGCTAATTTTTTAGCATTTGATCTATTGAGCCTGATCTAACAATGGGTTGGGATCTTCTTGTGGGGCTGATGTAACAAAATGACTACTTAAGTGATGCATAAGTAGCAGGAAATCACTAACCTATTTAATCCTTCTTCGAATCCTCTTCTTCAACTAAAGAAATGAGTCTCTGACAGAATGCATTTTGTTCACAATAACATTCATTGCCATCCGCTCCCTTGGTATTGAACTACAACAGGAAAGTCCGATTCTCATCACTGAAACCAAGCACTCCTTCATTCTACTTGTACAAATGCGTTGGTGATCATGATCATGGATTATGGCTCTTTCTTCTACTTCCTTCTCATCTACATCATCTTCTTCCACAAAGAGTAATGATAAGTCTACTATGTCCCCGACATGTTCAGGCAAAGCCATTGCGACGAACTTCTGAATGCTTAGTCCTTCTTTAAAGATGTCATCAGTTGGCCTTTTGCCTGTAAACATCTCCAACAAGAGTATCCCATAGCTGTAAACATCGCCAAATGTGGACACTTGGCCACCCATACCATACTCTGTGTTCAACAATCAACATGTCATGAGGTCCCATTGATAAATATATATAATATAATCATATACACTTCGAGTAGATGCAGAAAGGCAAACTTATTATTCATTAGACAAAGTAATCATCAACTAAAGATTAATCAATTTGGATAGAAACCATACCTGGAGGAATGTACCCAAAAGAACCCTTGAGCCCAGCTGATATGGTTTGAATTTTGGAGGGATTATTTGATGCATCAAATAAAAACCTTGCTAATCCAAAGTCACCAACATGGGCCGTCATATCATCATCAAGGAGTACATTGCTTGGCTTCAGGTCACAATGAACAATTGGTGTTTGGCAATGGTGATGGAGATAATCCAATGCAGAAGCAACATCTATGGCTATGTTCAATCTCTGGATAATGTTTAAACCTTTAGTTTGGCATTGCCCCTAATCTCTTGGACCATGCAGCCACTGGTCTAGGTTTCCATTGGACATGAACTCAAAGACTAGTCCTTTAAAGTCATTACCGTGATGATCAACACTCGAACAAGCAGTTAAGATCTTGAGGAGATTTCGATGCCTAATACTTTTTAGAGCCCTGCATTCATCTATGAAACTCTGGGAAGCCCCATGCTGTTGAAGGTTTAATATTTTCACTGCCACAACTGCCTCATCATCATAGAGAACTCCTTTGTATACAGAGCCAAAACTACCTGAACCGATCAAATTATCAGCAGAGAACCCATTCGTTGATCTAAGAAGTTCTTGGTAAGAAACCCCCAATTTCCAATCATTGGTTGAGGATGCAGCAGTTAAAGGTCTCTTTCTTGAGTTTTTTATCACATAATAAGCAGTAGCAGAACACGACAGTATAATTACAGATACAACTGCAATAGTTACGGGGATCACTATTTTAGGAGTAAGAAGTTTTCTTGAATGAGAGTTATCTAGAGAGCATGCAGGCAAATGTAAATCTGGGACACCCCCACATAGTTCTTCATTTCCAAGGATTGAAATTACAGTAGTATTTGTGAAAATTCCTTCCCTTGACACTTCCCCCTGGAAATGATTGAAAGAAAGATTGAGTTTCTTGAGAAATGAAAGCTTTCCAAGAAATTCTGGAAGTTTTCCAGACAAATTATTAAGCGAAAAATCAATCTCTTCTAGACCTCTCAAAGTTTGCAAAGATTCAGGAATTGTTCCTTGAAGCAAATTTCCCGCCAGAAACAGGCGTTCCATACTAATGCAACTGCCCAGGGTGTTTGGAATTTCACCTGACAATCTGTTCCCTGAAACATCCAGCTCCTTGAGATTTATCAAGTTACCCACCTCCAATGGTAGCGAACCAGTCAAAGAATTATTCGCCATGGCCAAAGAAATTGCAAGAGAAGAGAGACCAATGACCTCTTTGGGTATGGTTCCATTAAGATTATTACTACTAAGGTTTAGTATCAGCAAATTTTGGCAATTTCCAAGGGTTGGAGGTATACTTCCTTCTAGTCTATTCTCCTCCATAAAGAGCCTGGTTAATGATGTCAAGTTACCAAGGAAGGATGAAATTGGCCCCAAAAAATTGTTATCATTCAGTCCCAGTCCTTCCAACTGTCTAAGCTTCCCTATAGCATCAGGGACACTACCAGTTAAGTAGTTTCCCTCCAGTCCTAGAAGGCTCAAGTTGACAAGGTTCCCAATCCCAACAGGAACACTTCCATGTATCAAATTCGAACCCAGAGTCAGTCTTTTGAGGTTGGTTGAAAGGTTGGCTATGGAATTGGGCAACTCTCCTCCAAAAAAATTTTGAGCCAAACCCAAGACTTCCAGACTAGTACAATTAGCCAAAAGAGTGAGAAAATTCAAGTTGCCAACTTTCCCATTTCCAAGTTTATTCTGATCAAAGTTAATTCTATGTAAAACCTGCAGGCAACCTAAATTTGTAGGCACTGTCCCAGTGAGATTGTTTTGAGCAAAATCAATCACCTCAAGCCTAGAAGCATTTGATAATGAAACAGGAATGGGTCCTGCGAAATTGTTTACTCCCCCCGCAAATACTTGAAGGTTTGGGAGAGTAAGGCCGACATCAGGTGGGAGTTGCCCATTTAACTGGTTTTGAGCAACAGAGAAGTAGAAGATGGAGGAAATATTGTAAATCAATGAAGGAATTGTACCGGACAGTTCATTTCCATAGAGTTGAAAAAATTGCAACTGTGAGAGATGACCAAGCTCAAGGGGTATGCTACCATGGAGATTGTTCCTGGCAAGTGAAAGAGCGAATAGTGACGAAAAGTTTCCTATCCAAGCTGGAATGCTTCCTGTGAGGTGATTTACCGAAAGTTGCAGAAACACCAATTTTGTAAGTGAGCTAAGCTGATCTGGGATTGGCCCAACAAGCTCATTGAAATATGCCTCGAGTACTCTCAGGTCAGTACAATGAGTAAGATTGGTTGGAATGTTTCCAACAAAGGAATTTGAGCTCAAGTTGAGATATTGCAGGTGCAGTAAACGGCCCAAATCTTGAGGAATTTCACCATGGAAGGTATTGTTCTTTAGATTGATGGCGGTAAGGAATGTGAGATTGCCTATAGAAGGCGGTATGGAGCCAACCAAGCTTTGTGACTCCAAGTTGAGGACCATGACTCTTCCATTGGAGGGACTGCATGTAACACCCACCCAATTGCAGAAATGGACAGAATCATTCCACAAGCTCATTATTTGAAATGGATCTTGTTTTATTCTATCCTTGAAGTCCAGTAAAGCAAGTCGATCAGTCTCGTTTGATTCTAATCCTGAGCTTATATCCAAAAGAAGAATCCAAGAAAGGAAATATAATAAAACCCACCGAAAATTCAAACAGGAATGCTCCATATATTCCTTTGGAAATTGGAATACAGGGATTTGGATGTCTCATATGATATATAAACTTCTGAATTTTCTGCTCCGTGGAATGATCCATATATAGGAATTAGTGTTTAGACATACAGTGATTACAAAAGTATGGGTTTTGTGCATCATTGTCGAAGAGAAATGTTAGTTTCAGTCGCGAGTGATGGTCATTTGTAATTTAATTGACACCTATATTACATGTACTAATATTACGTGTGTTCATGCCCCTAAATATAATATTATGTGTGTTCATGAATGATAGATACTCACAACTAACACTAATATTCTCTATTACTAACGACTAACTCTAACATTAATTTTTTCACAAATACCTCAAAAGCGTTTGTTGAGGGAGGTGTTAAAAGACTTTTTTCTTCTAACCTAATACCAAGCTCTCAACATCAGGTTTACAGTAGAAGACATATATTTACTTTCTCATTCTATAAACTTCCAGAAAAAATTATAGGTTTGATAACTCACCCATTTTTATTGACTTCTGTGTTGTGGGTGAGAAAATTCTCAAATCACGTGGGGACATTTTTTGGGGCAATTATTCACTCGTTCCCCAGGACAGTCACATTTCTAATAATATATTATATTATAAATATACATATGACATATTATTTGACATTTAAAATTATTAGATCTAAATTATTGAATATTTTTTTTTGAATATATTTTTCAATGTGTCTAAAGCACCATGTGATAATAATACTAATCCTGTCGTATGTATTATGTCTTGCTAAAAAAAAATTATATCTAAAATTAGAGCCAACCTTGGCCTGGGTCAATTCCCCCCACCTCAGTTCCCAGCTCCATCAGATTCAAAAATACTTAGCCTACTGCTAGTTAGCCAAAGCACACTGCACAAATTTAATCACGGCATTAAAGGTCCATTTTTTGGGGGTGACACTTTATCATCGAACTTTTGAAAAATTTATATTTTTAAATTTTTTCCTGTTATTTAATTTTTTTAAAAAAGAGTCTCTCTCTAAAAGATTTCAGATTTTTCAATCCTAATTCTTATATATTTTTTTTGCTTCCAAGCAATATTGAAAACTTTAAACTCCACACCCAAAAAATAAATAAATTATTTTAAGCGAAAAATACTAAAAGGTTTCTAAAATAAATTTTTAAATACAAAATATCCATGATAAAATTTTTGTATCTAAAAGATCCAAAAAATAAACTTTTATTACAAAAAAAGTCTTAATATAATCATTCATCTTAGCATCGTTAAAAAATATTATTGATTAAATTAAAATAGCCTTCAATATGTATTTTAAAAATACTAAATAGTTTATAAAATAAAATATTCAATCCAAAAAAAAAAAACATAACACTTTTTATTTATTTAAAAGGCCTAAAAAAAATTTTACTTTGGATTAAAGAACTTATTTTATATATTCAGTCAAGTTAGTTCCTGAAGAACTCACTGTTGAGGCTTTGTAGTCTCAGATTTGGGTTGTGTTGGTGGTGTTGGTGGTGTCTATGGTGCGGGACTGTTGGAGATGAGGGGTGGTTTGTTGATGGTGCACGGTGCAGAAACTGTTGGAGGGAATGGTGTTTGTTGATGGTGAGGCGCTATGTTCGTTGATGATGGAGAGATTGGCAGTGAAAGTGGAGTTTTTAACTGCAGATGGCGGAGGAGTTTTGATGGTGACGATAGCAGCCGCAAATGGTAGTGGATCTGATTTGGTTAGAGAGGAGAGAGAGTGTTATGGATTTTTTGATAAAATTATAATATTAAAATAGAAGGATAAATTAGTAATTTTACTAATTTCGTTAACGAAGTTAAATAAATAAGACTGCTAGGGGGACAGTGTTATTTCAAAAAGTATAAAAAAAATATATATGTAATTATCAAAAATCTTTAAAAAAGTAAGTGTAAATATCCCAAAAAAATAATAATAAAATTGTTAGATGGGAGTCCTAATTGCATGTGTCGGCGCCAAACCCCATCGATGTCACCGAAATTTTCGTGAATTCGACGGTTACCCACCTTGGGTCAATTGGGCCACCCCTGCCATCAATTTTTTTTTTTTTTTTTGTCTCTCTCTCTCTCTATCTATATATCTCTCTCACACACACAGGTCTCCAGCTCATTCACATGAAATGGAAATCCGTCACACATAATCGCAGCGGTTGCAATTGGGGATATTCTCAATCCTAGTTTTAATGAGATGGCTTAAAAAAAATTTATTTTTATCTGTTAGAATTTAAGGGGAAGGCCACCTGTATCATCTAGATTATATAAAATAAAATAAAATAAATTATAATAATGTTTTTTATTTTATCTAATAAAAAATGATAAAACTACTATTAATCATTATCAAAAGGAGACAACAAGCACATAATTGGGTTCTATTTTTTCAATTTTATAATTCTATTGTTATTGCTAATTAATTTAAAATAGAAGATATGGCATACATAATTAGTTCCATCTTTTTAATTTTATGATTCTATTGCTAATTCAATTAGAATTTCTAAAAGAGATTTTATTTTTAATCTCTTTAATTGAGATGGTGACTTGGTCCAATTTCTTAACAGAAAAATAGCTTAATTGTTTTTCTGACCTGTACCATTTGGTTTTGAGCTTTTGAAGTAATCCATTAATAATCCTGCAAAATGAATTAAAAGAAGAACATGTAAAGTTAAGACAGGAGAGAATTAGACTTGGGTTAACTTTTTTGTTACATAATTTCATCATGTAATTATGAATTTTTTTTATTTTAGCTCTGTATAAATTAATCTGTCCCTCAAATTGTATGTTTGAAAATTTTTTATTCGAAAAAGCACAATTTTTCCTTACATGTTAGTAATTGGAACAACTTTTATCCTATTTATCAAATAGGTTGGATATATGTATGTAATTCTATTAAAAGTTATTAGAAAATAAAATTCCTAAAAAAAACAAATTAGAATCTAAAAAGAAAATGCAACAATGGATAGCCAAAAAAAATGGATAGAAGATATTGTTTTATTTCAAAGTTGTAAAACTTTAAAATTGTAGCACTCTAAACAATGGATAGCCAAAAAAAAATTGAATATGATTTTTTATTAAATTACACAGACACCCTCAATGGTTTACCTAGATTTTTCTTAATCACCCTATACTTTAAAATCGAACAAGCACGTTCCTATAGTTTTCAAGAGGAGATGCATTCAATTTCAACACCTGAGGGGTCTGCTTGTTCACTTTTAAAATATAGGAGTTAAGTAAAAATTAGGTAAACCATAGGGAGTGTCAGTGTAATTTTTCCCTTTTATTATTATTATTATAAAAGTTTTTTAATAGCAAAAGAAAAACAATTAACTTATGATAAAACACACATTTCAATCCATTGGAAGTATTTCTTAAATTCTTTTCCATTTAAGACTCTAAAAATAGAGTCGGAAATGAATTTCATTACAATCTCAATGGTATACTCTATCCCATACAAAAAGAAAAAAGAAAAAAAAAATTGATATACAAATCTTGAAAAAACAGAAAAAAAAAAAAAAATTGTTAGAAAATTTTATAAAAAAAAACTTAAAATAAATTAAGAATTCTAAAAAAATTTATTAGATAATAAGACTCATAAAAGGGAAAATTTTAAAATCATAAAAAAAAGGCAATTATAAAGAATATTGTTTCATTTTCAGATTGAAAAATTTTAAATTTATTTTATTTTTATCTATATATATAATTATTGTTTAAGGATTGTAAAATTTACAAATAATTATTGTTTTAGGATTAATATTAGATGATGTTCTTTGTGCTATTGTTATTTATAATACGCGGTCTTTTCAATTTGTATTTATTTTCTTTTAGAGTTATATTTTTTATTTAAATAAAGGTGTATTGGTTATATGTTTTACATTAGATGAGTTTGAAAATAATTGTATAAACATTATTTATGAATATATTTTTGTGTGGATGGAGGCATGTATATAATGCTTCTAATTTAAATTCGTTTTTAATTTGAATTATCCTCTTGTTCCATTCATATTATTTATTTGTGTTGTATTTTTCAATATATATTTGTGTTATCATTCACTTGCAACTTAATTGTGTATCTTTGATAAAATATTTGAACAAACATTCTATTTATTTATTGTATTATCGGTCAATAATTTTTTAAAAAATTTTTTTTGTTTATTTTTCATACTTATAGTTTGTTTTATATTTACATCCAACTCTAAAGAATTAATAAAGAATTATCTACAAAATATATCATAAGGTACACATGATGAAAAAAAATCATATGCTATATTATTTGATTTAACTTGAACAACATCTAACTTTTGATTCTTAATAATGACTTAAAATATTTTGTTTATTAAAAATCAATTCCTACTTATATTACTGACACAAAAAAATAACCAAAATTATACTAATTTAATTTAATAGCATGTGATTACTTTTACTATATGCCTAATCTATTTCTCAATTTATTTTATTGTCACTCGAGTCATAGATTTTGTCACTATAAATATTTATGTACGTATTGAATAGAGACTATAACTCAATAATTAAAATGACATAAAACAAAAAGTTATATAATGTAACTTTTTCAAAGTTTATTCATTCTACTCTATATTAAGAATCTCTTCAATTTTAAAATTAAGTAAACTTCTACAATTTAGAAGATTTAAATGAGAATAACAAAGTATATATAGATTTTACTTTATTCTTAGCCAGTGTTTGGACATTAATTGCCAAATGAGAATATTAATTGCTCATTGCTTTCAGCTTCATGATGAGGTCATTGCAATGAATTTAGCAAATACTAATAATCTTTTACATCCTGATTGAATTAGAGTAATTATCTAATAATATATATTATAATATAAATATTAAAATAATAGAATAAATGTTTCACATGGGTTGCATGTGCTTCAAAACTATTAATTAAAATGTGATATTACCACGTCCTTGCACTAGTGTCATTCAAAAATTTTGCCCTCTTTTCACCCGAGAGTGAATGATACATTTTTTCATAAAAAAAGAATTTGATAGCAGAAACGTTAGAATGTGGTGCAAGCATCTGCTTCCATTTAACACATTTTTTGTGTTTTTTTTTTTTTTTTTATTTATTTATCCATTGTTTGTGTACGGATGGATATTATACGAATATCATTCAAGGTCCTAAATCGTGAATTACTTAAAAAAGGGTTGAATATGTAGGTCTAGAATTAAAAATTTATTTTGCATTAATTCTAATTTTTGATTGATTAAAATGATGACACAATCAATCAACAAATTACTCAACGTGATTAATCCAATGTTTAAATCCTTCCATCAATGAAATCACCAAGAATCAACTAATTCAACATTCACCAAAATTAACAACTAAATGATTTTATAGCAATTTTCACAATTCAACTCAAAATCAACTAAGTTATCAATTTCTTCAATCAAGTAACTAAATTAAGTTTTTCAATTATCTCAATTGGATGCACAATTATGAAATCATGAAAAAACTCAATTTCTTAAATAAAACGGAGAAAACAACAGAGTACAACAATCATTGGAGTAAAACTCCAGAGCCGGGCCAATGCTCATGGAAGTGGAACTATGACGGAAATTCAAATACAATGAATTTCTGAATGATATAAGCACCTCTAGCACAGTTCTCACCAATTGTCTTCAAATTCCTCTCGAATCCTTAAGTTATCATAGTCAATCCTTTAAACAACCGGATTCCTCTACGGTCTCGAACTCCTCCGATCAAGCCTCTTCAAAACAATCGTGAATCTACATGACCTCGGTGTCCACCGATCATTCAATGCCGAATTCTCGCACTTGAACTCCTTCAATCGTCAATGGTGAATTTGATGCGAACCAATGCTCTTAAGATCTGATCGAATCATGTGTTTTGATCAAATTGGATCAACAAAAACGAGTAGAGAAGATAATGAATATCATGAATGATCAATCTCTCACAAAAGCATTAAGATCTATCAACAATTTTGCTCTTACAAATTAAGACTCTCTCACTCTATTTTTTGTCTGCTCTCAAATATATTTTTGCCTATTTTTCGCAAAAAGCTTGGTTGATCTCCAATTAAGAAGAAATCAGATTATAAATCTACTTTATGCCCAAGGTTCGTTCGAATGAGCAGCTTGTTCGAACGAACATGTAACAAGTATTGAACAAGTACAACTCTAAGGCTGCAGCAACTCGTTTGATACAAGGGTTCAAACGAATGAGAACGAACCCTACTATTGTTTGTTCGAACGAGCCAAGGCATCATTCGAACGAGCAACAATGAGTTCCTCATTCAAAGCTTGTTTTTTGAACGAAATTTTTCCATCTATTTATTTTCAAAGATGCATTTTGGAAAAAATAGTTCACAACCACAAGTCAATCACATACATGATGATAAGATAAAATATATATGCTATGCGTGCATGATGTGAGTGTGTGAGATTCTATCAAATACAAAAGAACATTGTATCTTTCTGAAAACAAGTTGACTGGCAGTTATATACGGTAATGTCTCTTCGATCAACTTGGGTACGTAAGAATGGGCATTGAGATACTTAACTTGAAGAACTTATGTACGGATTACACACAAAATACATTTTATCTAACTGGATTTACCAATTTACAAAATGGACCCCATGGTCCTAGATCCGCAAACCTTATAAAAAAGGGTGAATTATTGCAAACTTTTACAGGGTGTAGAGACAGCACCAAGTGAGACAGCAGCACAAGATAGAATTTTTTAGTTAGTGACAGATTACAATCACTTTGAATTTTAATTTTTACATTTACAAACAATGAATTCTTGCTCCTTTTCCCTGCTCATGGAAGTAAGCTTGAGACTGAAAAATATAATTTTTTTGTGCATTTATATGATTGCTTTGTGTAGAATTTAAAATTCTCTCTAATACCAAATTATGATTCAAAAATTATTCTAATACCAATTTTTAAATTTAATACCACGTTGAGAGAGAGAATGTAAACATTTATTGTATACGTGTATTGTGGATTTAATTAAAAAAAGAGTCTTCCTTTATATAGAAGAGAAGATCATATAATATAAAAAGTAAGAGAAAAGGAAAGAATGGGAAAAGAGAAACAAAAGAGAAAATTCTAAAGTATTATACAAGTTATATACAAATCTTAACCGTCATGCACCAATCCCTCCCTAACTCAAACTGCTATACATATATTATTAACAAAAATTAAAAATAAAGCAAAGCTCACAAATATTTGTTGGAAAAAAAAAACAAACAAACTTCACGTTGATTACCAAACCAATACAATGGCCCGAAAACAACTTATTTTGTTAAACCAAGTCTACTGCAACAATCAAATTCCCGGCCATCACTTTATTGGCCGCACTCCACTATTTTGGGCGTCTCACATTAGTCACCGCTCTCCACGGCTCTCTTTGGCCACAATATTTTTTAATGCCATCACTCTATTATTTTGTAGCATATAATTTTATATGACAGAAACCTATATATATATATATATATAAAATATATTATACTTTTAATCCTAACACAACTAAGATTTTTAATCTTATTTAAATTAATAATACTACTCCAACACTATTCTAACTAGTACAAAGATTTTTTCTTTTACTCTCACTAATAATTAATTACTCAAATCTTATATGAGATAAGACTTATTCAAAATATATCAAATATTATTACAACTTAAATTAAGAGTCCTGTTAAAACTGTACTAAGTTTAATTGTTAACACTTTGTATTTTTTTTTACAACAAATTATTATCAAAGCTTCCACTATTACAACAAAATTTAAAACTAATTGATTCTTTCACCCAAAATCATTTTATGATGCATGTAAAATATGAACTACATACTCCAAGAAGGATATACTATAATTATCTTTGTAGTGAAATTTTTAAAACCTTGAGATAGATTCATTACAACCGTGCAATTCTCTGGTCTCTAAGATGTATCAATACATAAATCTCAAACTTAAAGAACCTCCCAAGCAAAATTAGAACCTTTAACTCTTGGAGGGAGTGAGGGAGAGCTAGAGAGAAATAAAGGGACAACCGAGAGTTTGTGTAGGAGAATTGTACTAGAAATTCTCCCTACATTATTTATTTATAGTAATAAAATCTATATCTATATTTATATCTATCTATATCTATATCTATATTTATATTTATATATAAAAGTAGGGAAGGCCTTACAGTATTTTCACTACCCTATAAAATTATTATTTTTACCCTTTTTCAATTTACCTAACGAGAATGACCTAGCGATTTTGTAAACTCATGTATGACCCTCGCAATTTCTCCTCTCTTCTCCATGATATGTAAACAAATCTTACTCAGAATCAAGACCTCTGCAACTCCTTGCGTGATATGTTCTCTCTTCTCCGTTCGATCGCAAGTCGATATAACGTGACTGAGATTTGTAATCGAATCTTTTGCCCTATCTCCAACAATCATTGGCGGTATTACTTTTTCATATCTTCTGCCTTTTCCACTTAGAACCTCTTAATCGTAATATGAAACAGATGACTGGAATTATTTTTTTTTATGATTCTATTGGAATGAAGTTATGATAAATTAAAATTCTTGAGAATGATTTGTTTTACTACCAGTGTTATTTTTGAAAATACATAAAGTATTTTGAGAAAACAGTAAACTCATTTGAAAAATAAAAAATTATTTTGAAACCAAAATAGTATAAAGTTTTGAAACAAAACAAAAACTTGAAAAATATAAAACTTGTATTCTAACAATATAAGAATCTTGAAAGTGCAGAAACAGTATAAGAATACAGAAACTGCAGACTTATAAAATTATAGAAATAGGAGATTACAAGGATCAAGGCTAGTATTTAACACAATCTCCTTGAAGAAAATTCGCCCCTCGCGGTGGTGCTTTACGAGGCTGTGGACGTTGTTTCCCAGGATACAATGATCAGAACGTATTAAAGAAGAAGCACTCAAACTTCAATACATAACGAACCAGAAACAGTGGTTGAACTCTCCCAGAAGTATGAATTGACACACAAAATTATATTAATTGAATCTTTGAATGTAGGTGCATAGGTGGTGTTTATATAGAGTGTTCGTGTTTGTTTGGTACAGACACGAAGGCTAACAGTCGCAGCAGTTCAATGAACAATCGTAGGGAAGAAAACGATTCAGTCAAAATTTAAACCAAAAGTTTAATCGCAAAATGACGTCGTTTTGGATTTAAACCAAAACCAAATGCAATTGCGAAACGGTAACTAAACGACAGCATTTTGAACTATTTCTAACAGTAACAGAAACGACAGCGTTCTGAAAAATTATTTAAATGAATTTTTCCCAAAAAGATATATACATAGCCAGTCAAGGCCCAAACTTGGCCCAGCCCGGCGCGGCCCGATTCGGTACGGGGTGGGGCGGTAGCGGCGCAAGTATATGTGGTGAACCAAGCATGTGCTAGGTCCTCCCTCTTCCATAAAACTTGGGTGCCCCTTAGGGCCCAAACCTTCCTTCAAGGTAATTGTATATCTACTATTTAAAAGTCTTGTACCCAACCTATGTGGGACATAAGCTTTTCACGCCTCAAGTTTTTGTTGCCATCTCCAAGTGATGATGTTTGGAGGCAATTTCTCATTCACTTCTTAATGGTTTTGAGGGACCCACTACATGATCCTAATCTCCTCATAGAGGAGAACACGTTTTCATATGGACCCACCAAAATTAATGTTTGGGACCCACTATAATTTTAGCTCAAAGATAGCCAAAAACTTATTCTCAAAACCCATTATTTCTATCAATCCCCCAAATGAATGAAATTGATTGAAAGTAATGCAAATGACATGCAGACCCTAAGAGAGAGTTCAATTGAAAATTTCCTACATAGAGGATGGTAACTTATGGCCTTAAACCTTTCCTTGTGAAATGCTATCGTAGTCACTAGTTGATCAGTGAACACGATGTCTTGAACTGTTCAACCATTTGTATAAACCAAGACAATAGTATTCACACAGAATCTTTCCTCACATAGTTGGTTCTCATGATTGTGTTCATTTTGGCCCTAAACAATTCTCGATTTCATGAGTGCTCCTAGAGAATTTAGCTTTTATCATTCTCATAGAACCGGCCCAGTTTACACTTATATAGGTGATTTCTTATTAAAAGTATCATGCTATACCCCACTTGTATTTAACAAAGTATAAAAATCATTAAAAGCTTAGCTTATCCTTTTCAACGCTGCAGACATCACTATTCTTATCATAAGAATGGGTAGCAGATTTTATCTCCATAGTGATCTTAATGAGTCACACACAATTCGGTTGTCCCTTTGAACCTAGTTCTTGGGATCTCCAATCAGTTAAGTTGGGTTGCCATTATGGCGACTTTTAGTGCATAGGCTTTAAGCCCATTCCCCTCGATGATTTATTCACTTGCTCTCTGGTCAAACTTTTGGTTAACAGATCCGTAATGTTATCTTTTGACCTTATGTATTCAATGGTCATAATATCATTAGACAGAAGTTGTTTCACGGTATTATGTCTTCGACAAATATGTTAAAACTTACCGTTATACATATGACTCTATGTCCTACCAATCGCTGATTGACTATCGTAATAAATACAGATAGCGGACACAGGTTTTAGCCACATTGAAATATCTTTTAGGAAGTGACGAAGCCACTCAACTTCTTCACCAGCTTTATCAAGTGCAATAAACTCATATTCTATTGTGGATCTGGCAATGCACTTTTTTTAGAAGATTTCCATGATGTCGCTCCACCACCAAGTTTAAACAAATAACCACTTGTGGATTTTGAGTCTTTGTTATCATATATCCAATTCGCATCACAATATCCTTCAAGTATTGCTGGATATCTTGAGTAGTGCAATTCATAGTTTTGAGTATATGTCAAATACCTTAAAACCCTAACTATTGTCTTCCAATGATCCAGACTATAATTACTTGTGTATCTACTTAGTTGGATGACAGCGTAAGCTATATTTGAACGGGTACAATTCATCACATACATTAGGCTGCCAATTTTTTGCGCATACTCTAGTTGTGATATGCTTTTGGCATTATTCTTAGATAAGTGTAGATTTACATCTACAAGTGTTCTCGTTAAACTACTATCATCTTGTTCAAATTTCTTGAATATTCTCTCAATGTATTGTGAATGAGATAATATCAATCCATCTGATGTTCTAGAAATCTTAAACCCAAGTATAACATCGGCAACACTTAAGTCCTTCATGTCAAACTTATTGTTTAACATTTTCTTAATAGCTTTAATGACTTCATTATTACTACCCATAATGAGCATATCATCAACACAGAGACAAATAATGACAAAACCATTTTCTGTGTTCTTGACATATGCATATTTGTCACACTCATTGATTTTGAACCTATTTGACATTATTACACTGTCAAATTTCTCATGCCACTACTTCGGTACTTGTTTTAGTCCATAAAGAGATTTAACAAGCCAACAAACTTTCTTTTCTTGATCTAGAACAATAAACCCTTCGGGTTGTTTTATGTATATTTCTTCATCTAATTCACCATTTAAGAAAATTGTCTTTACATCCATTGATGTATCTCAAGATTGTGTATAGTAGTAATAGTTATTAACGTTCGAATGGTTGATATCCTTGTGACATGTGAATATGTATCGAAATAGTCTAAGCGTTCTTTTTGTCTGTATCATTTTATAACAAGCCTGACCTTGTACTTTTCAATAGATCCATCTACTTTCACTTTCTTGTTGAATATCCATTTATATTCAAGAGGTTTTGAACCTAGTGGAAGATCCACTAGTTCCCACATATAATTTTGTAGAATGGATTCTACTTTATTATTTATAACCTCTTTCCAATAAGGAGTTTCAAGACTTAACATTGCTTATTTAAAGCTTTAAGGCTCATCCTCTAACAAATACATTAGAAAATTTGGACCAAAAGATTTTGATGTTTTAGTCATTTTGCTTCGTCAAGGTTCATTATCATTTTGTTGGTCTTAACTACTGCTTACTGCAATGTCATGAATTCTTTTATTTGAACTCGACTCATGTGTTGATTTGTGAGGAAATATATATTCAAAGAATGATGCATTCCTTGACTCAATAATAGTATTAATATGTATATCGAAAATTTTTGATTTATGAATCAGAAATCGATAAGCACTACTATTATGAGCATACCCTATGCAAAAACAATCAACTATTTTCAATCCTATTTTAACCTTTTTAGGTACAAGAACTACCACCTTAGCCAAACACCCCCGCACTTTTAAGTATTTGTAAGAAGGTCTTCGACCTTTCCACAACTCATATGGGGATTTATTGGTTTTCTTTTGAGGTATTCGATTGAGAATATAATTTGTAGAAAGAATTGCTTCCCCCTACAAATTTTGAGGTAGTCTAGAACTTAATAGCAATACATTCTTCATTTCTTTTAAAGTTCTATTTTTTCATTCAGCAATCCCATTTTGCTGAGGTGAATAGGGTGTAGTTGTTTGATATATAATATCATGTTGTGAACAGAATTCACCAAAATATGCTTCATATATCTTGATTTTCTTATCAAGTTGATTCTCAACCTCATTTTTGTAATGTTTAAACATTTCCAATGCCTCATCTTTACTTCTCAACAAGTAAACATAATAGTATCTTGTGCAATCATCAATAAAAGTAAGAAAATATTTCTTACCACCTCTAGTTTGAATAAATTTTAAATCACAAATATTTAAATGTATTAATTTTAGAGGTGCACTACTTCTTTCAATTGATTGAAAAAAAGTTCTTGTAAGCTTTGCTTCTACACAAGTCTCACATTTGTGATTTGGATCAAAATCAATTTTAGGTAAACATTTCGTATTAACTCATCTATGCAATGTATCATAATTAACATGTCTTAGTCTACCATGCCACACATTTAAAGACTCAAGCATATAAGCAGAAGTTGTGTTCTTATTATTATTCTTAATAGGAGGTACAATTGTCATTACATTCATCTTAAAGAGCCAATCGCTCATATACCCCTTTTCCACATACATCTCATTCTTGGACAATATAAACTTGTCTGATACAAAGACCAATTTAAAGCCCTTTTTGCTCAACAATGATCGCGATACCAAGTTTTTTCGGATATCAGGCACATGCAACACATTGTTGAGGGTGAGTTCCTTTCCAGAAGTCATCTTCAACCCACTTGTCCATGACCTTCAACTTTGGAAGTCGAGGAGTTGCCCATAAAAAGTTATTCTCTATTATCTATATTGTGATATGATGAGACCATTTTCCTATCTGAGCAAACATGGTGAGTAACACTAGTGTCCACCCACCATTTGTCCTTGGTGTTGCCAACCAAATTTACTTCAGAGACCATCGCGGATAGATTCATTTCAAAAACATCTTCAGAGAAATTGTCCACTTAGGTTATATTTTCCTTAGCATATTTCTTACTTGGATTTCCTTGATTCTTGCGACTGCGACAATCCTTAGCATGATGCCATTGTTTGTTGCATACATAGCACTTACCTTAGAACTTTTTGTTTGGACCTTGTTTGGGACTCTTACCACTGTGCTTCATTTTGCTTGTTCTGAGAGCTTTGCCCTTGTTCCATAATATTGGCCTTGAATTCCATGATGGCTTTCCCCGCTTTCTTCTTAGAAGTTCGATTGTCTTCTTCAATTCCCAATCTCACAATTAAGTCTTCAAGTCTCATGTCGTTTTGCTTATGCTTTAGGTAACTTTTGAATTCTTTCCAAGATGAAGACAATTTTTCAATAATTGGAGCCACTTGAAAAGATTCACTAAGTGACTTGCCTTCTGCATAAATGTCATGCAAAATCACTTGTAGATCTTGAACTTAGCCGATCACTGTCTTGGAATCGAGCATCTTATAGTCTAGGAATTTTTTCACTACAAACTTTTTGAGTCTAGCATATTCTGTTTTGTATTTCTTGTCCAGTGATTCCCAAAGTTCTCTAGCTGTCTTGACTATGTAATACACATTGTATAATATGTTTTCTAGTCCATTGAGGATGTAGTTTTGGCATAAGAAGTTTGCATGTTTCCAAGCCTCAATTGCAGTAACTACTTGCTGGTGAGATTCATTCTCCTTCAATGTGGGAGCATTTTCATGAAGAAATCGAACCAAATTAAGAATGGTCAAATAGAATAGCATTTTCTGTTGCTACCTCTTAAATTTGGTGCCATTGAATTTCTCTATCTTCTCTCTATGGTTCACGGGCACAATTCCAACCATAGGAGCAGAGGTAAAAGCCACTAAAGGGTTCGAAGTTACCACAGGGGTACTTTCAGTAGTCATTTAGACTGAGATCACAAAAATATATGAATTAATAAAAAAATCTATAATTAAAGAGATTACTCAAGTAAAACAGAATCTAAATATTTTTTTTTTCTTTTTCTTTTTAGTGAAATAAAGTTTTGCAAAAACTAATCTTATACTAATAAAAAAAATTTCAGTATATATATAATACTGCACACAAAAAAATTATAGTATATAAAATACTATAAGAACCAAAACTGTAAATACTATAAAATAATAGTTTCTATAAAAAATTTTATTTTTTAAAATAAAAGTGATAATAATTATAAAGAGGAATTTGTTTTAAGATTGTTACTACTAGTGTTTATTTTTGTAAATACATAAAGTTTTTTAAGAAAACAGTAAACTAATTTGAAAAACAAAAAATTGTTTCGAAACTAAAACAATATAAAGTTTTGAAACAAAAAAAAAACTTGAAAAATATAAAAGCGGTATTTTAATAGTATAGAAATCTTGAAAATGCAAAAACAGTATAAGAATATAATGCAGAAACAATATAAGAATACAGAAATTGTAGACTTACAGAATTGTAGAAACATGAGGTTATAGGGATCAAGGCTTGTGTTTAACACAATATCCTTAAAGAAAATTTGCCCCTCACGGTGGTGTTTTACGAGGTTGTGGATGTTGCTTCTCAGGATACAATGATCAGAACGTACTGAAGAAGAAGCACTCAAACTTTAGTACACAATGAACCAGAAATAGTGGTTGAACTCTTTCAAATAGTATGAATTGACGCACAAAATTGTATGAATTGAATCTTTGAATGTAGGTGCGTAGGTGGCGTTTATATAGGGCATTCGTGTCTATTTGGTATAGACACAAAAGCTAATAGTCGTAGCAGTTCAATGAACTTCCGTAGGGAAGAAGAGGATTCAGTCAAAATTCAAACCAAAAGTTTAATTGCAAAATGATGTTGTTTTGGATTTAAACCAAAACCAAATACAATTGCAAAATGACAACATTAGAATTAATTAATCTAGTAACTAAACGACAACACTTTGGACTGTTTCTAATAGTAACAGAAATGGACAGTGTTAAAATTAATTAATCTAGTAACTAAACGACAACGTTTTGGACTGTTTCTAATAGTAACAGAAATGACAGCATTGGAATTAATTAATCTGGTAACTAAAGGACAATGTTTTGGATTGTTTCTAATAGTAACAGAAAAGACAATGTTTTTAAAAATTATTTAAATGAATTTTTTTCAAAAAGATATATACACAGTAGGCCAAGGCCCAAACCCGATACGTTTGGTCCTTGGTTTGCTGTGTATATATCTTTTCAATACGTTTATTGATATACCATAAAATGACCATAATACTTTTTGTGTAAAACACATTTTGTAAGAAGACTATAGGAGTTTTGATACGTTTATTGATATACCATAAAATGACCATAATACTCACAGTACGACACGTATCTATATAAAGTTCTTCACTATACAGATCACAAGGATAGTTTTCGTTAGACCAATCAGCATATAGATCACAGGGACGGGACATACCGACCTGGTCACCGCCTTCCACGGGCTACCAACCCTAAAATAAGAAAACAAAGTTCAATATGGTAACTACTAATCATCAATAGCTATTGGAAAAGGAATACCATTGTTCCGTCCTACCGTCCATTATCAGAGCAGGACGAGAATATCGATCCCGACCACTTTTGGAACCAATCCAGTGCACCAAGGACTTCAGCTTCCTGAAGTCCCACGTCCACCAATCTTGGGAGAGCACCATCTTTTTGTGGCTGCGAGAGCGAATCCCCTTATGAATACAGAACTCGGATACATGGGACAGGACCAATAACGGGCATTAGTGGCACAACAGAATGTGCCCAGGTCCCCTCAAAGGGTAGAAGAGATAGCAGATTCCCAAGATCAAACAACCTTAACCAAGGGATTCTGTATCCTTTCTAGAACAAGACGAGTTAAGTAAATTGCCCGGTATATTCTCCACGACGTTCACTCTTTCCATAATGATAGAAGAATGGCCTAAGAAGTTTATTGTCCCAAAATTTACTCTCTACGACGGGTCTGAAGACCCTAGAGATCACCTATGTCATTATTAGCATACAATGGCTCTATATGGAGCTACCGATACCTTTATGTGTTGAACTTTTGTAACCACTCTGAAGGGTACTGCCCTTAAATGGTTTCATAACCTTTCTCAAAACTCGATTCTATGAACTCAGTAAACTGTTCCTTGACTGCTTTTTGACAAGCAAGAAGTTAAGGAAGGAGTCAGAATTCTTGTTGACTATTAAGCAAGCAAAAGGAAAGTCACTACGAGAGTATATAGCTCGTTTCAATACCGAATTCACAGAAATGAACGACTATAGTTCAAGTTTCCTAGTGGTCGCCCTCACTTCGGGACAAGGACTTCGACACTTTCAGGATTCTTTAACCAAGAATCCCCCTACTGATATGGCAGCGCTCATAGATAGTGCACGAAAATATATTAATTTAGAAGACACTAAAGCCAACTTCCGAAAAGCTAAAGAACAAGCTTAGAAGGATGAGCACGTTCAAAAGAGAGACAACATGGACAATAAAAAGAAAACTAGGAGTCCCAACAAGAGAACGACATCAAGAGCGCAGAATACCTCTAGGTTTGGAAGGTACAAAACTTATACCCTATTAAATGTTTTCCTTAGTCATATACTTTAGCAGGTCTAAATTCGTGAAAACCTTAAGTGGCCAGAACTACTAAAAAGCAATCTAGACTCGAGGAATAGAAACAATAACTGTGATTTCCACAAAGAGCAAGGGCACACCACTGAGGAGTGTAGAGCTCTGAAGCAGGAGATAGAACACCTCATCAAGAGGGGACGACTAAGAAAATTCATGCGTTAAACTGGGAGACAAAACCCTAGAAATGAGAGGCCCCTTCAAAGGAGGCCAGAGCAGAGGCCCGAATAGAGGGAAGTTCGGAATGATCAACAACAACCAAACAATCAACAAGTCATCTTCGTACTTCATGCTGACAATGCGATGTTGGAATGTCTAATTGGCCCAGAAAAAGATATGTTTGGGAAGCAAGGGCAGAGCCTCACGTCATCCAGATCTTAACCATTGAGAAGAAAATATGAATGGGACCTCAAATATAGTTCTCTAAACTAGACCTTATCAGGATACATTGCCATCACAGCGATGCCCTTGTTATCTCACTCAAAATTGCTAATTTTGAGATCAGAAGGGTTCTCGTAAACACTGAGAACTCTATCAATATATTATTCTACGAACCCTTTAAACATATGAATCTCAACTCCAAGGACATCAGAGCTACTATTGTAGTAATGGCATGATTCAATGGGAACCTTAGCCTCTTACTGGGTAAAGTTGATCTACTGACCACGATAGGGGAAAGAGATGTATAAAAGACTCTAATCTCTGAATTTATGGTCTTAGACGCCAAATCTCCTTATAATGTTAATATTGGGAGACCCTGGATCTACCAGATGGGGGCAGTTACCTCAACCCTCCTTCAATGCCTTAAATTTATTCACAAAGACAAAATACTCACCATTAAAGGCTGTTAGCCCACTGCCCGGGAGTGCTATGACCTCTCATTCAAAGAAAAACCTTCCAAATAGCAATTACAATACCATCATAAAGAGGAAGGCTCTTTTGCTACACATCTTCACAATGCCGGGGAGTGTTTATCTAAGATTAATGAACCATTAAGTCCCAGTGGAAGGGATAACATGGTCAAGCCAATGGAGGAGACCATCAAAATGCTAGTTAGTACTGAAAAAGAAGGAAAGTATTTGCAAATTGGCTTGACTCTGTCCCCCTCAGGGTAATAGGAGATTGTTAAATTCTTGAAAGCTAACCTCTTGGTATTCGCTTGGGAGACAAGAGACATGAAAGGAATAGATCTGGACTTCATTTCTTACAAGCTAATGACAGATCCAGACCACCCTTCCATAAGACAGATGATGAGAACATTCGCTCCAAAATGTCATAAGATCATCAATGAAGAAGTCCAAAGGTTGCTTGATGTTGGGATGATAAGAGAAGTATTCTATCCCGAATGGCTCGCCAATACAGTCCTTGCAAAGAAGAAGAACGACAAGTAGAGAGTCTACGTTGACTATACTGACCTCAATAAAGCTTGTCCTAAATACAACTTTTCCCTCCCTAGAATTGATCAGCTCGTGGATACTACGGCAGGTCATGAACTCATAAGCTTTGTGGACGCTAACTTAGGGTACAATCAAATCTAAATGTATCTTCCAGACAAGGAGAAAACAACTTTCATATCAGAACAAGGTCTTTATAGTTATAGAGTGATGTCGTTCGGTCTAAAGAATGCTAGAGCGACATATCAAAAGCTCATAAACAAAATGTTTGGCCTCAAGATCGGAGCTACAATGGAAGTCTATATCGATGATATACTCGTCAAAAGTGTTCGAAAGGCTGACCACATCCAGCACTTATCCCAAACATTCGACTTCTTGAAGGAACACAAAATGAAACTTAACCCATTAAAGTGTACCTTCGGGATTACAGAGGAAACATTCTTAGGTTTCCTGGTATCCCAAAAGAGAATTGAAGCAGATCCTACTCAGATCAAGGCTTTGATTGATCTAGAATCCCCTAGAACTAAGAAGGATATTCAAGGGCTAAATAGTAAGATAGCAGTATTTGAATAGGTTTATCTTTAAATCTACGGATTAGTGTCTTTCATTCTTTAAAGCTCTAAGGGGGAGTAAGGCCCTAGAATGGACCTTAGAGTGCAAAGAAACCTTCCAACAACTGAAAGGTGATGTGTGTGATGTGTTAATGGGACTTGAAAGACACAAGAGAGATAGAGAAAAGGCATTCAACCTTTTTTTCCCTACTTACGGTAGACCACCCCTACTCTTCCTCTTCTCACACCAATTCTTTCTCTCTCTCTCTCTCTCTCTCTCTCTCTCTCTCTCTTTCACCAAGGTTGTATATAAGAGTTGTGTGTGTGTTGTATGTGTTGATCGTGTGTTGAACAAAGTAAGACAAAAGTGTGTGTGTGTGTGTGCAGTTGAGAGAGAGAGAGAGAGATTGTAAGTGTTACACAGAATGTATGTGTGTGTATGTGTAAAACATTGTGTGTGTATGTGTGTATATATCAGTATGTGCGTGCCAGTGTGTGTGTGTGTGTAACACACACACACTATATGAATCACAAATCAAAAAAGAAGAAAAAAAAAAAGAGAAAGAAAAGAATAAACTAAAAGAAGAGGAAAAATAGGCAGCTTGAAACAGAGCTTGGCAGCCATGGATGGCCAACCTTAAAGCTCTCTCTCACTAGATTTTCTCTCTCTCTAAATGGTTGTAAATCGAGGTAGGGATCTTTGAATTTTGTTGGGATGAAACCTAGTTTTTTGGACATGTTTGAGTGTGTATATGCATGCATGTGTGTGTGACAGCATATATATATATATATTCATACATGAATACATATATATATATATGTGTGTGTGTGTGTGTGTCACTGTTACGTTTAATTGAACGGAGTGAATGAAGGGTTTTTGAGAGGTTCAAGACACTAGGTGGAGCTCGTTGAAGTTTCAAGAGGCAAATGGGAAAGAAAGAAGGATAAAACAGTGGTCAGAGATGGGAGATACGCAAGTTGCAAACTTGTTGGAAAAGAATCGGGTTTCAATGGAAACCCTTATTTTTGCCTTATTCAATCCACAAAACCTGTCCAAAATGATTTCAAAAGAGATTTAGAACATTTTAGAAAGAAAAGGAATCAAAAATAATTAAGGAAAATGAGGAAGACCACCTTGCTGAAAAGTCGGGCTCCGACTAAAAAGAAATTTGACCTTGTCTTTAGGCTTCTAAAACTCTAATCTTTGAGCTAAATGAAAAGATAATTTGAAAATTGGAACCTCGGGCCAAAAATGATCTAGAAGCCGTAAAGAAATCGTTAGAAAAATCACTATTTTTTGTACTGTCGCCGGAGAAAGAGGCACTATTTCGGCGGGTCCTTCAGTTAGCGGGTCGCATTGACTAGTCAATAGGTCGACCCAGTCAACGGGTCAACCCGATCAACGATTGACTGGGTCTGGTCAATGGGTCAGATGGGAATTCGGGTCGAGTCTTGATGGATCCGAGTCTAATCCGTGAGACAGTTGAGCCTTAGGGGCTGTTTGGTTACAATTAAATTGAAACCCTAAATTCTGAGTGAAACTGGAATAGGGTTATCCCTATTCCAGAAATTGAAATTAAAATTGGTTTAGGCTTGTTTGGAAACAGGAATAAGAAATTAAATTAAAATAAATTAAAAGGGGTTGATTTATTTGATAAAATTACAAATTAGTGAATAACTTTGAGGAAATTAATAATAGACCCACTTGTTGATAATATGGAAATTTAAATGCAATTAAAATGAAAGAAGGGTCATTCTTAAAGTTTTTGGGCATTTCGGACTCAATGGAGAAGTTGGTTTGGATATCCGAGGACCTGGGGTGGTACCACATGAATATAAAAAATTATGAAAAAACCCTTAATAATAGTTTAAGAAACTTAAAGGCTAATTAAAATTCAAAAGTGGCTATTCCAAAGTTGTTGGATGCCCAGGATCCAAATATATGAACAAATTGGGGCCTGATGATGGTCCCACATAAAGTGAGAAAATGACGATTATACCTCTAGACTTACATTAAGCAATTAAAAGCCAAATTAGGATCCGGAAGAGGTGTTTCCAATATTTTTGGACACCAGGAATTCAAATATGGCATCAGATTAATGAAATGAGGACTCAGGGTAGTCCTACAAGAAAATATAAAATTACTAAAATGCCCTTAGACATGGAACAAATACCTAGAAGCATTGATAAAATATAAAGAGGACATCTTTAGGATTGTTGGACCTTCTGGATCTGATTCCAAGGGCGATTTTGAGAGACGGCGTCTCAGTAGACGTGTAACTTGTCCAGTAAATTACAAAAATGTCTTTATGGATTTAGAAGACAGTCATATGACTTAAAATAATACGATAGGACTTCTTTAGGGTTTTTGATACCTAGGAACATATTTTTGATATCCATTCAGGTAAACAGGCATTCTAGGTGTAGGCTAATGAGTAATTGGCCATAGAGAACTGTAAGACTTGATACGATGCCTTAGTGCTTCGGGTTAGAGTGGTCTCGGGAATGGAATAGGAGGTACGTAAGACAATTAATAAACATTATGAAAGAGACAAGTAATGTCTCCTAGTAGTGGAGTGATGATTGGGACTAGGGCAAAGTCCTGACTTATTGATGTGTGTGTTTGTAATATGATCTACACAAGATATTTGTTATCACTATTGATTTCTATGTGACTGATTTATCAGTATGGTGTGATTATTACGTTGGATGTTATGATGTTGGATATTTGCATGGCAGTATTAGATACATGCGATTGTCATGTTGATGTTTATCATGATTTCTATTTCTGTCATGGATATATGTGACCATTGTTGT
The DNA here is from genome assembly GCA_008638375.1 of Nyssa sinensis. Lineage (NCBI taxonomy): Eukaryota > Viridiplantae > Streptophyta > Magnoliopsida > Cornales > Nyssaceae > Nyssa > Nyssa sinensis. The sequence continues at coordinate 26,134,742 of CM018050.1, forward strand.
TTCTCTTATCTAATTGTTATCTAATATCCTCTTTCATAGTCATTATTGTGGACTTGATGATGTTGTTAATTGTATTGTTTACCATACTTAAGTAGTGTGAGATTTGAGAGGATATTGATATTGATGAGCACCGTTTATGGTGTGAATTGAGATATTGAAATTTTGAAAAAAGAACACCTATGAGAAAAGGACTTGGAATGGGAATTAGTTATGTCTTTTGTGTGCTCTTGAGCATGGTGAGATTGCATTTTACCTGGGGTTCTATTTATGATAGGAATGGTGTCTCCCCTCGGCTTGCGAGCCGTAAACCTGGGCGGGTGGTCATTTGTCTCTATTAAGTTAGTAGCCCGTAAAGTACTCAGGCTTACCGAAAGCTAAGTTAGGTGAATACTCATGAAATTGAGATTATTGAGAGAATGGAATAAGATGAATAAGACTTTATCCCTTTTTGTTGTGGATTGATTCACATGAGATTATTTCCCTTGACTTATCTGTGATACTTCATTATAATTATTGATGGACTATACACTACTAGTTGTGATACTATGGCACTTGTGAATGATTGCTTAGTTGTGAATGTATACATTATTCATGTGGCTTTGAATAGGAAATTGAGGTGTTTCATAGGGTTGGTAAGTTTATACTTACATCTTGTGATTGGTTACATGTTTATATATATTGTTCTCGTTGCATTAAAACGAGAAATTAACTTGCTTCATGAAATTATATGTTTATATTTATGTTATGTGTCCAATCCTCCATATGTCAACTACCTGGCTATTATTGTCAAACCACATCTAGTGGTGCGATACCCTTTTGATACTTATGATTATGCATGTGTTTGGGATATGATGATGTGGTGTGCTTGTGATGCATATTGGACTATAAGGTATGTCCTCTTCGGACTTGCATTAGTTTTTGGCATGCTGCTTGCTTATCTGTTTTGGGAAACCCTACTAAGCGTTATGACTCACCCCTACTATTCATGGAAATGGCAGGTATTGACTTAATGGAAGATAGATGTAGTAGCAATAAAAGATAGACCGAAGTTATCATAGTATATAATTACATTCATGTATTTATTCAGTTACATTTATTAAGGGTGCATGTACCCTTCTTAGATGTTCATGTATATAGGATGTATATATATATATATATATATATATATTGGACTATAGAGTCAGTTCTGAACGTTACTATATGGTACCTTGTGGTTGGATGATTGGTATAGACCTTTTGATTGAAATCAATTTCATTTAATCCCGTTACGGGACTGGAACAAGTCTAATCACGGAACCGAACCAAAACAAATTAAAAGAACTAAATCAATTCAAAAAAAAAAATGGCATGTATTTTATGTACTTGACTAGGATGATTAGTTTTATTACTTACCTTATCGAGGTCCAATGACCCCTTACTCCAACCTTGCGGGTCAGGGGCGCGACACTATCAATCAATATATCTATTTATCTATCTTTTCATCTTACCAAGAAAAAGGAATCCATGGCATTAGTTCTCTAGTGGTGGACTTAACATGATAAATATTTTGAATATCATAAAATGATGTATCTAAAAGACCACCATGAAAGAAGAATCCATACACGTTTCCTTAAGTCTCTCTAATCTGAGCCATTCTCAAGCATATGTTCTTTATACCCACCCATGTCTTCTATATACCTAATAAACCAAATATTTCATAAATTAATGACTATATATGTATTCTGATTTCTCTATATGTTGTAATTTTATTGTATAACATACCCCAATATTAGAAAGTGAAAATTGAAATGCCGAAGACCTAGAACTCATACTTGAGAGAGGATGATAGGGCCACCCTAGGACTCAAATAGATTTTCACTCTTCATCAAATTAACATTTTTTTCAGTGAATCCTTGCATGGCCATCTGTAGCACCATGGAATTAAGTAATTAAATGGTGATAAGATAGATAAATTCTATAAATAAGAATTGGTTTTTATCTTAATTTTATATTTATAAGTGTGAATCAACTTTTCTTCTGTTCTATTAACTAAACTTGTTACGCAATTTACTATTTTGAGAATCTAGAGCAAAAGGCAGGAGAGTGGGGCATTTACACCTTAAAAGGCTCATAATCTGTCCTGAAGCTTATCTATATATATATATATGTATGTGTGTGTGAATCTATGTGTAAGTATGTATGTGTGTATAAAAGAGAAAAAAACAGAGTAGTGGGGAATTTAGACCTTGAAAGGCTCATTATTTGTCCTAAAGATGATGTCTAGCACATACTTCAACCAAATAGGAAATCCTCTATAACAACAATAAATAAATAAAAAATAATCCCGTATAGATCAACATTGATGACAGAACTATTAATCAATGGATATTAAAAATAAAAATTACTAACATTTAATTATAAAAAATAAAAAAAATTACAACATTTTTTTTATCGATAAAAAAATTACAACATATAGAGAAATCAGAATACATAAAACTAACGCGGTATCAACTAAAAATTTCCCAAAAATACATTTTGGCATACAAAAAATCTAAGACTTGCCCCTGAGTTTTGGCAAACTAGGATTTTTGAGATATCTTTCATTTTCTAATTGATGATTGAGGAAATACTAAAATGTATACTAAACCCAAAATCATAAATATTGTAACAAAACCCAACACACATAGATCTGGTTAAAAAAAATCCAAAAATTTTTAAAAAAAATAGACTGAAAGAGTGTGTGAACAGAGAAATCAGTGAGAGATGCCTTACTTGTAAATGGGGCTTGGTTCATGACTAGAATGGAGAGATCTGAAATTGAGATGATGCTCGTCGATGGAAGATTTGATGGAAGCTCGCTAAGACCGTGATGAACAAAAATAGGGATCTAAAATCAGATGGAGAGATGAAGAGATGGGGATTGAGAAAGGATGAAGAGATTGGGAGACGAAATATGAAGAGAGTGTGATGAGATCTGCGACTCTCTATGGAGAGAGAGAGAGAGAGACAAGAGGCAAAGAGAAGAAAGAGAAAGAGGGAAGATAACGTTTCTGAAATCTGAATTGAGATTAAGTTTATTGTAAACTAACGGGTCCAGTGGGTCTGGACTAAATGGGTACATATCCAATCCATTAAACACATTTCTTAATGAGTCTGGATCCGGAACAGGTCTGGGTCTGGGCAGCTTATTACGGGTCCATAAACCCTTAAACGGGTCTGGGTTCGGGCTGAGTCAGACCGGATCTAGAATCGACCTATTTACAGGCCAGTCTGGTGATAGGCTTGTGTGTGTACATTCAACATGGAAGTTATGTATAGGTGATGATCCCCTATGCATTACATTAGTTATATAAATATTAAACTTTTTTCCATGTTTGTCATTTATTACCACACTCCTTTGGTTTCACTTTTTATATATCAAGGTATGTACATTATCTTTATAAGATAATACATACTAAAAGATTGATAATGATAACATTCATTTAGTTATCTTATTTTAGTTGATGTATGAATTTCTCAGTTTTATTATTATTTTTTATTTAGAAATGATTTTATTGCTATTTGATTATATTTGACTATAATAGCCCCATTAGCATATATTACGTTTAATATATTATTGTCATTTTTAATTATTACAATAATTTAAGTATAGTAAATAAAAATAATAAAATAATACTTAATTCAAGATAAAAACTCAAAATCAAAACCTTAATGAAGGTTGGGCATCACTACATTTAGCGGTTATTAGTGGGAATTTAGAAATTGTGGAAACCAAGAATCAAGAACTAGACATTGAGAAACTATGAACAAGAGGTCTGAAAAGAGCATAAAAAGTTCAAAAACTCTTTAAGCTTTCCAAGGATGGTGATGTTAGGAAGTATATGAACACATATCATTGTACATTCACAACCAAATATGTTGAATTTTAAAGCGTGTAGAGAGTAAATCACAAAAACAACATATAGACACATGCACATTTAAATTTATGGAAAATGGTTATTTATTTATTTAAGAAAAAAATGGTCTCATTAATGCTTTAATAGGGAAAAAGGGTGGTAAGGTTACCAAAATACAAAGGCTGGTTACACCCTTTTTTTATAGAATAAAACAAGCCAAAATTACTAATAATATGAAGGTTGCAAAGGCAAAGGCAGCTAAGTACGAAAAGTTTCTTGCCACCAAGTTGAAAGAGCAGAGGGAATGTCTAAATGAGACTTTGGCAAAGAAGAGATTCAGACTCTATAGTCTCTAAGACATCTGGCATAGCTTGGATGATTGGGGTATAATTCTTGGTTTCTTAGTCATGCCTTAATGTTATTGTTGAATGTCATTCATATGTTATTATGATTCTGATTGATCTTTATAGGACAAGGTTTATTTACGCTTATTGGGCACTATTATTTTATTCATAAGCTTTTGATTTTTTTTTTGTTTAAATTTTCATTCTTTGAATGCCAACTTTGGAGGTATTCACAATTCTAGACAAAAGAAAGCTTTTTTCTTAGAATACAAGAAAATAGAGATGTTACTTTTAGTTTGCCAACTGTAATTTAATTTAGTTTCAAGGACATAAATAGGGGGTGAATTGAAAATGCATACATTACATGATTGACCATCTTCTTAATGGCCTACAATTATTCCTATTAAATGGTAGTCAATGTGGATGTCATGGATTGAGGTTGTTAGAAAATAAGGGTATGATACCAATGTAAAATGTATTGGTGACTAACAGACAACTTGATTAAACTGATTTAGGAGGAATACATAAGTTGACCTAAATTAATTCACAATTTTTTCTTGCTTAGTTGAGTCTTGGGGTCTTCTCTTATACATACCTTCTTATACTTTGATTTGGCCCTCTTATAAGTATGACAAATCTGAATAGTGATTACATTGAATTTGCAAGTCTCCTTTTAAAGCCAAAGAGGAAAAATAATTTTGAATGATAAACTTACTTAATTATTTCAATATTATGGTTTCACCTGTTCAAAGAGGGAGGTTGGGAAAGGAATTGATGAAGGTGTAATATATTGGTTGGTGTATCAGTTATAAGAACATATGAATGGAATTTATTTTCTTTTTTTTTTTATTTGAAAACCATATTTATGATCACAACTTTGCAATAAAGATATTGAGATATTAATAATATCTATAATGTTGTGTTGATGTTGATCTTGCTAAAAAGATGAAGATGAAGGACTACAACAGAAAGAGTCAAAAATGAAAAAAAGATGACCTTTCATTTGCCTAAAGTAGTCCACATTTAATTTGTTTGAAGGGAGATTGAGTTGTAGGTCCCTTGTAAAGTATTTAATTAGTACAAGGTCCAACCCACAATATGTAGAGATCTGAAAAATGAGGAAAATTTTTTCGTTTTTGCCGGTAGGACATTATTCTTGCACGGTTTTGTCGGTAAAGCATTTTCATGCATTATTTCACCGTAAGACATGTTTAGAGGCATATTTGGAGTGTGTCATAAAAGAGTAATATGCTTAGAATATTGAAATATACCTACTGTACGAATTTGAGTCAAAACGGAAACAATTTTAGAAATTGGACCAAAAAGGGCATCCGGGTGACCTAGGTGGAAACGGCTAAACCCAGTCACAGGCGAAAATTTATTTTTTTGAAAATTTTCATTTAAAATAATTTTATGAACATTGGTTAAAACAAAATATCAAATTGAGGTGTTTCGGGACGGGTTGTAGAATAACGGGGTCCTTGGGCTCATTAAGGGCAAAATGGTCATTTTGCCCCTTGCCCTTTGCTCTTCCACTATAAATAGAACACTTAGAGCCAATTTTATACAGATTTCATTTTGTATTTACAGCAGCTCACGTTCAGAGAGAGAGAGAGAAAAAGAGAGAGAGAGAGAGAGAGAGAAACCCTAGTTCTTCAAGCTTCAAGCTTCCGAAACATGCTTTTCGAGTGAGATTTTTTCCAAGATTCCCTCTGAGAAGTTGTTCCTCTCGTCAAGACTTGTGTTCTTACTGAACAGTTCGGCCATCCAGCGATCACAACCTCCACAGTTTGATAAAAACTAATCTAGATATGATGTAGTGCTAAGCTAGTAATGGATTTAAGTTTTCTCATATTTTTTCATGTTATTGGACTGTTTAGGGAGTGTATTTAAGGTTAGGAAACCACCTAGAAGGTAGTTCCTTTGAAAAGCCTAGAGTTGATAGTTTAGGGATATATGTGTTCTTGGTGTTGTTGGATGATTTGTTGCCTTGATTGAAGTGTGTTATAATGATAAAATTGTATTCTTACAATTTGGAACCCATTTGCATGTTGACACACCTTGTGGCTTGGACCATGTGATGAATTGGTGCTTTAGTGCTTTATGAAAAATTTATGTCCTTTGTGAACTAGTAGAATTGTGAGATTGTGATTTGGATATATGTTAACATGTTTAGTTATGACATATATTATAAGCATGACATTTTGAAGTTTAAAGTTATGAATTTTGTGGGATAAATTGCATGACTTGAAAAAGGGACACCATGTGTTAGATAAATTGTCACATTGAGATTGCATGATGAGATCATGGCATTTTGGCATAGTGTGATTCTTTGAAAACACGGTGTGGGTTGATCACGTGGTGCTATGCATTATAAGGGTGTAGATCCTGTGGTGAAAAACCCAAAATCTAGCCAAATTCAGTACTCGCGGGCTGATGGGGAAGAACCGTGAAGCGAGACATGGGTGGCATAGAGTTGCATGTGTATGTGTCATGCATATAGACATTGCATGACATTGGGGATAATGAGATTATAGTCTTGAACTATACACTTGCACATGCCATGCCCTTAAATTTGTTGCTAGTCTTAGTATTATGTTATACCAGCTGTTGAACTGACCCATTCGTGGGACATTATTTTTCAGATGAGGCCCCAAGTACTTGAGACTTGTGCAAGTCTTGAAGGGTGGGAAGAAATGGACATGTTGAAGATTTGGCCCTCGGGGGCATATTTGAATATATGGGCATAAGCCCAATTTATCGTGTTTTGAACTTAAACAAATGTATGAACAATAGGCCTTAGGCCATTTTATATTGTACGGGTTGTAACCCAAAAGATTGCGTGATATTTATGATTTAAATGTGTACTAAATGGATATGTTGGAAATAATGGATGTGTGCTTAATTTGATAGATTTGTGGCCATCGAGTGAGGGTGGGATTGTTCATGAATTTATACTCATGGATGTTGTGAAAATTAGGTGGGAAAACACTTAGAAAAACAAAGGAAGCTATGTCCAAATTTCGGTAAAATTAAAGTGGGAAATAAAGTGTGTAAAACACTTTGTAACTAGGTGAAATAAATGCCTAAAATGAGAGTTTAGAAGCCTTGAAGAAGTGGGTTGTAAACGGGGAAAAAGTGGGCTTGAGAAACTTGGAAAAAAATTCAAAAATGGAAAAATTAGGTTGCAGCCATGAATAGTATTTTTACAGAAAATCAGAAAACCAGAAAATCAGCTTGCAGTCAGTACAGTAACCAGGTCAGGACTGCCCAGTCACGCGGGCGCCCAGTTTCCCGCGCGCCCCAACCGCTCGTGCGCCTCAGCCTCCCGCCCCCGACGCGTGCGCGCCCCCCTGGGCACCTGCTGCGTACTGTCTTGCCCCCTGCTGCCCTGCTGCTGTGCAGCCACTTTACACCATCCTTTTGGCCACCTTTTTTAGCCATTTTTGGGGCAACTTTTGAGCCATATTTAGACACTATTTCAGGCCACGTTTGGCCAATTTTTGGGCCATGTTTGGGCCCCATTAGGGGCTGTTTTAGTGACCTTTTGGGGCCATGTTTGACCACAAATATGGGCTGTGTTAGGCCCTCTCCCTTAGACAATTTTCGGTAGGTTTCTTGACCCATTCATAGACCATGTCATAGACTATTTTGGGGCCCTTTTTGGGCCACCGTTCCAAGGCATTTTGAGAAAGGTTTTGAGAAAAGTTTGGGAACTGTTTTTGAATATGTAATAACCCGAAAATTTTTTTTTTATATATAATATTTCCGTGGTTATTTATTTTATTATTAGAGTTATTATTATTATTATTATTATTATTATTATTATATGAATGTAATGTGTGTATTGTATGTGTATAATTATGTGTGTATGCTTGATGAGTGCACAAAAATGCACTCTAAATGTCCTATTATTTGATTAAAATTGCTAGAAATATGAATAGAAATGTTGGGCTTCAATTGATTTTATTAAATTTAATTTCTATTTACAGTGAGATATATTTGAGCATTATTTTATAATATTTTAAATCTCAAATATTGTATTATTTGTTGGCGAGAGATAGTTTGCAATTGCGCTTTACGCTTAATATTTTTGGAACTATTTTTAGGTTTTTTGGCAGATTTAACCATTGAGTTTCAATTGAGATTTGGATGGTGCTAGAGTTTCAGAATGAGAATGTGGTATTCATGAAATATTTAGAGGACGTCTTGGGCTTTTTAAAAAGGTCTGGTTTGCAAAAATCGGAGTTCATTTGGGCCTTCAAACATTATTTCAAAGACAAGCCTGGAAAGCTGCTATGAACATGTCCGTCCAGCCAACTTGAAGGGGCCATAACTTGAGCTTCCAGAGTCCAAATCAGGTGGTTTTTAAGCCTAAAATTATCTACTCATCCAGGACTACAACTTTCGTGAAGAACTCGAATCGAGATTCCATCGTTATCCAATGGAAAAATGGGCTTGAACATTACGGCTGTGTGCATATGCGGCTGGAAAAGAAGAAATAAAAAGAATTAGAAGGGGGCATGGTTGTACGGCTGAGCAATAGTGCAGCCAAGACAAAAGGAGAGAAATAAAGAAACAAAGAAAAATATATAAAGAAAAGTCAAACTTGGTGGCTGATCAGGAAACCGAGAGAAAAGCAATGAAAATAAAGACACCAAGTGATGCGGCAGGCTTGGCTTGCATTCAGTGGTGGGCCCTATTGGATGCAATTGAGGCGCATGGGTGGAATTCAGAAAGCAATGGCTGGCCTGTTGTGCGCCTATCTTGAAGCTGGGCGCTGCAGAAGAGTTGTGCGCGTGATGGGCCTGGGCCCAGGTGTGGCGCAAGGGCGTTAGGGCGCAAGGCACCAGGGGGATATAAAAAGAGAAGAAAAAATAGAGATACGGGGGACGTGCAGCGCGGAGCTGCGGCTGCTGGACAGAAATAAAGAAGGAGGGCGGCGGCTGTTTGGGAACGAGAAGGCTGCGGTGCAGGGTGGAGCGCAGAGAAGAAGAAGGAAAACAGACAATCGTAGTCACCGGATGGCACAGTTTTTTTCCATGAAATTTATGTTATCCGTCCTGTACATGGGTAACTAAATTCTTAAGTGGAGTTAGGGATGAACTTGCACCATAGATGGTTGTTTTAATTTATTTTTGATTCTTGTACGTTGTTTTAATTTGTTAAAATTCTTCGTTGATCATTCTAAATTTATTGTTGGATTTTATTGTCCGAATAATTAAAGGTTTTAGTCCGTTTATAGATTCAGTCATGCTTTTTCTATCGAATGGATTGATGTTTTGATTATTTTTGGAACAATTAAATATTTATATTGATTCAATTCTCTGCTGCAGTATAGCTTGTCTGGTATATTGTCGTCATTGTATTTTATCAATGTGAATAATAATTTGAGTGATTTAAAGATGATGAATGACTTTTCGAAGGATTATTTTCAGTCTAATTTTGATGCATAATTTTAAATCTTTCGATTGAGATTTTTGGAATTTAATTTCTCAATTGAGTTATCAGTGAATTAAAAATAGTTAAAATACCATGTATGTGCAAGGAATTCCCGACACTCCACTGTTCGTTAAATTTGAGTATTTTCTTCTATTAATCAATTTGTTTAATTTTTTATTTGCAATCAAAATCACTTTTCATATTTTTATTTTCTCGTTAACCGTCTAATATTTTTCTTAGTTTCAGAAATTCTGTTTATTATTCTTTTAATCTTGTCTCCCTATGGAATCGACATCCCAAAGCTACACTACAACTACCGCATTATTCTTTGGGCGTAATCAAATTTTGGCGCCGTTGCCGGGGAGACGGTAGAAGAATCAATAAATAGTTTTTCTTTTCAATAGTTTGTAAGGGCGGTAACTTCGTTCCCTTCTTTTTAGTTGCTTTATTATTATTTTTTTTTTATTTTTATTTCTAGTTATTTATTTATTCATTTTCTTTTATTCCTTTTTTTTTTTACTTATTTATTTTATTATTGTCATCTTGCATGCATAATAGGTATAGGGACCCATTAGGCCGCTTTGCTTATAGGCCTGTGTTAGAGTCGGATTTAGAGTCTAATTTTTCTTGTTTTTCTAATTCTTTGTTTGATAATACTTCCAATTCTGAAAATATGAGTGAATATGAGGATCAACCCACTAGGACTCTTTAGGATTACCTTCACCCTACACGCACAGCTATACCATCATGCATCATGTTTCCACCCAATGCTCGTCCAATTGATGTCAAAACAGGGGTAATACAGTTACTCCCTACATTTCATGGTTTGAAAAATGAGAATCTGTTATAACATGGAAATTTTTTTTTTTTATTATTATTTATTTTTGCAATTATTATTATTATTATTATTATTATTATTATTATTATTGGATGTATGTGTATATGTATATATATATATGTATATATATATGTATGTATAAATTTAAAATAATTATTTAGTAAATGTGTACACATGTGAGTGTGTGTGTGAAGTATGTAAATGTGTGTATATATATATATATATATATATATATATATATGGGTGTAGAACAGTGTGTGTATGTGTGTGTGCCGGTTGTGTGTGTGTGTGACTTTGAGTGTTACACACTCAAAGGGGTATGGGGTAAGGTGGTGTGTGTGAGTGGGATTCAGGGAGTGGGAGAATGCAGGTTTGACAGAGAGTAGTTGGTCTTGGGGAGAGAGAGAGAGAGAGAGAGAGAGAGAGAGAGAGAGAAATATAGAGAGAGAGAGAGTGAAGAGAAAAGAGGTGTATTCTCGGGTGGGAAAGAAAAGAAGGAAAGAAACAGAAAAGAGGGAGAGAAATAGAGCTCTGAGGGAGAGTTTAAGACTTGGTTCAAGCTCGGAGCAAGAAGGTGGAAGAGGGCACGGCTAGAGAGAGAAACGGCCGAAAAATTGGTAAGTGGGTTGCTTCCGTTTCAATTTTTTTTAGAGCATTTCAATTGGTTTAAATTATAGAACCTTGTAGAGCATAATGTAAGGATTAAAACGCAACAAAAATGATAGAAAACGGTTGAAAAATGAGGGAGAAAGAAGGAGGTACAGGTCACGGCCATGAGGGGGAAAATCTGGTTTTTCGTTGTGATTGGAAGCTTCAAAACGGTATTAAAAAGCTCCAAAAATGTTTTAGAATAAATTGGGATTGAAAGGGGCTTCGAAAACACCAAGAAAATCAAGTTTAAAAACTTGATTTTCTGAAATTCCGGTCACCGGCGCCGGAGAAGGTGACCGGAGCTCCGCCGGAAAAACGGGGGAAGAAGGGGGGTCTGTCCGGGTCGGGTCGGGTCGGTTCGGGTCGGGCATGGACCGCCCCTGCCACGTGTCGCGTGGTTGTTTTAAATTAAAATGGAATTTAGGCCGTTTGGTTGCAAGGATAAGACATTTAGAAATTGGAATTAAATTGAAATCGGGATATCCTATCCCTGTTCTAGGATTAGCCCCTGTTTGGTTAACCTGATTTAGAATAACAAATTAAACTAGTTTTAATTTGGACCTTTTGGAATTTGAACCTTTTAGAATTTGAACCTTAACCCTGAACTTTCGGAAATTACAAATTGACCCCCCAACTGTTAGAAATCACACTTTGACCCACCTGATTAAATTATTAATAAAATATTAATTAAATTAATTAATTAATTATTTAATTAAATTAATTTAATTAATTAAATATTCAAAAACATCCCGGAGTCCAAATGGGACAAGTCATTAGTGTATTTTGACTATCTCGACCATTCCGAGACCAATGGTGAGGTCCGTTTTACGAGACAGGGTCCCAAAAAATAAAAGACCCGTAGTGACCCTTAAAATTACCAAAATGCCCCTAACTTGAAACACTGTCAGACGAACTCCGAATTAGGTAAACAAATAGTGAAATTTTATTATCTCGAACATTCCGGACTCAACCGTGGAGTCCGATTCATGAAAAGAGGTCACGAAGTGTAAGGACACGTGTAAAGTGCAAAATGACTGTTTTGCCCTTTTCAACCCTGGTGTCCGAATTGAGTTCTACGAGAACCTAGACTTATTTTCTTAAACGTTCTAAAACCAATGGTAGAGTTTAATTTAGCAGAATAGAAACTTATGAATTAAAGACATAAAATTTGATGAATAGCGTCGATTCAAGTAACAATAGACTGAGTTGTAATTTCTACTTTTAGGGACATTGACAGGACAGGAGAGGGCGATCTGATCTTCTACATTTTCATCCGCCGGTTCAGTTACATATAGTTCACGATCTTCTAAGGTTGATACCAACCCATCAGGTATGGTGTTTTGCTAGTGTTAGAAATGAAGTTAAGTTAGGAACATTTGTGAATGACTGGAATGCTGTATGTGTTTATCTGTAATGTGTTTACCTGTTTATTTGGAATTGTTTGTTCACATGTTATGTGTTACTTGCAAGTTAATAAAGTGAAGAACATGAATCATGATGTACGAACATATGAGATATGCATGTATATGAAACAGACTAGTGATTTATTTCTTATTGTCCGAGCATGTTATATTATTGAGATTCATGTTCATTGAGGTTGCATTGGCATATTGGCATATGATGAATTCCTTGAGAACATGGCGTGGGTAAGCACATGGTGCTTTGCATTATGAGGGTGTAGATCCTGTGGTGAAAAACCCAAAATTGGCCATTGCATTGGTACTTCGCGCCATCGGGGAGTACCCGTAAATGAGACATGGGTGTGGCATAGAGTTGTGCATGGGTGTGTCACGCATACCATTCATATATATTACTGCGATGCTTGAATGTCATTTAGAAATAAATGTACACTTTACACATGCCACGCCTTAGCTTTATTTCTGGCATTAGCATTTCATCATACCAGCAGTTGTGCTGACCCATTCGTGGGCAACATTTTCAGATGAGGATCTTCCAGCCACTAGAGACACGGTGATGCCCTGATAGGGTGAAGCCTGTGATGTATTTGTGATTCGTGAACTTGTATTTTGTTATGTAAGGGCTTAAGCCCGAATGACTGATGAACAATGTACTCGATGTTATATGATGTATGGATGATGATGGACGCATGTTTAGTGAATCTAATTACTTTTGTCCTTTTATTTATTTTACTTTCTGTCTCGTCAGTCGCGCCTCGGGTTCGGTCAGAATTCGGGGCGTGACAGAATCCATATGTGCACATTAGAGAGTTTGAGGAGATAGTTGCGACTTTCCATAGTCAACATGAAACACAAGACATTGTGAGACTTAAGTTCTTTCCTTTCTCTTTGAAGGATCGAGCTAAAAGTTGGCTATACTCACTGAGACCACAGTCAATTGGATCGTGGAATGAGATGACCCAGATTTTCTTCACTAAATACTTTCCCCAACACAAGACCAATGCTTTGAAAAGACAGATCTCCACCTTTGCACAAAAGGATAGTGAGACTTTGTATCAGTCTTGGGAGAGGTTTAAGGAGTTACTGAGTATATGCCCTAACCATGGGTATGAGAGTTGGCATGTAGTGAGCTATTTTTATGAGGGACTTACACCTAGAGAGTGCCAATTTGTAGAAATGATGTGCAATGGTGAGTTCTTACAGAAGGATCCTGATGAGGCCATAGATTACCTTAATGAGCTTGCTGAAAAAGCTCACACTTGGACAGGACCTAGTGCGACTGAGAACACAAATAGGTCACAACCTATAGGGAACCAACAAAGTGGGGGAATTTACCATCTTAGGGAGGAGGATAATTTGAAAGTTAAGGTTGAGACACTCACTAGGGAGTTAGAGATGCTAAAGGCTAGAGACGTAAAGCCAACACACTTGGCTAATCATGCAGAACCTTTTAGACCATGTTCAGTGTGTGGCGAGGTAGATCACCTTGCCCAAGAGTGTCCCACATCATCTGAGATGAAAGGGATGTATGAGGACCAATGTAATATCTTAGGTATGTACAAGAAGCCTTTTACACCCTATTCTGAGACTTACAATCCAGGGTGGCGCAATCACCCTAATTTTAGCTGGAAGTCAGAAAACCAGCCACCTGTACCACCACCTGCACAGCCTCCTAGATCATACCCTGCACTATATCATGCCTCTTCATCTTCTAGGAATTCTTTAAAAGACACTTTGCATGCATTTATTGAAGCACAGGGTAAGACTAACCAAAAGATTGAATCTTTGATTACGCAGGTTATGGAAGAGAGCAATGAGATAAAGAGCCAAGTGTCCAAATTGATGAGCTCTTTGAGTGTGATGGAGCGAGGCAAACTCCCTTCTCAAGGTCAGTCCACACCTCATGGTCAACACATGGCGCAAGGGAATTTAAAGGAGGTGAACGCCATTGTGATTCGAAGTGGTAAGCCATTACACATCCCAATAGTGGATAAATCAGAGGATGTGAAAAATGAACAAGATGGTAGTAATGCCGAGCTGCCCAAGGAACTAGAAGTAACAAAGAGCCCTGTTAAGGAATTTGACATCGCCATCAAAGACAAGAAAGGAGTGGAGAATGTAGTGGCTGACCATCTCTTGAGGCTCACATTTGAGGACACCTCTGCCCACCTACCAATCAGGGATGATTTTTTCGATGAGCATTTACATTCTATTACTTCTCTACCATGGTTTGCTCATATTGTGAATTATTTGGTTGCAGGTGAGATACCGGTAGATTGGAGCACTCAGGATAAGAGGAAGTTCCTAACTGAGGTACGTAATTTCTATTGGGACCCAGGAGGTTTCGTTGTTGGGACAGGCCCCTTTATAGTGAAGAAGATTTGTGAACGTGGGGTAATTGAAATAGAGGATCCCAAAGATAGTCGAGTTTGTAAAGTAAATGGCGAGCGCCTTAAAGTTTTGATTGATGGCAAGTTCCGGAAGTGGAAGACATTCCACTTATAGACCCGGTCTATCCACCTTGATCATGCCATGCAGGTATGTTTTATTTTTTTTTAATTATTTATTTTTTTAGTATTTATTTATTTATTTATTTATTTTATTTATTTTATTTGTTTTATTTTGTTTTTGTTTTCTTTTATTTTCGTTCTTTTTCTTTTTGTTTGTTGCTGTTTTCTTTGTTTTTTTTATTTGCAGGTTAGTTTCATTTTGTTAGTATAGGTTGTCATCTTGGTGCTTAGCGAGCTGCGCATGTCACATCAGGTGTATTCTCTCCTTTTTCAATACCCTCCATTCAATTTTGATTGTTAACCATTGAGGACAATGTTTCATTTAAGTTGGGGGGTGGTGGTTGCAAATTCAACATTTAAATTGTTGTGGCATATTTTCATGTGTCAAAATTTTTTTTAAAATTTGCATCACAAGTGCATCTTTTCACATGAGTACTCATTCTCATTCATAGCTATTTTTGTGAGTTCACCGAATCCATCATAATCATTCTACTGAGGCATTCACAGAACTTTTAATGCACTTATCCAAACTTTGTGGTAAGATGGTGGTTGACACATGTAGCTAGAGAACTCTTTTGCTTAAGTATTCATGTGTGTTTTGGAGAGAATTGAGAGTCTACAAATTCAGTTTGTGATAAGCGTCCATTGATCTGTTGAATTGGGCACTTCTTTTGAGAATATCATTACATGGTTGGTGGTATGACAGTGGATATACTTGGGATATGACGAAGGTCAATTTAGGATTAACATTTGAGCCTTTCAAGCTAACCCTTCTCATCATAGACCCTTAGTAGCCAAATTTGAGCCAACAAACACATTTAGTTTTTTTTCATGTGCCTACATCATCCATACCTCTCCACATTGGAGTATAGCCTATACATTAATTTTTCTACCTTTTTTGCTTCCAAGTGTGTACTAGGTGTGAAATTTGCATTACTTGTCTTTTGTGTTGCATTGAAAAAAAATAAAAGAAAAAGAAAAAAGGGAAGAGTACAAGTGCAAAGTGTTCAATTGAGTGAGCATCAAAGTCAATGTGCAAAAAAAAAAAAATATTGGAAAAAAAAAAGATGAAGAGAAAGAAGAAGGAGAAGTATTATTGTTCAGTGATTTGAAAAGTTGAAGAGTACATTAAGTGAGAAGTTGGGTTTGCTATGATTTTTAATGAAATTTTCTTAGTATGTACTTGGAAGTTTTTGAATCCTTTTTATCCTTTTCTTCATATAGCCCTAGCCCGAGCCACGTTACAACCTGTTTATGTTGATCGTTCTGATCCTAAGCAAGCCTGTGGAAGAGTGGTGGAAATCTCATTTGTTAGTGCGCCTATCATAAGATCAATGTTTTCTTGTTGCTTGTTCATAATTGCCTAATTTTTCATTGAGCATGTACACTCCTTGTCAACTCCATAGAAAAAACCCTACATGAAACACTTTTATACCTGTGAGATATGGAGTTGAACCTTTTGCTTGAGATGTTCTTGATGTTGCATGTGTCATGACTTGTGGTTAGATGGATATGGTTTGGAGCACACACACACTCTGTGGATTGCTATAAGTGGATTGATTGTTACAGGATTTTTGAATTCCTTAAATTGCCTTGATTTGCAAATTTAAAAAGTCTGATTAGAAGCCTTATGTGTGTGATAATCTTTGGTCTCTTTTGCCGTATTTTCATGAAAATTGCTAGGGACTAGCAATGAGCAAGTTGGGGGGTGTGATGAGTGCGCAAAAGTGCACTCTAAATGTCATATTATTTGATTAAAATTGCTAGAAATATGAATAGAAATGTTGGGCTTCAATTGATTTTATTAAATTTAATTTCTATTTACAGTAAGATATATTTGAGCATTATTTTATAATATTTTAAATCTCAAATATTGTATTATTTGTTGACGAGAGATAGTTTGCAATTGCGCTTTACGCTTAATATTTTTGGAACTATTTTTTCATTTTTTGGCAGATTCGACTATTGAATTTCAATTGAGATTTGGATGGTGCTAGAGTTTCAGAATGAGAATGTGGTATTCATGAAATATTTAGAGGACGTCTTGGGCTTTTCAAAAAAGGTTTGGTTTGCAAAAATCGGAGTTCGTTTGAGCCTCCAAACATTATTTCAAAGACAGGCCTGGAAAGCTGCTATGAACATGTCCGTCCAGCCAACTTGAAGGGGCCATAACTTGAGCTTCCAAAGTCCAAATCAGGTGGTTTTTTAGCCTAAAATTATCTACTCATCCAGGACTACAACTTTCGTGAAGAACTCGAATCGAGATTCCATCGTTATCCAATGGAAAAATGGGCTTGAACATTACGGCTGTGTGCATATGCGGCTGGAAAAGAAGAAATAAAAAGAATTAGAAGGGGGCTTGGTTGTACGACTGAGCAATAGTGCAGCCAAGACAAAAGGAGAGAAATAAAGAAACAAAGAAAAATATATAAAGAAAAGTCAAACTTTGTGGCTGATCAGGAAACCAAAAGAAAAGCAATGAAAATAAAGAGACCAAGTGATGCGGCAGGCTTGGCTTGCATTCAGTGGTGGGCCCTATTGGATGCAATTGAGGCGCATGGGTTGAATTCAGAAAGCGATGGCTGGCCTGTTGTGCGCCTATCTTGAAGCTGGGCACTGTAGAAGAGTTGTGCGCATAATGGGCCTGGGCCCAGGTGTGGCGCAAGGGCGTTAGGGCGCAAGGCACCAGGGGGATATAAAAAGAGAAGAAAAAATAGAGATACGGGGGGACGTGCAGCGCGGAGCTGCGGCTGCTGGACAGAAATAGAGAAGGAGGGCGGCGGCTGTTTGGGAACGAGAAGGCTGCGGCGCAGGGTGGAGCGCAGAGAAGAAGAAGGAAAACAGACAGTCGTAGTCACCGGATGGCACAATTTTTCTCCATGAAATTTATGTTATCCGTCCTGTACATGGGTAACTAAATTCTTAAGTGGAGTTAGGGATGAACTTGCACCATAGATGGTTGTTTTAATTTATTTTTGATTGTTGTACGTTGTTTTAATTTGTTAAAATTCTTCGTTGATCATTCTAAATTTATTGTTGGATTTTATTGTCCGAATAATTAAAGGTTTTAGTCCGTTTATAGATTCAATCATGCTTTTTCTATCGAATGGATTAATGTTTTGATTATTTTTGGAACAATTAAATATTTATATTGATTCAATTCTCTGCTGCAGTATTGCTCGTCGGGTATATTGTCGTCATTGTATTTTATCAATGTGAATAATAATTTGAGTGATTTAAAGATGATGAATGACTTTTCGAAGGATTATTTTTAGTCTAATTTTGATGCATAATTTTAAATCTTCCGATTGAGATTTTTGAAATTTAATTTCTCAATTGAGTTATTAGTGAATTAAAAATAGTTAAAATACCATGTATGTGCAAGGGATTCCCGACACTCCACTGTTCGTTAAATTGGAGTATTTTCTTCTATTAATCAATTTGTTTAATTTTTTATTTGCAATCAAAATCACTTTTCATATTTTTATTTTCTCGTTAACCGTCTAATATTTTTCTTAGTTTCAGAAATTCTGTTTATTATTCTTTTAATCTTGTCTCCCTGTGGAATCGACATCCCAAAGCTACACTACAACTACCGCGTTATTCTTTGGGCGTAATCAATGCTACATGTGCATGTATATATATATATATATATTATATACATATTTAAAAAGCTGATTTGGAGAATATGTATATTTATGTATGTATATATATATATATATAACAGTGCACAGTGCACTGTGTGTGTACCCGGTTGTGTGTGTGTGTGAGTTTGAGTGTAACACACTCAAACAAGTGTGGGAGGGGCATGAAGTGTGTAAGAGGAGTGGTTGAAGGTGTGTGGTGAGGTCTGTGTATATGTGTGTGGTGAGGGCTGAGAGAGGGGCAGACCTGTCGTGTGAATTGGAGAAGAGAGAGAGAGATATAGAGAGAGTAAGTGAAGAGAAAAAAGGGAGAAGTGTGTGCTGGTTGAAGGGAAAACAGAGGGAGAAGCTTCAAGGTGAGGAGCACACTGATGCCCAGTAGTTGAACCAAGAGAAGGAGAGAGAAACAAAGGTAAACAGCTAAAAACCATTACTTTCTCTCTCTAGAAAATATCACTTATGCATGATCTGTTTTATGATATAATGTTTAGGTTTAATTCGTGAGTCTTGTAACATGTGAGAAGTGGAATGTTTTGCAAAAAGAACCAATTAAAATGGGGGAAAAATAAGGGAGAAAATGGAGGTCATAGGTCACGGCCATGGGGGGATTGGGTTGACATTTTATGTACAAAACCTTGCTTAGTTGTTAGGAAAATAGTCCCCTTGAGTGCGGAAATCCATTAGGATAAAAATGGGGGTTAAACCATGACCAAACTGTCACAAAAATGAAGGAGAGAGAGTCGGCCGGAAGTTTGACCGAGGGGTTTGACCCTCTATTCGTGAGAATCCATTGATCAAATCCCAAAACGGATCCTGGATATGGAATCCTTGGGAGAAAACGGAGAGAATAACATTTTTAAAAACTGAAAATCTCGCCGGAGACCAGTCGCCGGCGCCGGAAAGGACGCTGGAACCCTACCGGTGTCTCGCCGAAAAATCGGGGAAGAAGAAGTACTGTTCCGGGTCGGGTTCGAGTCTCGGGTCGGGTCTGGGCTCGGGTCGGGCCAAGGCCGACCCACCCCTACCACGTGTCGCTCCCACGTTTTAAATTAAAAGGGGCTGGGGGGCTGTTTGGCTACGGGTGTAAGAAATTAAAAATTGAAATTGAACAGGAACAGGGATATCCTATCCTTGTTTTAGGTTAACCCCTGTTTGGTTATCCGAATAGGGAATAAGAGTTTTCACAATTACAAAAGTACCCTTGAACTTTTTGATATTTACAAATTTACCCTGTACTTTTTCTAGAAATTGCACTTTGACCCAAAAACTTTAAATAATTACACTTTGACCCCTAAAACTATTAGTTATTATGATTTGACCCACCTGATTTAAATATTAATAAAATAATAATTAAATTAATTAATTAAATTTATTTATTTAATTATTTAAATATTCTAAAATAACCCGGGGTCCAAATGAGACATGTCATTAGAGTATTTTGACTATCTCGACCATTCTGAGGCCAATGGTGAGGTCCGTTTTACGAGATGAGGTCCCAAAAAAAATAAAAGACCCGTAGTAACCTTTAAAATTACCAAAATACTCCTAAATTGAAACACAGTCAAATGAACTCCAAATTAAGTAAACAAATAGTGAAACCTTATTTTCTCGAGCATTCCGGACTCACCCGTGGAGTCCGATTTGTGAAAATGGATCTCAAAATGTAAGGACCCGTGAAGAGTGCAAAATGACTATTTTGCCCTTTTGAACCCAGATGTCCGAATTGAGTTCTACGAAAACCTAAACTTATTTTCTTCGACGTCCCGGATTCAATAGTAGAGTCTAGTTTAGCAAAATAGAAACTTATAAAATAAAGACATGAAATTTGTTGAATAGCATCATTCAGGAAACAAATGAACTGAGTCGCATGTTATGATTATAGGAACACGAAAGGGCAAGGAGAAGGTGATCTGACCTTCGGTATTCTCACGGTGATCCCACTATACTACGAGTACACCTTCCTGAGTTGAGGTCGATTATCAGGTACGATATATTGTGCTAAGTAAGAAATAAAATTGAGATTAGGAATACTTGTTCTGCTGCCTTGATTGTTCACATGTTTGCTTGATTGTTCACATGCTTATGTGTTTCATGCTATCTTGCTAAAGTTGGGGTGATGATGTGGATGATGATTATGTGTATATCGCATGTGTTAGAGTAGTGTATGAATTATATGCTTTAAGAACTGTTAACATCATGAAAATATGTGCTTGAAAGCATGCTTCATGTATGAATGAGATGCATCATTAAGATTACATTGTAACATGAATGAATCAGAGCATATTGGCATAGTGTGGTTCTTTGTACATGGCGTGAGTTGAGCACGTGATGCTATGCATTATGAGGGTGCAGATCCTGTGGTGAAAAACCCAAAATTAGCCAATAGGTACTCGCCTGCCTGACGAGTTCCGGACCATGAAGCGAGACATACGTGGCGGTACTCATGCCAGCGGGGAAGGGCCGTATCATGAGACATGGGTGGGCATAGAGTTGCATGGGTGTGTCACGCATACTGCTCATATACTGTATACTGTTCATATACTGCCATCATGAAATCGAATGCCATATAGAAATAACTGTACACTTGCACATCCACGCCCTTAGTTTTGTTTCTTGCATTAGCATTATATTGTACCAGCATGTTGAGCTGACCCCTTTAGTGGGGCAAACATTTCAGATGATGTTCCTGCTGTATGAGATGTGGAGATGATTTGATTGGGGATTATGTTGGGGCCCGAAGGGCACATTTGATATTGTATAAGGGCATAAGCCCGAGACTGTTTCTTATTTTGTATGTTGTAAACAAATGGACCAGACTCTATGTAATGTATCAGAACAGTATGTAGAATGTATATAATTGTCCTTAATCGTCTTTATTTCTTTATTATTTTTATTTTCTTTTGTCTCGTTACTTGTGCCTCGGGTTCGCTGGAATTCGGGGCGTGACAGAATATGACTTAAAGTAAATTGGACATTAATTGAGAGGGGTACTTGAGTTATGTTGAGGGACGATTTTGAGTTAAATTGAATGTAAAGTCTTCACTTGAATTTTTGGGAGAAACTTGAGGGAATAATGAGGGAGATTTCAATTAAAATTTATTTATTTATTGTTTATTTATTTGTTTTAATTTTCGTTCCCTCGCGCCCCGGGTTCACAAAAATTCGGGGCGTGACACAATATGTTAACCCAAAAAGTCCCTAGAGATTTTGTTGACAAAAATGCACATTTAGTATAAAAATTCAATGTATCAGGAGAATGCTACTAAAAAATTCACGTTTGAGATGCCAGTTGCTTTCTCCACTGCCACATCATCACTTTTTTTTCCTATTAATTTCAAAATTAAATAATTAGCAATGTATAAATCGATTTTTTTATAAAACTTATATATTTATATTCTAAAAATCAAGATCTATCAAATAAGATTCATATTGAATATGAAATTAAGTAAAAAAAAAAAATCATGTTTTTTTAACAGAGAAATTTCATTTTATGGATAGAAATTTGAGTTTTTTTGTAAGAAAAAATCCTCTTAGTTAGTATTTTTGGGTTGTCTTTGAACTAAAACTGTAATCGACTCCCGATAAATTAGCATGCAAATCTTATATCACTAGAAAACTCTTTAAGTTTACTTTCTAATAAAAAAAAAACAGAGCTTAATTTTTATTTTTTTAGATTAAGATATGACCATTTTACCACAACATGTTTAGGCTATCACTCAACAAAGAGTGTTTGTTAAATAGTATTTTTGGATTGTTTTCAAATTAAAACTACAATCTGCTCCTAATAAATTAGCATGCAAATCTTATATCACTAGAAAGTTCTACGAGTCTACTTTTCAAAAAAATATATATAAAACTCAATTTCTATTTTTCTATAGCAAGATATGACTATTTTATCACAACATGTTCACGCTGTCACTCAATAGAGAATTTTTGTTAAATAGTATTTTTAGGTTGTTTTCAAACTAAAACTACAATCTGCTCTTAGCATGCAAATCTTATATCACTAGAAAGGTCTGTGAGTTTACTTTCCAATAAAAAAAACAAAGTTCAGTTTCGATTTTTGCAGAGTAAGATATCACCATTTTACCACAACATGTTTGAGGTGCCACTCAATATAGAATTTTTGTTGAATAATATTTTTGGACTGTTTTCAAATTAAAACTGCAACCTACTCCCAATAAATTAGCATGTAAAATCTTATATCACTACAAAGCTCTATAAGTCTACTTTTCAACAAAAAAATGGACCTTAGTTTTGATTTTTCTAGAGCAAGATGTAACAATTTTACCACAATATATTCAAGTTGTCACTCAACAAAAATATTTTGTTAAATAGTTTTTTTTTTTTTCAATTTAAAATTGCAATATGCTTCCAATGAAATAGCAAACAAATCTTATATTACTAGAAAGGTCTATGAATTAACTTTCCAACCAAAAATTAAATAAAGCTCAATTTTGATTTTTTGTAGAGCAAGATATGACTATTTACCATAACATGTTCAAGCTGCCACTCAACAGATAATTTTTGTTAAATAATATTTTTGGACTATTTTCAAATTAAAACTACAATCTGCTCCTAATGAATTAGGATGCAAATCTTATATCAATAGAAATCTCTATGAATCTACTTTCCAACAAAAATAAGCAAAGCTCAATTTTGATTTTTCTAGAACAAGATATGATTATTTTACCACAACATGTTCCAGTTGTCACTCAATAAAGAATTTTTGTTAAATAGTATTTTTGGACTGTTTTCAAATTAAAATTGCAATATGCTCCCATTGAATTAAAATTCAAATCTTATATCATTAGAAAGCTCTATGAATATACCTTCCAACCAAAAATAAAATGAAACTTAGTTTCGATTTTTGTAGAGCAAGATATCATAAAAAAAATAGTGAAAATTTTATAAAGGGTAAATTTTATAATGAAAGGTAATTTCGTAAAAAAAAAAAAAGTGTGAAACATTTTTTATGAAAACAATGTAAACTTTTTCGTACTTTTATACATAGATATACAACCATTGACCCCTGCTATGCACGAGTTTTATAAAAATGAATTTACTTATTATAAATACATTTATAATTAAAACATTCTTAAATATAATTAATTTCAGAATTTAAAAACCATATTAAAAGAATTTTAAAAAAATAAAATTCCAGTTAATCAAAATTCTCATACAATTAAATAAATAATGATTTAAAAATGATATTTTTAATTAAAGTTTTTTGAAAAGAACTTCTTGTTATTGTTAAAAAAAAAACACCTCTTGTACAATTCTATAACTTTTTAAGATTTTTTTATTTGTTATCGTAGCATATTTTAATTACAAAAACAAAATCTAGATAGCCAATCTATTTTAATTTTTTTTATATTTTCCTCGACTTCTATTTTTACCATTTTTTATTATGATTTTTTTAAACAAAGATAGCTAAGTCCATCTCAATCAATTACAACTTAAATATTTTACTTCAACTACAAATTATAAAACACATTGGTATGATTGGTATGGTAGACCATTAAGAGATAAGATTCTCATCTTCCATTAGTTTCTATATTAGGGTAATTACATATATACACAGTTTTCAAAATATGATATCATAAAAATAGAAATAAAATTTTGTAATAGCATAGTGAAGCCTATTTGGATACCGAGGCCAGGACCAAATTTAGGGGAAAAAAATTTGAATTCTATTTGAATCTTGAGACATCTCGATCCATTAACATCCTAGTGAAAAAATTTGTATTTATCTTTATCAGATGTGTCGAGTCAAGGTTGAAAGTTTATCTATAAAGATTATACATGACTTGTGAAAAGCTTAGATTGATAAAAAAAAAAATTGTAACATTGTAATAATCTCTTGAATCTCCTTGTGATTTTCTTGAAAAAGGAGACTTTACTAAAGGATTTGTAATCTCTCCTAGGCATTAGTGGCAAACTAGCATCGAAATAAGCTTTCATAATAGTACTTGAAAGGCCATAGCTGTCACGCTCCGAATTTCCACAACCCGGGGAGTGAGTGAAAAGAAATTAATAAATGATAATTAAATAGATTTAGTTAAATTTTTCCTATTATTTCCCTAAAATTAAAATTAAACACTTGCTATTTAACATGATTAAAATGGTTCCCCAATATAGCTCAAGTATCTCTCCCAATTAATATTTAAAATGGTCTAATTCATATTCAAAATTAGCTCCAAAATAGCCTAAAAACATTTCTAAAAATGCCTTGAGGTAATGACTCAAATGGGTTCCAACATGCCCTAAGGCATGGTCCAAGAATGGTCGAGAAGTCCCACCTAAAGTGGTCCAAGTAAATGGCCAAACATAGCCTTGACGTATAATTAAAAGTGTCCCAAAAGAATGCCCAACATGGCTCTATGTAATGGCCAAAAGTGGCCCAAAGTGGCCCCAAAAAGTAAGGTCAAGCAGGTAATTAAATGGCCTTGAAATGGCCTTGAAATATGTACCAAAACATGGTTCAAAAGGTGGTGTTAAAGCGGCTGTCAGGTAGTTGGCCAACAGGGCAAGACGGCAGGGCTGTCGCGACAAGGCAGCAGGCGCTACATGGCACGCAGGGAGGCGTCCGCGTGCGCGTAGGGCATGGGCGGCTGGGTAGTGGGCTGGCACTGTACTGACTACAAGCTATTTTTCTGATTTTCTATAGAAACACTGTAGCTGCAATGTAATTACTGCAAGTAAATTTCTCTGGCCAGCAGCCCAAATTTTCCTATTTTCTCAATTTTTTTCCTAAGCCTTTCAAGCTACTTTTCATCCATTTTTAGTCAATTTTCCCCAAGTTTCTAAACCCCCATTTTGAGCACTTTTCTCACCTATTTAAAGGGTGTTTTACACACTTAATTTTCTTCCTTTAATTTCACAAAAAATTTGACATAACTTTCTTTGTTTTCTAAGCCTTTTTCCCATCTAATTTTCATAACAATTTATGTGCACAAACATGTCACTATCCACCCTCACTCGGTAGCCACAATTCACATAATTTAAACATACATCTCTAATTATGTATTTCTCCACACACACACACACATGCTTTGGAATTTAAAATATCACATCATCATATTAATTACAATCCTAAGGTCTTGCCCACTTGTTTTCATGATAAACAAAATGTATACAAATAAATACACATGGTCTCAAGGTTATGCCCTTATATATCATCAAAATATGCCCTAAGGGCCAAATTTTCTACATGATCGATTTTCCTTCCTTTCTTCAAGACTTAAACAAGTCTCACGCACTTGGGGCCTCATCTGAAATATGATGTCCCACAAACGGGTCAGCTTGACAGCTGGTATAATACAATACTAATACTAGGAACAAATTTAAGGCGTGGCATGTGCAAGTGTACATTTTAAATGATATATCCCATAATCCCTCAATGTCATGCAATGTCAATATGCATGACCCACACATGCAACTCTATGCCACCCATGTCTCGCTTCACGGTCCACCCTCATCAACCCGCGTGTACTGTCATTAGCCAGATTTTGGGTTTTTTACCAAGGGATCTACACCCTTATAATGCATAGCACCAAATGCTTACCCACACTATGTTTCCAAGGAATCATAATATGCCAAAATTCCATGATTTCATTATGCAACTTCAATATGACAATTTCATCAAATACATGGTGTTCTCCTTAAGTCATGCATTATGTCCAACATAAATCATAACTTCAAAATACCTAAGCATCTTATACATGAACATATGCCATAAACAATCCATGTCATCACATGTTCAAGCCACATTTTCACAAATTTGCTAATTCACAAAGAACACATGATTTTCATAAAGCACCAAGACATTAAATCATCATATCCTCCAAACCCAAGATATATCAACATGCATATAAGCCAAAATATAATAATCCAAAACATGTAAACAAAATACACCTTAATCATAGCAACAAATCATTAAAGAACTTAAAGAACACATAAACACCTAAACTACCAACTCTAGGTTTTTCAAATCAACTACCTCCTAAGTGAATTCGTAATAGTAAATAAACACCTTAAACACTCAAACAACATGTAGAAAGGCAAGAAAACTCAAACCTATTCCTAGCTTAGCAAAATATCATACCTAGAATGGTTTTTCTCAAACTGGGGAAGTTGTGTTCGCTGCACAGCTGAACCGATTGGTGAGAATATAGATATTTATGAGAGGAACAACTTCCTAGAAGGAAGCTTTGCAAGAATCTTGGCCTAGGAGTGTGTTTTGGTGGCTTAAAGCTTGAAGAAACTAGGGTTTTTTTTTCACCTTTTCACCATGAACGTGAGTTGCTCTGATTTTCAGACCAAATTGTGATAAAATATACACTAAGGGGCTGTATTTATAGTGGAGAGAAAAAGGGGGCAAAATGACCCTTTTGCCCTTAATGATTTCGAGCCCCCGTTACACTACAACTCTTTCCGAAACGCCTCAATTTGATATTTTGTTTTAGTCAAAGTTCTTATAATTATTTTAAATAAAAATTTTCAAAAAGATAAATTTTTGCCTGTGACCAGGTTTGGCCGGATCCACACAGGCCACTCGGATGCCCTTTTGGTCCAATTTCTGAAACTATCTCCAAACAGACTCAAATTTTTACATGAGGTGTATTTTAATATTTTAAGTATGTTTCTCTTCTATGGCACATTCAAAATATGCTTCTAAGCATGACTTAGAGCTAAATGATGCATGAAAACGTCCTACCAACAAAACTGCGTATGAATAGTGTCCTACCGGCAAAAACAAAAAATGTACCTTCATTTTTCAGATCTCTACAATAACTATTGAGATGATTGCACACACAAATATATTTATCAATCTATATCTCTAAATTTCTAATGAGAACTAATTTTAACAAAATTACCTTTTAAAAAAAAGTGTTGAATGTTTTATGTAACATATTGGCTACTTTTGTGAAACAAAAAAAAAAAAAATATATATATATATATATATATATTAGAGAAACTATAAATTATCAAAAACATTATAAATTATAAAAAATAAAAGAGAATAGTCATAAAATATGAGAGAGAGAGAGAGAGAGAGAGAGAGAGAGAGAGACTTTGTATATTATTCAAGATAGAAGACGAATTCAAATTTGAGAAAATTAAAAACTACGAAAAGACTAAATTAACAAACGATTTACCTCAAAATTAGAGCTTGAAAATGTGTTGTCTGCTTGGCTTAAATTACAGAGTCCAACACACAAAAATAATGAAAATATAAGTTCAGGAATAAATTAATAAAAAAAAGTAATACAGTACGAATCAATAGCTAACTTTAGAACTAGAGTTACTAACAATGTGCAATGCAAGAAGTACTGAAAAGATCTCAAACAAAGTACCAAAATTTAGAGAGATATTAAGTATAAGATCGATATTGAAGTGTAAAAGAAAAAAAATCAGAAAATAAAGAAAAGGAAAAAAGGTTATTCTTTTTGTAGAAGACGGGAGAAAGAAATCCACAATGTGCCACCTAGAAAAATAGTGTGTAATAAAATAGATAACTTGCAAATCCTGCTACTCGACATTACCTTCCCGCTCTACATGAGTGTTAGTCTTTCCATTTATCAAACTAACAGGGATAATGAGAGACGGTTTTAAGTTTTGAACCAACGAAATTAGTTTCGTGACAGGGCAAAAATTCATTACAAAGTCATTGTTTTATTTATTATTAATGTATAGATAATTATCTAATAATTTTTTTGAATTGTAAAAGAGTTGATAAATTTGGGATTGTGAGGGAGAATAATGGAGAGAGTAAAGGGGGGATTAAATTTGACTTGCCTTTTTATTATTTTAAAAGTAAGAGATAAAGTAAGAGAAGTGTATTTAGAAAATTGAGCCACACTCGATTAGGAAAAAGGAGAGTACCATATTAACACTATGTTTGGATGTAGGGAATCGGAAAGAAAGGGAAGGGAAAGATAAGGAAGGAGAGCTTATATCATATTTGTTTTAAAAATTAGGAAGGAGAGGGAGGGAAAGGGAGGAAGACGGAGGGAGAGCTTAACCCTCATTTTAGCAATTTTGTTATTCCTCCAAAAGTGGGAGAAAGGGGAAGGAAAAGAAATAAGGATTTAATGAATTTTTAATAATACCAATATTACCCTTAAAATTATAAAAGCCAAAATAAAAATAACACCTCTATACTAAAGCATTTAAAGGGTATGATAATAAAATAATATAAAATTATTTCTTTTCTTTTCTCTCCTTTATGATTCCCAAACAAGATGAAATGATTATATTACTCTTTCCTCTTCTTTCCTTTCATTAGTTATCCAAACATGAAGGAGGGATTATTCTCTCCTCTCCTCTCCTTTCTTTTCCCTCATAACTAATACTTTCCTCTCCTTTCTTTTCTTTCCTACTTATCCAAATAAACTGTAAATTACATTGTAATACTATATAGATAATATAGATATAGATTTTTTGAAAACACTGTAAACTCTCTTGTACTATATATATATATATTAAAAATTTAGAATGGAGAAGATAGGGGGGGAGTGGATGGCTGTCATACATACGAAGAGGAGATATAGTTTTTGAAATGAAAAAGGATCGAAAGAACTGTTTTCAGTGGTCCTTGATAATCTGCTGGAATCAATGGATCCAAAAGGATTATATTCTTTATTCTCAAGATTGTGAGTACTTTGACCATGTAGGTATTGTCTCTTATAGGTGAAATGATTTACATGATTGGATACTAACAAATCATTTCACCTATAAGAGACATAATACCTACATGGTCAAAGTACTCACAATCTTGAGAATAAAGAATATAATTCTTTTGGATCCAATGATTCTAGCAGATTATCAAGGACCACTGAAAACAGTTCTTTATATATATATATATATATATATATATATATATATATATATATATATATATATATATATATATACTAAAAATTTAGAATGGAGAAGATAGGGAGGGAGTAGATGGCATACATACGAAGAGGAGATATAGTTTTTGAAATGAAATAGGATCGAAAGAACTGTTTTCAGTGCTCCTTGATAATCTGCCAGAATTAATGGATCCAAAAGGATTATATTCTTTATTCTCAAGATTGTGAGTACTTTGACCATGTAGGTATTATGCCTCTTATAAGTGAAATGATTTGCATGATTGGATACTAACAAATCAGTTCACCTATAAGAGACATAATACCTACATGGTCAAAGTACTCACAATCTTGAGAATAAAGAATATAATCCTTTTGGATCCATTGATTCTGGCAGATTATCAAGGAGCACGGAAAACAGTTCTTTCGATCCTTTTACATTTCAAAGACTATATCTCCTCTTCGTATATATGATAGCCATCCACTCCCTCGATCCTTTTTCATTTCAAAAACTATATCTCCTCTTCGTATCTATGACAGCCATCCACTCCCTCCCTATCTTCTCCATTCTAAATTTTTAATATATATAAAGAACTGTTTTCAGTGGTCCTTGATAATCTGCCAGAATCAATGGATCCAAAAGGATTATATTCTTTATTCTCAAGATTGTGAGTACTTTGACCATGTAAGTATTATGTCTCTTATAGGTCAAATGATTTGCATGATTGGATACTAATCATTTTATCAAACAAAAATATAGTTTTAAGGTATTGCTCTATTAAGCATTTTGTTCGTTTTATTGGTGGCCAAATACAATTTTCTTTTAACTTAATCCAATGGTCGTGTCCAAAACTAAATTTGCTTTCAAATGGTATAATCATCTATAGAGTTCAAGTGAGAGAATGGAAGAATTTTTCATTATGTGGTCAAGCATGGTTCATTGGATTTTGATAAAAAAAAAAAAAAAGAATAGATTAATTAGAATGCTGATTTGGAAGTGACCGGACTGGAAAAGTCCAATTTATAAATTTATGATTAAAGGTTCATTGAACTCGGTACACCTTAGTTACGTGTTATCACATTAGCTTTTAGTATGTTTTATTTCATACATGTGTTAGTCTATTTTGTACCAACTCTTATTGATTTATAAATATAAAGATTGGTCCTACTCTTGCTTAACTAGTTGCAGTAAGACAAAGAAGAGAGTGGAAGACAACCCAAATGTTTGCAACATCAATAAGAAAGTTTTAATTTTCATACATATTGTTTTCATGTAATTAATCTAAGCATGCTTATGATTCTAAATATTTTATTTGAATTTAAAATCTTACAAGGGACACTGGGTTTTCTCTTAAATGTTCCAAGTTTTGACTGTTTACGTGTTTATGATTGCTTGGTATGCTTAAGCATTGTAACACCAAGGATCAAATACTGTATCCTCTTCCTGTCTCTACTGGTTCCTTGTTGCCATAGACTTCTCTTCCGGTAACCTCCTTATTCATTCTATTCTTGTTCTTTTCCTCCCTCCGTCTTTTAGTTTCTTCTCTCTGTTTTTGGTCTGTGAATGTTGTGGGTTGGCTTCTCAACCTATAACATGGAGCTCACAGACATATCTTTGACTTTCCAGGTTCAATCATCCTCATAGTGAGAAGTGACCCAAACAGAAGCAGTGGATTTTCAACCTGAATTCGGCAATGTCCAACTCGAACGTGAAACTACCTACAGTGTCTCGTCATCAATATTTTACATCTTACGCACTAATCAACTATGAAGAGTTTGTTTTTCAAGAATGCTCTGTTGGTGTTCTTTACAACGTCAATACTGGTGGCTGCATTTTCCACCGGCCGCATTCAAATAGAAAATTGATGAAAAGTTTTTCAACCATTGCAAGACTGGAAATTTCTTATGCAAGTGCGAGATAAAAGAAAAAAAAAAAGGCTCTTCAGTGAGTGTGTTTCCACCAAACACCCCCTTTTGTTGGAATTGAAAATTGAGAGAGTTCATTTTGTTAACAAACACTGTAACTGTGCATTAAAACAGATTCTTGAATCTAATGATTTGCTTGCACAAATGGAACTGAGATTGCAAATAAAGGTAGCAGGCCTCCTTTTGAGAAAAAAAAACCGACCAAAACCTAATGTATGTGGAATACAATGACAACGTGCATCACCTTTTTTTTTTTACCCCACTTTTGACTTGATTGATTTTGAGGAAAAATTCCACTAATGACTGAGAATGAATATGGCTGATACTTGATGCTTACAAATTTAACATATATATATATATATATATATATATATATAGATATATAATAGCCTCAGCTCTCCCTACAACTGAAGAACATCCTAATCAGCCATGTCTCACTACATAATTCTGTTGTTTCTCCTTTTGAAGCCTGCATCTTCAAACAACACCAAAGTGAACTTCAGCTTTATCAAGTTACTAAAGCTGGATGGTGTTCAAGAGCTTCACTCAGATGGAGACTTCGTGCCCACCAATTCTTCATTGTCACAATCGATGAGCCATGCCTTTTACAACCTTCCCGTCCAGTTCAAGAACCATGTGAATGGTAGTGTCCACTCCTTCTCTACTACCTTTGTCTTCGCCATAAACCCTCTGTCCCCAGGCAAACTTGCTGGCGATGGCATGGCCTTTGTCATCTCGCCTTCCAAAGAGCTCCCCGGTGCCCAACAAGGCCAATATCTTGGGCTCTTCAATTTGACCACCAACGGGAATAACTCAGATCATATAGTTGCAGTTGAGTTAGACACGCATGAAAATTTTGAACAAGGGGACATAGATGACAACCATGTTGGCATTGACATTGATAGCCCAAAATCCATCAGATCAGAACATGCAAGTTATTTTACAGACAAAAATGGTGGCTTCAAGAATCTATCCCTCAAAAGCGGGAGACCGATGCAGGTTTGGGTGGAATATAATGATATGGAGAAACAGCTTAATGTCACATTATCTCCAGTTAACATACCAAAACCCCAAATTCCCCTCTTGTCGTTACCAATAGTGTTGGCTAATTAAACCAAGTTCATAAATTTTAGAAAGTTTCTTAATTGGTTTAGTAAGTCCTAATAATAGTTGGAGTCTTTGTCTTAGTGAGAGTGATATTATTATTTAATTAGGATTAGAAGTCCTAATTGTATTAGGGTTAGGCTTTAGATAATTTATATATATATGGATGTAAGCACGTTGTTGTGCTGTGTACCACAAAAATAATATAGTGGTGAACCATAAAAATAATAGAGTAGTGGCCAAGAGAATTAGAGGGCCATGTGATGGCCATGATAGATTGCCGAAATAATAATAGTGTACGAGTTTTCTTCAATGAAATTATTAGTTTGTTCACTTTACTTCTTCTCTTATTTTTTTGTTCAATAATTTGGTATCAGAGTAATTTTTGGGTCCTACATTTGGTATCAAAGCCAATTACGATCTTGGGGTAATTTATCAGATCTTGTCTCGATCTTGGGAAGCTACAGAAAATCAAAGTTTGGTCTCGTTCTTGAATTATTGCAAAAAATTATAATTCTCATGTTACTTAAGATTGCGATCTTGAGTGGTTTGTTGAAGAGTTGTTCGATTAAAATTTGACGGCTGTTTGGATCAAAAAAAAGATCTTGTGGTGGTACAAATACTTGTGAAGAAAAAAAATTCTGGTTTAATCGATAGGGAGGCCAGCTTGATCATATTGAAGAAAAAAAAAGAGGACGACAAGATCAGTTTTGGACAAACTCAGGTATGTGATTTAAATAAATTGTTGGTTTGAAATTATGGAGAAAGTTTTAGTTAATGGACAAAAGTTTGAGATTTTAAAAGTATGTGGTCAGAATATTGATGAGTGGTTATATCGTGTTACACTCTATCTTAATGCTTGCAATATATTTAATGTATTGGATACTGCATTGAAGCGTTCATCAAAGGAACTTTATGAGAAGAAAGTTAAATGGTTCTATCAGATAATAAGGAAAACAATACATTGGGCGCATTGGAATAATTTTGTTTGCACACAAAACTATCCACCACCACATAAGTTTTGGTATGATCTTCTTTTGACATATAAAAATAGACCGCTGAATGGTTATGAACCTCCCATAGACATATATTGGGTGATTGATTTTGAAAGAGATAAGTTTGATGAAAATAAAGAGATTGATGGTTCAAAATTGTTTTTAGAATTCATTCCAATTTGGGATGATTCATATAAAGTGTTGAATTTAGATTCATATAATATTGATTGCTTCGTCAATATTTCTGAGGAAGAAAATATTAGTTGTGAGGAAAGAAATATTTTGGAAGTTGAAGAAGATGAAAATAATTGTATGGTTGAAAGTTTGAATTTGGCTCAAAGTGATGAAAATTTGAATTTGTTAAAAGTTGATTTTGGTGAATTGAGAGATGTTGAAGAATTATTTCAGTCTACTCAGTTTAAGAATTTAATTGTTGAGAAAGAAGAAAATTTTGCATGTTGTGGTATTAATGCAGTTGAAGATTTTGAAAGTTTTGGGCTTGCTACTTTGTTTGATTTGCCAAGTACTTTGGAATCAAAACATAGTGAGATTGAAGAGCGTTCCAATCCAGAGTTTGTTGATTTTATTGGTATTGAGAATTTTATTATTCGGGACAATGTTGATTTTGTGAAGACAGAAATTTTAGAGTTTCAAGAACTTTTGAGAATTGAGAAGCCCAAGTTGTCTGAAATTTGTGATTTTCTCGGCGTTGATAAATTCTTGTCGTGCTACAATAGTGGTTTGGATCTTAATAATTTTATTGGTGCAGATTTTGTTCGAAAAGAAGATTTTGGTATTCTAAAATATTGGCAAGCTTTGCATCATTATGATGATGAAATTATTGGCACGGATAATTGTTTTACTGATTTTGATTTTGAATGGATGAGCATGGATTTGTTCTTTGATTGTGTTGAACAAGCTGAGAAGTTGTATGACAAGTACAAGATTCGACCACATCCGCGTGTGAAGATGAAGACGAATGATTGTTCCAGATTGCTGTCGCAAAAGCTTCTTACAGCAACAGAAATTGCTTTGAAAATTCTTGCTCATGAAGGTGTTGTTGAAGCTACTTTGGCAAGCTTGGTTTAAGGGAGGCATTGTTGGCTAATTAAACCAAGTTCATAAATTTTAGAAAGTTTCTTAATTGGTTTAGTAAGTCCTAATAATAGTTGGAGTCTTTGTCCTAGTGAGAGTGATATTATTATTTAATTAGGATTAGAAGTCCTAATTGTATTAGGGTTAGGCTTTAGATAATTTATATATATATGGATGTAAGCACGTTGTTGTGCTGTGTACCACAAAAATAATAGAGTGGTGAACCATAAAAATAATAGAGTAGTGGCCAAGAGAATTAGAGGGCCATGTGATGGCCATGATAGATTGCCGAAATAATAATAGTGTGCGAGTTTTCTTCAATGAAATTATTAGTTTGTTCACTTTACTTCTTCTCTTATTTTTTTGTTCAATAATTTGGTATCAGAGTAATTTTTGGGTCCTACAAATAGATTTTTCTCCAATCCTCTTGGAGTTTATGTATGTTGGTTTCTCATCATCCAACGCTGCTTTTTCATCAGCTTACTACATAATGGGTTGGAGTTTCAGCACAAATGGTCCTGCACAAGGGCTTGACCCCAGCCGCCTTCCACTGCTGCCTTGGATAGTACAAAAGCATACTGCAATAATACGGAAATGCCTGATAGTTGCACTGTCATTAACTGGAAGTATTTTCTTTGTACTTGTGATTCTTCGGGTCCTAAAAATATTAGGGAAAAGGCAATTCAAACAAGCTCTGGAAGATTGGGAGATCCAATATCAGCCTCACCGCTTCACCTATAAAGATTTATATACAGCTACAAGGGGCTTCAAGGACCAAGAACTTCTTGGGCAGGGAGGTTTTGGTAAGGTGTATAGAGGGGTCTTACCAACATCAAATATACAAGTTGCAGTGAAGAGAGTCGCCCATGATTCAAGACAAGGAATGAGAGAATTTGTGACAGAAATCGTAACTATAGGCCGCCTAAGGCACCCCAACTTAGTTCAGCTTCTTGGCTATTGTCGGCATAAGCAAGAACTCCTATTGGTTTATGATTATATGCCTAATGGAAGTCTTGACAAGTTCCTTTATGACCAACCCGAGAGGAGGCTAAACTGGGCACAAAGATTTAGGATCATAAAAAATGTGGCATCAGGGCTCTTTTATTTGCACCAGCAATGGATACAAGTTGTGATTCATAGAGATATCAAGGCCAGCAATATCTTGATAGACGGTGAGATGAATGGAAGATTAGGAGATTTTGGCCTTGCTAAATTATGTGATCATGGAACTAATCCTCAAACCTCCCATGTGGTAGGCACTCTTGGTTACATGGCACCTGAACTTGCCCAAACTGGAAAAGCAAATACAACCACTGATTTGTATGCATTTGGAGCATTTATGCTAGAGGTTGTTTGCGGTAGAAGATCTCCGCAGGAGATCATTTTGATCAACTGGGTATTTGACTGTTGGGAAAGGGGGAATATTCTCGAGGTTGTTGATCCAAAACTAGGAAATGAGTACGTGGCAGAGGAAGTTAAGTTGGTATTGGAGCTTGGATTACTTTGCTCACATGCCATGGCAGCAGCTAGACCAAGCATGTCTACTATGGTGCAATATTTAGAAGGTGAGGCTCAACTACCTGATAACTACAGTGCTATTATTAAAACTAGAGACTTCAATGCCTTCAATGTACAGAATGTGCTACAAATTTCTGTTCCCTCATTCACAGTCACAGAGTCTTTTGTCTCTAGAGGCCGGTGAACTACTAAATTTATGCTTGCTTAAATGGTTCCTTGTAAGTTTTTATCGTAATAATTTTAGGGGTAAAACACTTTTGTCCTATATTTATCAAAATCTGCAATTAGGTTCTCTAGTTTTAATTAAAATACTTCAATCTTTCAGTTTACAAATTAATTTAAATTTAAGTCAATTGTAATGGTATCTCACAAGAAGAAAGCTAGGGTCAGTTACTCGAAACAAATACATGTGACAAAAAATGCATTTGCTTAATTTATCGAGTATGAGAGAGAATGACTATTTGTCCTCCCAAAATTTTGAAACATCTCCCACCATATGATTCAAGACAAGGATGTTGTGAAGAATTATAGCATTTTTTAAAGAGATTTCAATAAAACTTTTAGGCCACATTTGGTACGTTCAAATAGAATGATAAATAAATGTAATAAATTAACTAAGACTACATTTGGTGTGCAAGAATGAACTCTGAAATGAAATTATGGTTTCTAAGCTCATTCTATAATTGGGTTTGGTACGACAAATTTAACCAAAATGGCAATTACAAAGGAATGGTATGTAACGACCTGAAAATTTTTTCTAGTTTACAAAATATAAAATAATAATAATGTAAATTTTATTAAGAAATTAAAAAGTTAAATGAAATGACAAAAAAAGGCTTGGAAATAAAAAGGAAAAAAATAAATAAGGGAGGACATAAGGGAAATTTCACCCCTTGTTTTGCTTTTGGCTTATTAAAGCCAAATCTCTACACACCTAAAACACACACACACCCATTTATGTAAAAGAGAGGAAAGGAAAGGAAGAGAAAACAAAGAAAACAAAGAAAAGAGGGAGAAAAATTGGGGCTTTTGGAGATTCTTAAAGGATCATCAAGAATTGAAGCTCTCTTTTAGGTGATTGAAGGAAGAACAAGCTTCACTCCACCTACAAGCACTATTGGAGTTGGAGAATTTGGAGATTCTGGCCTAAAACAACAAGAACAAAGTTAGGGTTTCTACCACAAAGTGAGGAATTGAGGTAAGAGATTTCTAAACCTAGGTATAGGACTTGTGTAGATAGCTTCATCTTACTATTACCTCATCTTTGATTACAAGATTGTTCATTTTTGCATTTATGGACATATGTTACATGTGTTTTGAAAATCTATGTCTTGGTTAAATTCTTGCTATGAAATAAGTTGTTTTTTTCTTATCTTGATGTTGATATAACTCCTGATTGAATTTGAAAAGGATTGATTGGTGAAATCATGAAATGTGTTTACTTGTACTATGCTTGATAATTCAAAATATACACCAAGTGTTTGTGAAAATGCCTCAATGCATGCTTGATGTGGATTTATGATAATTGAGTAGAATTACTTGAATGTTTAACCTTCTTTATGAACATATGATGAATTGCGATTATAAATGTGAATGATAAACCCTTGAGAATTTAAAAATGAAAACTTGGAAAGTAATGAACATGGACTAGAATTGGGGTATGTCAATTGTGTGATTTTGAATGTGGTGAGATTGCGCTGGGCATGTCAATTGTGTGATTTTGAGCGTAGTGAGATTGCGCTTACATGGGGTTTTGATTAGTGTTCGAGATGGTGACTTCCTTTGGCTTGCGAGCCGTAAACCCGTGCAGGTGGTCGTATGTCTCCATCGGGTTAGTAGCCTGTAAAGCACACAAGGCTTACTGGGGGCCCACCAGGAAATTAGTCTTGGGATTAAGACTTGAGAATTGATGGGTGGGAAGTTTAAGGATTGAAAAGACTTGAACAAAATGTGAACTCTAATTGATTGCCTTTAATTAATTTACCTAGTGCTCGCTTTTGATAATTGTGAATGTGATCTTGAAATAAAATATTCTCTATTGACACCTTATGCTTGTGATGAGATACATGCCTTGAACTTGCATGCCACGTCACATGCACAAGCATACATGTGACATCACATTTTCTTTCATCCGTTTAGATTTTTCCTACCGGGATTGTTGTACTAACCCCTACTAGATGCAAGAGTGGGCAAGGAGACGGCCCTGAATTGAAGAACCATCTTGAAGTCATTTTTGGAAGACTATTCTTAGATTTTTAGACACACACCTACTTGTGCAATTGTGTTAATTTCTTCTCTCTTGAAGAATCTTATTTTATATCTAAATATTTTTTTAGGTAAATTATACTTCTTGTAAGTTCACTTGCATAGAAATGGAATGAAGATAGTAATGTAAAATTGATGAAACTAATTAGTAACCTTTGAACCTTGTGAAATTTAAATGTTGGAACTAGAATGTTAACTTAGTCTCTTGATATATTTATGTGATGTTGGAGTTGAGAAATGAAACATGGAGGGTGAATGGTGATGTTGAACTCCTTGATAAAAATACTTGAATGTTGAATATAGTGAAACAAAACTCTTATACTTGGAAAACTTAGCATGCTTCTTATTATTTTTAATTCATGAAAACTTAGCATTCTTTTGAGACTTTAAAATATGATATTGGGAGACTATAATATCATTAAAAATATGATGTTTTCACTAGAGTATGACCATTAAAACACTTAACTTAAAGAATAAGGTTATTAGGTCATAATTGGGTTTTAGAAACCAAGTCGTGACATAGTTACTCCCATAAAATGTAGGAATAGTCATTCCTTTTTATAATCTAAGGAATGAGATTGGAAGAAAAAACATACATATACACGCACATAAATAATATATATATGTGCACATACATATATAAATACAAGTATATGCATATGTATACAAGTACTTAGAAATTCAAATATATCAAACATATATAAATATGTCATAAATATACATAGATATACAAATAAATATGTTCACATATTCGTATATATGTATGCATATGAGGAAAAATCTTTTGTTCATTTTTTTTATATGTAATATACATGCACCCATGTCCCAACCGGGACTACCTAGACCTCTCTCCCTGGAAGTGGCAAGACATACCACTCAAGCTGACAAAAAATCTTCTTTTCATATTTATCTTGACAATTCATTCCAAAATGAGTTTATAACAATAAAGCTAGTTGGATCTCATAAGCAGTTTGTTCCTATTAGTTTAATACTCGGAAAAGAAGCTTCACTGAATCATAATGATAATTCTAATGATTGAGTTCATGCATATCCATAATGCTTCAAAATTATATGCATGGCGTAAGGTATAAACACTAATGCATTTGCGTTTATACATGAGGTGACCGTTTAGTCTTTCAATAGGTTTGAAAGAGTTGCATCATGACCTTTGGAATTTTTTGTTTCAATTAGACTATATTAACATTTGGAATTGATCATATAAACCATTGATCTTATTTGTACCTTGCAAAGAAGTATTTTAATAAATATCCAATACAGTGGTTCATTCATTTGAATGTGTCAAAGTATGGTTCACCACCACCTCCGAGCCTAAGCTCTGCTCAAGCATAGTCAACCAGCTTCACTAATATGCAAAACGTCAAACACAAGCATTCCTCCTTTGAACACGTATCCATTTAGTGTGACAATTATAGACGATTTGTTTCCTAGTTTAATTAGGGGTCTAGTTTCTCTCTATAGAGTGACTTTTAAAAGTTTCTAAAAACACTTATACTAATGTTAATGGTGTATTGACACGATGAGACACGATGAGAGATCACTGGGTGATTCATATAATCATTCTGTGAGAATATTGTTAGAATTATTGTGAAATCTCCCTTTTCAGTTTATGTGTTAGCAATTTATTTCAAAAGTCTTGTTATTGAGTATGTGATTGTTAGGTTAGGTTGAGTCTCACTACTAGTAAACTGTTAGTCAATAAATTTCATGAAGACTTGATTAAGCCAAACTTAATTACAATTACATACTTCTAAAGATGAAGAGTTTGATATCATATTGAAGCTTCAAAATTTCTACAATAAAAGTATAAATACACATGCACTTTATGCATTTATATTAGGTGCATTTGTAAGATTTTTGTGCATTTAGTCTTTCCCTTACGGTGCTCCATGCGATTTATGTTTTAATGATACATAAGTTAGGCACTTTTCGTGCCTTAAAAAAATGCTTAAAATATGTTAGTTTATGTCCCTTAAATACTTGCTACGAGGTTTAGTCGAAATTAAAACAACTTTGAAAACCAGTAACTCAACCGTCTAAATGCATCCTTGGACCATCTGAACGTGCCCTTAGACCATCCGAAGAATAGAAGCTTAATCGTCCGAGCGTGTGTCAAGATTACGAGATTCTTATTGGTTCCTTAATCCGAATAATGTTGGGTTAGGATTGAATCTATAAATTATAACGGATTTGCATATATGAATACACGATATTAGAATTGTATAAGTTATATTTTGCATTCATATAAAGCACTTTCGGCACTATTCAAATCCTTGAGAGTTAAATATCAATTTTATAGTTTGGACTCATTATAATCCCATATCGCAAAGGTAATTATGAGGTTTTGATAAGTAAGATCTTATGACACACTTCTAAACCACTACACGGGAAGTTGCACACAAGTAGCGTGGATCTACGGGCAGTTAGATTGTGGTTGTAATGAAGTATTGTTGTGTAAAGGAACGACTAACAAGCATAATTGGCTGACAAGAGAGAAACGAGGATGACTACGAGAAAGATTGATTAACGGATAAAGTTTATCAAGGCAGCACAGCAAAGATCCCTGTTGTAGGATTACATAAACTCGCGTCTTTTCCCATACCACATTCAACCACTTGGATCTATGTAGGATTACATTAAAGGTTTCCTTCGCTTTGAGGAATTCCCTTCTCGTTTGGAAAAGGAACCCTGCTATTGTGAGTTATCCTTGTACATTTTTGAGATAAAGTATCATGTGGGACCTATTAAATTAATTTAGTGTCAATAAATTAACAACTCCCAACAATTATATGAATGCAAACACTCAAAACCTAACTCTAAAGGCATTGGTTCGGTGGTTGATAAGAAACCAAATTCAAAAGCTACTAGTTGATCCAGTTGGGGGACTGAGGCCTGTTTGGGCTAAATATATCCTTTCTTAAGCTATGGCGCATGAACACTCCTCCAAATTAGGCTAGAGGAAGAAGGATGAAATCTTGGACAGAAAATTCATATGGTATCAAAGAATAAACAGATGAATAGACAATTAAGTCAAAATATTCTAGTGCTTGGTGTTGCCCAGATAGTTATCCTAGAGGTAGAAGGGGGGATCAATACGGTATTTTGCAAATATTGATAACTTTTATAAACTTTGAAAATGAATGCATGATATGCACAAATGTAACAGAGTAGAGAGAGAAAGAACAAACACGGCGATTTTTACGAGATTCGGAAAACTTTTTACGTCCTCAACTCAAGCATCCTCACTTGAGTTTTTCCACTATCTTGATTTCCTTCGCAAGTGGAGGTCAAACATTTACAACAAGATCTCCTACCTCTTTACCCAGCATCTACTTGCAAATGTCATTGCAATGAGAAAATACAAAGTTGTTTACCAACAAACACTCTCTTCAATAATAGATTGGTACAATAAATGTTCACTCTCTATAGATTGATCAAGTGTAAACTCAGAGTATTTAAGATGAGTAGAACTTTTAGATCTACGTTTTCAATAAAGAGATATAAAGTCAAGAATAAAGACATAGAAGTTAAAGCTTGTAAAGAGATAGCAATAAATACTTTAGAGAACCTCTGTTTATAGCTCTCAATTGAATATGTCCATTAGATTTCAAAATAGAGTTGTTATCCCTTTTTTATTTGTTCAAAATTTGAATTTTCGATTGCTCGATGGACAAAAACAATCAACTAGATTCACCAATCAATCGACTCGATGAAGATCTAGTTAACTAATTAGCTCAGCTAATTTGTCCCGAGGGTTTGAGGTTTATGTGTTGAAGAACAATCAATCAATTAGTTCTTTAAGCCAGTCGATTGGTTCTATTGTACACTATTTTTGCCTTTGAAAGCCAGTTGACTCATTCTTCAAATTGGTCGACTGGTTTAGATAGTAAGTTCAGGTTGTGTACTAAAATGGTCACTTAATCAACTGATTCTTAGAACTGGACGACTGATTTTGACAGTTTAGGCCTTTTTACTTATTTTTCATAGTATTTCTTTTTCAAAACCTTTGATTTTTCAAAACTTAAAATATATCAATGTGTTGTTTTGAAAAAAGATTTTAGGATTGGTTCTAATTAATCATTTTAAATATTCAAAGCTTATGCTTAATGATCAATCTAATCCTAAATCAACTCAAAACCCAAAATAAGGAAAATAAAAAATCTTCTCTTGACTTATCTTGATTCCTTAGGCTTGAGTGCGTCCATTTGCTTGGATCATCATTAGAGCATTACACTTGATTGGATTTTTACTTTGAAGCTTATGCTTTGAGTGGAGTCCTTGTATGAACTTTGTCATTTCTTGGTCAACAATCTTCTTTGACCTAGATGACCTTTTGCATCGTCACTAGATAAAACATTAGTCCACATGGACAATGTCTTGTTATCATCAAAATTACTGAGATGCCCTTAGTTGAAAACTCTTAGGACTAACACTTGCGAATCGTTAAACCATAAATTGATGGCTCAATACTGTTCTCTAGCAAATATCACTTAAAGAACTCCAAACACTAAGCCTTTTTCACTTTATTTTTTATTCATCTGCTTCTTTAACACCCCATGAATTCTCAATCCACATTCCATCCTTATTCCTACCTGAATCTCCATGTGCCATGGCTTGAAATGATATGATTTAGTCCGAATAGGCTTCAAGTTTCCCCCACTCAACCAACCACTAGCCAGGGATCAAAATTTTGTTTCGTTTCCATCGAAACGGCCGAAACGTTTTTGTTTCCTAGTAAACCGAAACGAAACACTAGTGGAATACCGAAATTCACATCTTTCCATGAAAACAAATTTGTTTCCGTAGAAACATACCGAAACTAATGGAAACATATTGAAACAGTGGAAACATTTCTTTGGTATCAATAATACTTCTAGAAGTTGGTAAAAGATAATATCAATTTGTTTTTTAAATGGAGGAGATTGAAAGATTAAAACCCAAAATAATAAGAAGATATTTCTATTTTTCTTAAAAAATAATAGAAAATGAAAAGTAAAAGTAATGAAAATAAAATGTAGATAAAT
This sequence comes from Nyssa sinensis, assembly GCA_008638375.1. Taxonomy (NCBI): domain Eukaryota; kingdom Viridiplantae; phylum Streptophyta; class Magnoliopsida; order Cornales; family Nyssaceae; genus Nyssa; species Nyssa sinensis. The sequence continues at coordinate 26,178,268 of CM018050.1, forward strand.
AATTTATTTTAGTACTTAGTTACTAATTATAATAGATTTAAATTACTATATTTTTATTTATTATATTATATATAACTTGTGTCAAATTGTCTAATCCGTGGATTTTACACAATATATATTTATTATTTTATGGTTTATAATAATTTTACATATTTTATAGCAAATATATAACAAATTCATATTACACAAACAAATTAGCTCTAAATCTTTTATACTAGTTTTTCATAAGTAAAGAGTTATTTGGTATTAATGACTAATTTACTTTACGTTTTTTTTTTAATTTCACCCTAACATCTTCTTGTGTGGATGGACATGTACCCTAAAACATTTTCAATTAATTATAATACTTATTTTCACACATTCATATATTTTACTTTATATTTCCAAGTGTTTTTATACATTTTACTTTTTTTCATCGTTTCCACTATATTTCCGAAACGTCTTCGAAACGTTTCTAAAATGTTTTTGTTTTCTAGGTGACCGAAACAATACTGCGAAATGAAATTTTGATCCTTGCCACTAGCCTTTAAATTTGATTTTTTATCAACCACCAAACCATTATTCTTTGATTTAATTTGTTTTGTTGTCTTTATGTTTTATTAATTTTAGGAGTTAAAAAATATTTTGATAATTTTGAAATTTTCTAAACATAAGCTTTAATAGGGTCTATGGGTAATAAATTGGATCAAACTAAATATTTTTAATGTATATGGCTTTTAGTAGATTTACATAGGTCGTCACCATCGTTACACCATCGTCGTCACCATCATCATTGAGGAAGACAATAGGGCATGGATGTATTGCATTAAAGAAAGAGATGTTATGATGCCAGTTATTACATCAAAATTAGTTTTCTCAATCGTAATCTAAATGTTATAATCCGAAACAGTCCATTTTCCACCTTTCACACAAATAACTTAATCATACTCTTAATGCTCATTAGTTAACATCAATTAGAGTAATATAACTTAACTTCCAATAGCGATAATTCATACTGTTACCTAATTTTAGTATTAAGATTTTTAGCTTCTAAATGTTGCTAATTCAACATTTCTCCTAAGCATTCTTAAAACCAATTGGCTGACTTAATTAACCTCAATTAGGTTATTTTCTTATAATTTTTAGTAGCTATTTTGCTGTTATTTTAACTACAACTGCTATTTTATGCTTCGGTTAGTCAAGAATGCATCCTTCATTAATCTAGCTTATTAAGTATAAACTTGATTAATTTACCTTAATTATAATTATGACCTAAAAATCCCAGCAGCATTTCTAGCTGATCTTTTCACTTTTAGAGTTGCTTTAGGTTAATTAATTTACTATTATCATTTAAATAACATTACGATTATTCTAAAATGCTTAATCAAATCTGTTTTACATTTCAGCTAAACTCATTATAGAAGAAGCAATATTTGCAAGAAAATACAGCAAAAGCAAAGAAATAACAAAAGACCATATCTACAAACTTATAACAAAAACATTCAAATCAGAAAGTATTCTCTAAAAAGTTTTTTAAAAAAAGGGCATCATATCTTGCAACAAAATGAAAAGTTAAAGAAGGAAAAAAAGGAACGCCGGCATGCACTGATTAATAAACCTAAAATTCAAGAAAATTACATCAGACCATACATATGATCAATGCCAAATTTTATACATCTCAGGAGAATTCATCTATCCCCAATCTTGAAAATTTGTCTCTTGGTGGTTTCCAAAAACCATTCTATTGGTTTCCAGCCTCTATTAAGGAGGAACTTAGTGCAACTCGATCAATAATCTGCTGGCCCAACTTGATAATGAGTTTGGTTCAATTCTGAATAAATTTCAATTCAGTTTTGAGTTGAGAACTTGAGAAGTAAGAATTTACAAAGGTCAATTAGTTCTAGTCTTATAGGTTAGAACCTTGGGTTAGCCAACCATTAGGTGTTATATGGATATACTTTAGTGACTTCCATTCTATTATTTAGTTATCCGCTCAACAAATTTAGACAGTCTTAGAGCCACAAGAAAATTGCAAAGGAGAAAAGCAAAAAAAAAAAAAATACCTCACTCCAAACTAAAAGAAAGTATACAGCTAAAAAGCCATTACAATAATATTTTTCCATTATCATAAAGAAAACACAGCAAATTTGCAATGGTTAAAGGCAAACAGGAGCACCCTAAAATGCTTTGAATGTGAGAACAAAAGCATCTATCCATCACAATAGAAAATATGATTAAATTATTTAAAACATCTAAATAGTTAATTATATAAGGTCATTGGGCTCATGAAAAACACCAACAAAAAGTGTGCAATCAATGATCATAATCAAACAAAAGAATTGTAAATTCCTAAGAAAATTTCTTATTGTAATAGTGGGAGGAAAAATTATGTATTTGAAGTTGGTAATTCTTTTCCAAATGTTGTAATTAGGACTATTATTTGTTTGAGTCAAGTTAAGTCATATAGATTACGCTAGTCAAAAGAAGACTGAAGACAAGCTTGCAAGTATGATCAAGCCTAAGAAGTATGCAATCCAAGGTAATGTTGCCATGCATTATGCTTTAGGCACATGACTTTAGGATTGTAGAAGTTTAGAATATGATTTTAAAGTTTAAAATGACCTTAAATAAAGTTTAGTTTTGACTATATATGGGAATCAACAAAATATACTTTTAAACTTATTTTTTAATTTGCGACACTCGAATTGGATTTCCAGTAGCTCATCCGTCCAAAAGCTTCCCTAGGTCGTCCGAACGGTGGCATAAAAATAGTGTCATAAGGAATTCCAGTAAGTGAATCGTTCTAATATAGCATAAGTACCATCCATACGATTGACCGTCCGAACGCGTGGATGTTAACTGTCCAAATGCATCTCACTAAAATTCAAATTCTGATTGATTGCAAGATCATTATTCCTTGTAGGATCACATATTGGAAATATTTTATTACAAATAGGACCTTGTTGTGTTTCACATAAGGATCCCTAACCTCTTGAAACCAGGAAAAAAAAAAAAAAAAATTGAGAGATATTTAGTTTTAGATTTTCATATAATCAGTTTCTTAATTGTAAGATCAACCAATACCTTGTGTAAAAAAATCTATATACCTAGGTGTCAGCTAATACACTTTCGAGACACATAACATTTTAGGCGCATCCATTGCACAAGAAGTTGTACACTGTGGGAATGGTGGATGTGTGGATCGTGGAAGTGTGCTACTGTGAAAGGTTAATCGAAGGAATCAACAGACAACAAGAAGAGGTTCTACAAGTAGACAAACAGTAATCCACAATGTCGTGGTTGGTTAGTTACTTGGAATTGTCTTTGTGAACTTGTGCTATTATTTTTTGTTAATTAGTGAATTCTTTTGCAATAAATGAGTTTTTCTACCCCACGATGGTTTTCGCACTACATGTCGTGGTGTCCTTATTTTGCTTTATTTATTATGGTTGACTTGTTACATGAATTCTTAATCTTAGTAACCTCAAAAGAGGGTTTCTTATATCGTAATTCCACCTAGGACATTAATTAAGGTTATCTTATTTGCATTCCTTATTAATTAAACTTAGTGTTTAATTAATTGAAATTAATATAAATTATTCGGCACTTCTGATAGATAATTTTGTCATTAATTTTTATATTATTCAAACATATTATCTTCACAGGTAGAACAATTCATGCTTTCATAAATCAAGAATAAGCAACAAATTACTAATTGATGATGCATTAACTAATTGCTTAGGGAATAACAAGCATATCTGGATAGAGCTTTGCCCAATTTGGGTAAGATTCGTAAGACTTGTGGCAAGATGAAATTTAGATCATTACTTCAAATAAAAAAGTTTATTAAAGTTGAGGCACGTTTTGATTTAGTTAAGTTCTGGCACATAACACTTTTTTTTTGCTAACCCTGAAGCAGAACATGTAATCTTCTTATTTCCTTTCGGGAATCTCTTCCAATTAGCAAACAATTTATATGTCACCACAGCTATATATTCTGTGATACACTGATGTGTATCAAATTTATACATGTCCTAAAGAAAAAATGGTACCTGCCTAACATTCAAAGGGAGGCCATGCTTCTCCATTGCACTCTTTTGTGGGTTCCCTTAAATCCCTAATTGGAAAATAGATATTAAAGAGTGATGTTATATTTATGGACTTCTTGTTGGTTGTTCCATTCCCTTTTGGGTCTCTCTATCTTTGAAGGATGCATCATCCCATGTTAGTCAACCATTAATTTCTAACCATACCATTGACCTTCTACATGTACTCTTTTTTTGTTTCAATGAATATTGTAAGAGAATGTTTTTCCTTCTAATTCCCAATACCATAATTCCAAGGAATTACTAAAGTAGCTATTACTTATCTTTGGGTGTCACTTAGGGGTGGCGCCTACTCAATACTTCACTAGGAGATAAAGCATTTGTTCAGTAATTAAGCTAAAAGAAACTGATCTACAGCTCATTGGTGTATGAATGTCCTTAAGCTTTTTTTCTGGCGTCCAGTTCATAAAAGATTTCTCAAATTGTAACAGTGGGTCATACCATGGATAGAGAGGAGAATCATTGTATTTTGACCAAAATGCAATCCAAACGACTGCTAAATCAGAAAACTAGTCTAAGTTGCTGCATCATTTCACTAAATTCAACCAACCAGAACAGAACCAAGGGATTACTTATGCAACGTTAGATAAATATATGACTAACTAGGCTTAATAACTCAATGGCAAACTCTTCACGAATAGTTAAAAATTTATCAAAATCAAGTCGGCCATTGGTATAAATAACGTGTACTATTTTTAAACAAGCAATCGAGAGAGAGGGAAGCAAGCAATCGATGGAGAGAGAGGGAATTAAGCAATGTAATTGGGGATCGTTCGAAATCGAGATAGGGAATTAAGCAATGGAATTAGGGATCGCTCGAAATCGAGAGAGGGAACTAACGAGCAACGGATCCATCGAAATGGCATTTGAGAAAGGTTAGGACATAAAACCTGCTCAAACGACCATTTGAAAAAATAATAAATAAATAAATTACATTCACCATCTAAATTTTTTAACAATTATAAAATTAAAAAAAAAGTGTCATTTATTTATTTATTACATTTTTTCAATTTTTACCATTTTTTTTAACTATTTTAAAGGATTTTTTCATTTTATATAAAAAAAAATTAAGATAAATAACTTATATTTTTAGTCAAAGAAGATTTTAAATAATGTTTATTTGAAAATGAGAAAAACAATTTAGAAAAAATTTGTCAAAATTTAAAAAATGCAAAAAAAAAAAAAAATGAAAGTGACTCTTTTGTCATTTTGAAAGAAAAAAAAAAGACTGAATGAGAAGTCTTTGTAGTTTGTCAGTAAAAATAGGAGAAATCTATGTCATTTAAAAAATTTTAAATAAAATCTTTATAATTGTCAAAAACCTCAAACGAAATCAATATAATTTATCCTAATAAAAACTATTAATAGATAACATCCTTAGGGATGGCAATTTGCCCCACCCCTAATAGGACAGGTATGGGGTGCTCATGAACGAGGTCGGGGTAGGGGTATGGCTTTTAAAATCCCGTCGGGTTCGGGGAGGATTCGATGGATGGTCACTCCGCTCCGTTTAGATATTAAGTTTTTTTTAATTTATTTTTATATACACTATTTATCAATAAATAACACTATATAAAATTAGTTTTAAGGTTTTTCATACCACACTCATATATTTTTTTTTTTTGTATTAGTTATATTGGCAAAAAAAAATTAATTTACTTATCAAAATAAAAGTTTTAACTTACTTAAAAAATATATATATCGGCGTTTGGGGCTGAGCGTGGTGAAGTCGGGAAATATAAATAGAGTCAGGGTCGGGGTCAGGACAAATCTCTAAATGGGACGGGACGGAACGAGGTCAGGGGCAGAAAATAGAAACGAAGTCGGGGTTGGAGCAAGGTCACCCCACCCCAAACGCACCCCATTGCTATTCCTAAACATCATGTAGTAAATAATCTACCAAAATGATACGAAAACACCTGAAAAAATTTCAATAATTAGCAATGCTTGATCATACATCATAAAAAATAAATAAATTACACTAACTTTTTTTTGAAGTTTCTAAAAATTAAAGATACCATCCTTCTAGTTTTTTAAATTATACTGCACAACTTATCATATTCGTTGGCTAGACAAAAGTAACAAAACAATTAAAAGACTTATTTACCCTCAAAATTAAATATTTATATCTTGGTCAAAAGTCAACAAAACACTCTCTAAAACTCACACCCACCAAAAGAGTACAACACCGTCAATCTCTTCTTCTTCTTCTTTTGTGTAATAGATAGAGAAATAAAAAATACATGTATGATCATCGTTTCACAAAATCAAATTGTCTCAAACGACAAGCACACCATGATGATAAAGATATCAGTATTGAATCATAAAACTTCTTAGTGAAAACAATTAAAAAGAAACTAATCATGAGATAAATTTAAATTTTATTGTTAATTCACCATGAGGGAGTGTTTTTGAATGAGAGATTAAGGGTGAGCAAGTGTTTAAGACTTAATGGTGAAAATTTTGAATTTGGGAACTTTGACCATTGCCTTAGTACAGATGTTTGAACAAATTGATTTTAATTGCAAAATTTTGAAGATTTGTTTCAGAGGGATATTGAATTGATTGTGATTCAAGTAAATTTTTATGTTGTTTTTATTTTCTTTCATATTCCAATTTCTATAGTAGAAGGAAATCAAATTCAATGCAAGTCAACACGTTAGGGGTCTCTGCTACCTTGTTCGAATGAGGGTGGAGCTCGTTCCAGTGAGCTCACGAGATTATGAATGGTCATTATATGCCTAGTTCAAATAACCCACATCATTTTAGTTATATTCCCTTGAGTTTTTGAAGATATCATGCTTCTTGTGATCCCAGTTTTTGCCTTCTCGACTTACATTTCAATATTCTATTCTAGTTACTGTCTTTTACTCAACGATTAGGACTATTCCAGTAAGTGGTTTCGTCATCATGGATCTCCATTGCATTCAATGAGTCTTTCTTTCTTGTCACCTAGTTTTTTCATTTACTTGTATTTCCTTTCAGTTATTTATTTAGTTACTTAGTGATTGGGATTCTATACACCAATAAGTTTGATGTTTTGACTAGAGTAGTTTATTCATTAGTTATTATGGCGCCCAAGAGAGAACGTTCAGGGTATTTTTCCACATTAGAGATTTCATACCCTATCCTTTTCTTACCTCGAGGCACTTAGGTAGAAATGCTCGTCGTCCTATCCTAATAGAGAGACGAGTGGTCCATAAGAACATTGCTCATACATTTGTTTTGGATTAGTTCATTGCCTGTGGTTAGTTGTCCCTCATTTCACACGTGAGACCAACCAATGTCGACCTTGTTTGTGAGTTCTACAAAAATATTGAGTTTTCTCCCGTCCACCCTTCACTTTTAGAGTGTTATGTCAGCAACGTGCATTTCTAGATTACTTTATAGTACATCACTAAACTTCTAGGTCTCACTGGATGTTTTGAGCCACTATTCCCCTACCTAAATCTAGACCATGCTCCTGGGTCTGATGTCATTGTTGCAGACATCCGTAGTGACGAGGTTCTCATATTTGAGGGGCATTTGCGATGGCTCTTCCTATCTTAGGACTACCAGGTTCTGAAATTGGTATTTTCCTGTAGCCTCGCCCTAGTCCATCATACTATGGACTTCCAATTATTTTTAATGTCTAATTGCTACACACCATTGGCACTAGCGTTCCTATTAACGTTGCACTCTCATCATTTGAAATATCAAAAAGTCACATGATCCTATTATAGCTCGAGAGAGTTTTCCATTCAGGGTCCACATCACCTGATCAGGCTATCCCTTCCTTCATTCTTATACCTTGAAGGATATATGAGTGTCATTGATCACATAATTTGCAAAAGTTTTTGCAACATGCTAGGTACATTCCTTTGGCCGATTAGCACATGATTCATGACCTCGAAGATGAGGAATACCAACAATTGCGATAGGAAGAGCACCAGTACCAAGATCAATAAAGGGTATCACCTCTTCCACCTCCACTCGATCCCTTTTTTCACTTAACGAGCTGATGGAGAGGCAATTCTTCTAGCCTTTGATGGAGCAGATACAGGCAGCTAAGCAAAAGATTTCTACATGTGTAGCTATATTGGATAGGACTGAGCAAATGATCTTGTAACATCCCGACCTAATTAAGTGAAGCAATTAACGATAATGACAATTATCATAAGTTAACTTACTTAATAACCATGGGCAACGCTAGTTATGACTAGTGACTCGTAAATACGGAATCAAAGGAATAAATGATGAAAATAAGTAATTCTAAACTAGAGACGACCGATGTGAGAATACAATTTAATGCTGAGGGTCATGACTTGTTCTACCTTGTGAATATGTTGATAATTCAATTGCCAATATCTTGATGTGATTACTTGCACATTTATATACCTTTGATTTAGATATTGAAAAATTGTTATGTTTCTCACTATTGAGAATTTGATATTTCATGTATATGTACATTCCTTGTGAAATTCTATTGATCGTGATATTATTATGAGTGTTGGGAGTTGTGTCTGTCACAACGTTCATCCTAATTCTATAGATGTTGATGTGGACCTACGGGTCAGTGATTGAGAATGATGCCCAACACTTAATCCATGGAGGACATGATATATGATAAGAGTTCTAATGCTTTTCAAGAACCCGATTGAGGGGTGAACCTGAATGAGTGTTTTTAAGGGTAGTCGGGCCCTTCTGATTGATAGCATCTATTTTGTTAGTATCTCATATCTTTTATTGAATCATAATCTAATGATGCACTCTTTGATTGTTGATATGCTTTGCAAGCCTATCATTGGATTCGATTTAGCATCTTGTGATATCTTGTGATATTTAATAGTTGATTGTTGTATAGGCTAAATCCCTCTTATTGAATTGCTAAACTATTTACATCACTTGTTCAAACTGCTTTGGGATATGCCTTTTGGAGCCACAGGTCATCTTGGTTGATCTATTTCCTTTATGACTGGCTATTGGTATATATATATATATATATATATATATATATATATATATATATATATCTTTTTGCTTGCCATTTGGTTATATTCTGTTATCCAAACTAACCATGTCCCATGGTATAGCGAGAGAATTTACTTACTGAGCTAAATTAGCTCACTCTATATTTATAACAATTTTTCAAGTAGCACTATATGAGGGGAAATGCAATGATGGCAACTAGTGGAACTAGTAATGTGCTTGCAAGCAATAGTGATGATGTAAAACTTCAAGTCATAAGTTTGAACATGTATTCTATAAGATTGATCTTAATATTAGGTATTGTGATGTTATAACCATAGAAATGATGTTAAACTTTAATGGTGATTTATGTTGATGAAAATTATATTTGGAGATATTCTGATTGATGGTTGTTAGAGTTTGATTTATGATCAGATGAGTTGCATATATATAGCTTCTGCATTTGATAGTTTAATTAAAGAAAAAAAATTATCATTCTTGTGCAATTCATTTGATTCTGTATGGCCTGTCTAAGTGGCAGTATCGATCGTTACCCCTAATCCGCGTAGGGTGAGTTTCGAGTCGCAAAAGATCTTAAGCCTTTAGGAGAACTAGCAACGACTACGACATGAGGTTAGCCATATTGGATCGATCTTCGCTAAGATTATTGAAGAGGCTTAGCCAGCACCACCAACAGATGATCAACATTAGATGCTAGGTGCTAGGTGTAGGTTTTTAGATTTTAGAAGATTATGGATGTATTTTTCTTATTTATCTATTTGGATGTACTTATCACACTCTTATATTTACTTTTCACATTTATATATTGAGTTTGGTTTACATCTTTCATTTGTCCATTACCACTTTTATCTCATTACTTATCTATTTTCCACATGTGCATCTCGGTTGGTTATTTCCTTTCCTAGATTAATATTGTATTAGATGTTTAGTTACTTCCTTTGTCAAGTCGTGAAAAAAAGAGGAAGAAATTTTAGAGCAAATGCATGAGGGGAGTTTTATATTCTACTGCATTTTGAGATAGTTTTGAGATTGTACACATATATTATTTGCTTTCATTGTGCTTCATTTAAAAGCAATACATTATTTGTATTTTACTTACTTGGTTTATCTTGTGTTCATTATGATTTATTGAATTACACACAATACATTTCACGAGGTTTGTTGAGTGTTGTTTACTAGTTTAAGCAAGTAATTAGCACCATGAAGACAATAACAGTGATAAAACGAGGCTTGAGTTGTAGATTAGGCTTATATTTCTCTTTTATGGATTTTGGAGATTTGCTTCTCTTTGTATTGCACGTGTGTATTCATTATTGGAAGTTTTGTCACAAAATTTAAAAATGAGAAGATTGTTAGGACCAAGAGTCTATGTATGTGTTGGCATAGCCCATGATACAAAAGTTGGGTTTTAATTGGAATTGTAATTGAGTCTAGGTCTATGAGTGTTTTTGTTCGTATATTCAAGTTTTGCGGTTGAAGTAGTTACATGGATTATTGAAGATCAAGAGATGATTGATTGAGTAGGTTTAAAAAGATAATTGGACTTAGAGACCTTGACTTCGGTTAGATGCAGACACATTTAAAAAATTGTCTTAAATTCATTAAATGTGTATTAGTAACAAACTTGACTGAGTTGACAAATTTTTCTTACTTTAAAAATATTTTTGAATCAAATCAACTAAGCTCGTTTGAACAAGGTCTACCCAATGAGCCTCATCTGATACCGTGTGGCATGCTCATTTGAACCAAGGTCACAATGTTTTATTCTTCAAAAACAGTTAGGCTCGCTCAAAGCTGGTTTGAACAAGGTCTCAATGGCTTGATAAGTTTTGAAAATAGTATAGCCCATTGGAAAGGTTGTGACATGCTGGTTCAACAGAGGTCATTTAAAAGCTCAAATTTTGAAAATCTAGTAAGGCTCTTTCGATCCTGGTTTTAACGAGGTCAAGTAAAAAGGTTTTAAAATTAACTCCAGTGAAGCTTGTTCAAACCTCATTCTAAGTTGGTTCCAACAAGGTCCAAGTAAAATGTTTTTGAAAAATAACTTTAGTGTAGCTCGTTGGAAGCTGGCTTGATAGATCAATCAAACAAGCTTGTGCGAATTAGGTTTTTTGTGTTTTTTCTATTCCTAATATAAATTGGAAATCCCTAATCAGATTTCTAAAGAAGACTGACTGAACATTAGTTCTAGAAAAGTTTCGCATGAAATTTTAAAAAAAATTGTGAGTTTTCGAATCGAAGCATAATTTCCTCACCTTCTAAATCACCTGGAAAACATAGTCCCCTATCAGTAAAATCCCTACAATTGTTTCCACATCTTTGGTGAGTACTAGTTGAAGACAGTTTGGCTTGTGCAATAGGTAAATACCGAGATTACAAGGATTCAAGTTATGATTGTAGCTTATGTCGTTTGAGGATTCAAAGATGAATTTGCAAAGAACGCTAAGGAACCAAGTCAAGGAAAGTATGGATCATTGTTGACAAGGCTTGACATACTAAGTCATTGTGGTAGTCGGGTTGAGTTCACGTGCTTTTCAATTTCTTCATAGTGATAGTGCGCATCTGGACGAGCACCTATGAGCTTTCCTGTAAGGATTTTCATGTAAAAAAAAATGTGTATTCTCTTGTATGATTCTTTATTCTTTTGTTGTAATTATTCAAATATTTCTATTGTACACACGAGAATTATAAAATTTTGAACTAATCAACTTGTACCATTAATTACAAAATTAAATTTGATCAAGAATTTAATTGATTGAATAAATTGACTTATTCACTCCTTCTAAGTCAAAGCCATTGCAACATTAAAGTAAGACATTAAGAAACTCGCTCATTAAAAACTTAGAGAAAAAAGTAGGAGATGAATTTTGGTGAGCGTAATTATGAAGGAAGGTGAACAAAGAATCATTTGCAGGTATTGTTCTCCACGAAGAGTTTTTCATAAATATTAAGTTTTTCTTATTAAAATTATAATTTTTTGTGGTCTTTTTATATCTATATATTATATTATAGATACTCAAAAAGTACTAAGTTAAAAAGTAATTCAAAATAATTTCGATAGTTTTTTTTTTTTTTTCCGGCAATCCTAGTTTAGCCAATGGATAGGAAAAAGGAAAAAGTTAACGAAAAAGTAAAAGTGAAGCCATTATATGTAGGATAATGCAAGACTGTTATACTTTCAAATTTTTATCTCGAATCATGTGGTATTATTTTATTAAAAATACTTTAAATTATGTATTTAATATAATTATGTCACATTATTTAGAATAAAAAATTAGAATGTAAATTTAGAAAGAATAACATTAATAAAAATAAAATATCAGTATTGGTGATTCATCATCCATCATACAAATACATGGAATATCATTGTTCATCATACAAATACATGCAATATTCAAGATACATCCGTTTGTGTTACGAACTTTCTTATATAATCACAAATATTGTTGTAAAACTAAAAGAAGAGAAATTATCTCGTATTTTACATTATATAAATTGTACGTAATCACCTACATATCATATAAACATAATATATATATATATATATATGAAATTGCACTTTCTGATCTGTGGGGCTTCCGTTCTTCATCGCCTGTCAAGAACTCAAAATCAAAAGGTCACCGAATCAGCTCCGGTGGTAACCGCTCCGATGATAAAGTCAATAAATTAAAAAGACTGTAATTGAAAGGAATTGATTGATTGTAAATTGAAAGCGTACCTTGTGATCTTATTTATAACCTATAGATTTCCTAAGTTGAGTAGGATTAGGAGCCATAAAAGTAGGGATTCAAAGATATCCGAAGATAGTAGTTGCCATTTTGGACTTTGTTTCCTTATTCTGAGGTCGGAAGTCTATGGAAGGCGGTGATCAGTTCGGAACCCTTTCTTACAGATATTTTATTTTCCTTACTATAAGGTCTGTAGTACATTGATTGGTACCCAATCTATTCTGGAGGCAGTATTGGAGGTGGTGTATTGTTCGGTACTCCACCTATTCTAGGAGCAGTGATGGAGGTGGTGTACTGTTCGGTACTCCACCTATTCTAAGGGCAGTGCTAGAGGTGGTGTACTGTTTAGTACCCCATCTGTTCTGGGGGCAGTGCTGGAGATGGTGTACTGTTCAGTATCCCATCTGTTCTAGAGGCAGTGCTGGAGGTGGTATACTGTTTGTTACCCCATCTGTTCTAGAGGTAGTGCTGGAGGTGGTGTACTGTTCAGTACCCCATCTGTTCTGGAGGTGCTAGGTCTGGAGGCGCTAGTTCTATTTGATCTGGATAATACAATCCTTCTTGATCTGTACCCTGAAGAGTTCTGTACATACACGTGTCATGCTTTGAATATATTTGTCACTTTATGGTATATCAATATATATATATATATATCTTATACTAATTCATGTAATGCACCACGATTACAACTCAACAAAGTCTTATTCCAATTATTTGAGATTGGCTATATGAATCATGTCTCGTCATTTTTCTTTATTTAAGGTCATTCTATCTGTTAAATGACACATTACCATATCTTTTTTAATTACCTCTACTAAAATTAATTTTGCCTGCCTTCGTCTCTTAGCATGAGTCTCAATATTAATCATATTGCTTTGGTGCATTTATTGGTTTTCATTTTACATGACCATACCACTTTAGCCGATGTTGTCTCATTTTATCTCTTATAGGTGCTACTCCTACCATTTCACAAATATGTTCATTTCTAATTCTATCTTTTCTTATTTTACTACACATCTATTTTAACATCCTCATTTCGACTACACTCATCTTAATAACATAACTACCCAATATTTTGTTCCATACAGTATAGCTGGTTCAATAGTTGTTCTATAAAATTTATCTTTCAGTTTTAAAGGTATATGTCAATCACATAATACCCCAAACGCACTTTTTTACTTAACCCACGTTGCTTTAATTTTATGAGTAACATCATTCCCAATTTCTCCCTCTTAATAAATAAGTGAACTTAGATAACAATTTTTTTTTTTTACTTCTTATTAACTCTTGATTTTCAATTTTCAGTACATCCCTTTTTGTATTACTAATTTTACTAAAATTACACTCAAGATATTTAATTTTTTTTCCTACTAACCTTGAATCATTTTTATTCTAAAATTTTTCTCCAAATCTCTAATTTATCATTTGTCTCTCTTTTAATTTCATTAATTAAGAGAATATCATCAGCAAAAAGCATACACCATGAAACATCATCTTGTATATGTTTAATCATCTCATCCATTACTAAAGTAAAAAAGAATCGGACTTAATGTTGACCCTTGTTGTAGGCCTATTGTGATCGAAAATTCACTTTTTCTCCATAAGTTGTCTTTACTATAGTGACTGTCCTATCATACATGTCTTTTATTATTTCGATATATTATTTTGTAACTCATTTCTTTTCTAAAACTCACCATATTAGATCTAGAGGAACTCTATTGCAGGCTTTCTCCAAACCGTTCAATAACATATGAAAATCTTTTGTCTTTTCTCTATACTTCTACATAATTCTTTTTAATAAGTAAATAACTTCCATTGTTAAACTTATTGGCATAAATCCAAATTGATTCTCTAATACAGTTGTCTCAAGTCTTAATCGGTGTTCAACCACTCTCTCTCAAAGTTTCATAATATGACTCATTAATTTAATGCTACGATAATTTATATAGTTTTAGGACATCCCTTTTATTTTTATATATAGATACGAAAATACTTTTTATTCATTAATTTTCTTAGTTATTATGATCCTATTAAATAAATTTGTTAGCCAAGACATACCTATCTCCCCTAAATACTTTTAAACTTCAATAGGAATATCACATGATCTTCAAGTCCGTTCAGTTTTCATCTTTTTCAAAGCATTTTTGACACCGAACACGCGGATGCCGGATAAACCCAACCTAAATTTTTACAATAGAAATGTGGACTTTATGTCTGTCCAACAGGCCGGTCATACTGGAAAATGAGAGCTTCCATGTAATCAGGGCCGGCTAAAGGGTAAAGCAGGTAAAGCCCTGGCTTTAGGCCCCCAATTTTTTAGGCCCCACAATGTTTTTTTATATTTAAAAAAATATATTTATTATAATAAAATAAATAAGTCTTTTTATCTTCTTAATTTCTCATTTATTATCTTTTGGTTTTGTGTAGATGTATACCGTGTTATGCGGTCCCAACTCACGGTGTTAGTGGGTAGTTGGATATTATGTTGTGTGCTTTTGAACGTTTGTATTTATTAAGGAAACTTTTTGTCTTCTTAATAAATACTGTGCAGTGGCTCATTACCTTTTTTCCAACAGATATATACTACTTTTTGATTGTTTATCTTCTCCTTTTATTTACTTTAATAAGGAACGTTCCTACTTTTTTATTTATAAAATTCTTTCTTTGAAGTTTAAAAAAGACTCTGCAACTTGGGCAACCTGCTATATTTTCTGAAAAATACTCTATAACCTAGCATTTTAGCAACCTGCTACACGTTCATATTAGTTTTGGGCCTTGCTGACTTTGGTCTTTGGCGTTTTGCAAGTGAAGCCATTTGGAGTTGGCGAGTTGCTGTGCGAGAGCCGTGAAATATTAAAAATTTTGATTAGTTTCTCTTATGTTTGCTGAATCTGAAGAATAAATTGCTCCATAATCAGGTTCTATTGTTCTAACTTTAAATTTTTTAATTTAAAATTTATATTAGATTGTCTCTATTTTGTTTACTGTTAGCTCATTGAATCTTTGATTATTAATTTTGTATTAGCCATTAAAAATATATAAAATAATTGTTATAGATACATTTTAATTTTTTGTATATCAAAAAAATTTAAATGTCAACTCGAAAATATGAATCTGGTTATTCAAAACTTCAAAAAAAGAGAAGAATTGAAAATTTAATACAATCTCAAAAAGGAGCTCTTGATAAATTTTTTACAAATAATAAAAATAAATCAGAAAATATTAGTGAATGTTCCTTAAATGAATAAGTTAGTAATGTAGTTGAGTTAGACGATAATAAAATACTAGAACAAGAAGATGTAATTGAAAAGACTCATATTGATCCTCAAACTGATGATGAAGAGGTAGAGGACCAATCTGTTAATGAATTAAATGATTCTATTCCTAAAAATATTTATGATCCAAGTCAATGGACAAATATTGATACAAATTTAAGAGATGTATTAGTAGAAAGGGGTCCAATTAGAGTTAGTGATATGAATTTTCCTAAAGATAAATTCTCAAGACATTTTTCCACTACAAATTATATTCAAAAGTTAGCAAACGGTGAAAAAAATGAAAGAAGATGGCTAGTTTATTCAAATGACTTGGATAGAGTATTTTGTTTTTGTTGTAAATTGTTTAATAATGTTTCTAGTACAAGTAAATTAGCTAATGTTGGCACTAGAGATTGGAGAAATCTTAGTGCTAAGCTTAAGAGTCATGAGACAAGTAATGAACATATTACTAATATGAGTTTATGGATTGATTTAGAAATGAGATTGTTGAAAAATAAAACAATTGATAAAAATATTCAAGAACAAATAAATAGAGATAAAGAACATTGGAAAAAAGTATTATTAAGAATTATTGCTGTAGTAAAAACTCTTGGTAAAAATAATTTGGCCTTTCGGGGAAAAAATGAAAAGATCTATCAAGAAAGTAATGAAAATTTTTTAAGTCTAATTGAAATGATTGCAGAATTTGATCCGGTAATGCAAGAACATATTCGACGCATTAAACAAGATGAAATTCATAACCATTACCTTGGACATAATATACAAAATGAATTGATAAATTTGTTAGCAAATGAAATTAAAAATAAAATTGTTGAACAAATTATCAAAGCAAAATATTTTTTAATAATACTTGATTGCACTCCAGATGCAAGTCATCAAGAACAAATGTCTTTTATATTGTGATGTGTGGATGTTTCATCAAGTCCAATTACAATTAAAGAATATTTTTTAGAATTTTTAAAAGTAGATGATACAACTGGAAAAGGTCTTTTTGATGTTATTGTAGATGAAATAAAAAATATTGGACTTGATATTAATAATTTAAGAGGACAAGGGTATGATAATGGATCTAATATGAAGGGCAAACACCAAGGAGTGCAAAAAAGACTTCTAGATATAAATCCTAGATCGTTTTATACACCATGTGGTTGTCATAATTTAAATTTAGTACTTTGTGACATGGCTAATTCTTGTACTAAAGCTATATCATTTTTTGGAGTAGTACAACGTATATACACACTATTTTCTTCTTCTACCAAACGATGAAAAATTTTACAAGATAATGTACATGGTCTAACTCTTAAACCATTGTCACAAACACGTTGGGAAAGTCGTATTGAAAGTGTAAAAGCAATAAGATTTCAAACCCCTCAAATAAAATATGCTTTATTGAAATTAGCAGAAGTTAGTGAAGATCCTAAAACTAAAAGTGAAGCTAATTGCTTAGCAACATATGAGCTTGAAAATTTTGAATTTTTATTAGGCATGACTATTTGGTATGATATATTATTTGCTATCAACTCGGTTAGTAAAAATTTACAATCAAAAGATATGAGTATTGATATTGCTATAGAACAATTAAAAGGTCTGCTTTCTTTTTTTGAAAAATATAGAGAAGATGGATTTGCATCTGCTATGATTTCTTCTAAAGAAATTGCATTTGAAATGAAAATAGAACCTGTATTTCATGAAAAACGTATCATTCGTAGAAAGAAACATTTTGATGAAAATGATAATAATGAAACAACAAAATCACTTGAAGAATCATTTAGAATTGATTATTTTATATACATAATAGATCAAGCAATTTTTTCACTTCAAAGTAGATTTGAACAATTTAAAATATATGAAAATATTTTTGGTTTTCTTTTTAGTGGTAAAAAATTGAAGTCACTAGACAATGATAGTTTAAAAGAACATTGTCTTAATTTTGAATGTTCCTTAAAATATAATAATTACTCAGATATTGATGGTTTAGATTTATTTTCCGAATTGAAAGTTTTAAAAGAAGTTATACAAATAGAAAATAATACTCCAATCGACACACTCAATCATATAAAAAGATTTGATTCTTTTCCAAATGCATATATTGCTTATAGAATAATGTTAACAATTCCCGTAACCGTTGCTTCGGCGGAAAGAAGTTTTTCAAAACTAAGATTAATAAAATCTTACTTAAGATCAACAATATCTCAAGAAAGATTAAGTGGATTGGCAATACTATCAAATGAAAAAGAAATGTTAGAAGAAATTCATTATAAAAATTTAATTAGTAATTTTGCATATCAAAAAGCGAGAAAAATAAATTTTAAATAAAAAATTTATAAAATTTTAATAAATAAAAAAAGCCTCATTTTATAATTTTGCTTTAGGCCTCTGAATGTGTTGAGCCGCCCCATGTAATTCGACTCGTTCTTGTGATATTGCCCTAAAGATTGCATTTCTTTACTATTCCTACAGACTGCTTTTTTTTTTAACATACCTGCAGAATTTGGAGGGGCCTGTAGAGTAGACAAATGATTGGCACTAACTCAAAATCCCAGTAAAAACTTGACCTGAGCCTAGTAGAAGCATTAGCTGCTGATATTGTATATATTATTTTGGAAATGTGATTTAAGTGTTTAGATCATCTTTTATGCCTTCAAATTCACAAGTGTTTTTATCATCCTAAATTTTCTTGATGTAAAACTTGCAGTCTCCATGTCACCAATTTCATGTTCCTACCCCTCTACATGTTTGTGACCATATGTATAATTAGCTTGACATTTAAAACTGGTGGCCCTGCCTCAAGAAGACTAGAACTACCAAATTAATTTTCTTCTTTAGGATCAAGGCACTACCAAATTAATTTCATGGGTGGGGGAAAGGCTAGAAGTTTGGAAATGCCATGCCGGCTTTCGGCCAAGCTTTGGACCAGGCCTAAGCCACCTTACATTGGGCCAGTATGCTTGGTCCGGCTTCCAAACCCTAGGCCCACGGCCCCAAGCCTACCTCAGGGCAGGATTTCGAGCTCACAAATGTTATTAATATATATATATATATATATATATATCAGTACAGAAACAATAATTAAATTGAAGAACAGAACAAAAATAAAGCAATAAAAACAGAACCTGTTTGCAGAATACAGAATCGTAGAAATGAAAATTCGTCGAATACAGAAACTGATCAAGTCTTGTGTTAGACACAATTTCCTTAAGACAATTTATTGCCCTCTCAATGGTGCTAAAGAGTTCTTGGCAACTTGTCTCCCAGGATAAAATGATTTCTCAACACAAAGGCAAGCACTACCAATGGTTGTCTGTCGAACCAGAACTTGTGCAGAACTCTCTCTCAAAATGAAGACGATATGCAAAATGAATTGAATGAATGAATGAATGAATGAATGCAGAATGCTTGTGATCGTATCCTATTTATAGACTCGCTCATGACTATTTGTTACAGGCATGAAACTTGGGTCGCGTCTGTTCATGGTGAACAGACACAGTCGCGTCTGTGGAAGACGTCCATTCAGTCAAACAGCGCTTCCAAAACGACAGAGTTTTGAACTCCCAACGGTAACCATACGCACGTTGCAAAACGACAACGTTTCAAGCTTGAAAAGTTTTAAATAAATTTTCTCTAAAAAGATATAAGCCCAAGCCCGATTCGGTGCCGGAGGGCGGTGACGCGCGCATGTGGTGAACTAGGCATGTGTTAGGTCCTCCCCTTTCCACAAAACTAAGGTGCCCCTTGGGGCCCAAACCCCTCTCCAAGGTAAGTGTATAATTACTCTTTAAAAGCCTTGTTCCCATCCTATGTGGGACACAAGCTTTTCTTCAAGCTTAAAACTTTTGTTACCATTTTCAAGTGGTGATATTTGAAAGCAATTTCTCATTCACTCCTTAATGGTTTTGAGCAACCCAATATATAATTTTCATCTCCTCATGAAGGAGAACACATTCCTATGTGGACCCACTAAAATTAATTTGTAAGAACCACTTTAATTTTAACTAAAAAATAGCTAATTTAATATGCTCAAACCCATTTTTTCCAACAACAAATTCATGTCCAACAACCAAATTATGCATTCAGCCAAAATATTAAGTTATTTGGTGCAAGATCACTATTTATAGTTTGGATTTGAGCTAAATATTAAGTATTTGCTGTTCAAATAAGTTTGGATTTGAGCTAAAAATATTCAAGTCAAAAAAAAAAATCAGACTAAAATTCATGCACCCAACATAACAGCACAACAGAAAGAGAGAGAGCAGCAGTGATACCTAAATAATCATACAAAGTACACCTTCACTGTAAATTATAAATGCCAATGAAAGGCATCATCACTGATCCAATCCACAACTTCCCATTTTTCTCCTCCACTTCACTGATAAACCTCAAATTCTTACCTTCACAGTCTTCCAAGACCTTCAAAACTTCTCCTTCCTCGCTTAGTTTTATTGCAGTTGCATGGGCCTGCCCTCCTACTAAAAGGTAGTGCAGTGGCTTGAAGCTAAGTGGAAGCTTCAACAATGTTTTCCCAACCCATGAATTAGAGATTGCCCACTTTGCCAAAAAGCTTCTTTTTGCATGCAAAGCCACCCAAAACTCTCCTTTTGAATTCCTTCTAACATTGTCTGGAAATCCCGGCAACACAGCAAATATATCAATTTTTCCTGCATTAGGTCCGTGAAGCCAGAGCCTTATGATCCTACAAGTAGCGGTTTCAGCTACTAGCACGAAGGAAAGGTCTTTGCTCAAGGCCACACCATTGGCAAAAGCAAGGCCTCGTAGTAGAATTGTTACTTCTTTACTTGATTTCTCATATCTCATTAACTTGCCAGTCTTGTCCCCACTCAAAAGTGATGTTGTGAATTGCCTGCATAAGATGGGTCAATTCAGAAACATAATAGAATTAGTTCTAGTGCTGTTAGACATAGTTTAAGTTTAGATAAGAAAAGAGTGAGTGGCATATGAATCAACATAAATATTCACTTTGACCTCCAATTTGGGATTCAATATCCCCTGAAAAGTATGAGGTGTATTTTTTTTTAAGAACCAGTTTCAATGGTGAAATTGCTTAAATCAGTTTCAATAAACCGTTTTTTGGGGGAAAGATAAAAGGGCACTTGAAAGGTTAAACATAGATAACTTGTCAAGGATTCATGTTCTATCATAAATTTGCACCCACATAATTCCTATCCCCTTCAAAATTCATCTAGTTAGCTTGAAAAGACAATTGCCTAACCTTAACAGTCAATTTCTTATTTGTTTTGCTTTATAACCTTAACAGTCAATTTCATGGTACAGATGGCAAGAACTTGCTTCTTTCTGGCCAACACAAATTACCTTCTATGAAAGCTTGAGCTTGTGTCCGTGAAGTAAATCACATCTTCATGTTCATCGATGTCCAGATCGTTGGTGAAGCGTAAGGGCTGGTCTTCAACTTCTGTCACTAGTTGAGTAGCCAAACCACCATTTGGCCCTACTACTTGAAGGCCGAAGTAGGCATCAGCAATGTAAAGATCTCCAGTTTTCTGATCAAATCGTAGTCCTAAAGGCCTTCCACATATATGCTCCATTTTTGGTGCAAATGGGCTGACACACTCCTTTCTTCTCCATAAAAAATTAATGTTCAATAAATCAGAAGTAAATCCAACCATAAGCATAAATATGAATATAACAATAGCAACATAACTTTCAGTAGTTTTAAGCACGATGGGGAAGCTCTGCAGGCAGGTTCATGTCTATCCTAGGATGTGGCTTCCATAGTATAATTCATGGCTACACATTTTTTCAAAAATTTTGGTATTAAGGCAACAATGGGCACTGTTTGATCCCAGGTCTTTAGTAGCACTGCTTAGAGATTTCATTAGGAGTGCAGTTGGAATCTTCCTGAGTAATATGGAGTTATTGCGATGTTTATGAAATTTGACTAGATCTATTCAGAGAGATACAACTCTAGAGATTGAATATTGAAGTTTTAATTACTGTTTAAGCATTGAAGAAAAGACAATATGATGGCAAACCTGATTGCTGCATCAATTTTTAGTTTTTAAGTTTGGTTCGGCAATTACTCCGTATTCTTTCCTATTGCCACCTGATGGGAAATTCCTTCTTGGTTTAATTTTACTGGACATAAGTTTGAAAGTGGTGTTTAATTCAAAGGGTTTGACTAGAAGAGGAAGGAAAGAAGTGTGAAAACAAAGTTTTTCACTTTCTGACTTGGATATCCATACAACCTGTATTTTAATGAAACTAAGCATGCTTGATCTTATTCAAAAAGCCTGGAAAGGCCTAGCGAGACTAACACAACCTTTGGTTTGATCAACAGGAAATGAATTTATAGAAGTAGAGTTCAATTCTAAGGGTTTGACAAGCAGAGGGAGGAGAGGAAGAGCAAGAAATCAGCGAGTTCAGTTGCTAACATAGACTTTTAGTATGGTAAATATATTCCATATTCATACTTAATCCGAAGAAAAACATTCAAATTGTGTCTTAGTGAAAGTAAGAACACAATAAAAACTAAGAAATGGTATTCCCCCTTGAAGATTGTTCTTTTCTGAAGGATCACTTGGCATATAAATTATGATCATGTTAAATAACACAAAACTGATTTTAAAATTAGGATGTGAATATTCTTCTGAACTTTTCTATCTTATAGACAACAAAATTCTTCTGAACATTCACGATTTTGAATCCTATTTGTCAACCATTTTTACTTTTCTTTTTTTTTTTTCCCTCCATTTTTTGTATAGGTAGCTGTCAAGTTTTATTCCGTTTGATCAATTTAAATAAATATTTTAAATATGAGTTATCTCTCATCAATTTCATGTGAAGAAGTACTAACACTTCTCCAAAGTGTTATTGTATAAATTAACTCAAACATTCCTCTTGCATTTAATCATAACCAATGAATTCTGTGATGATTACTCAAGGTGGCAATGATATGTCCAAAGTACAACTAAAAGAGCCCGGACGACTATAAGTCCCAAATAAGTACTCCAATAACTAAGAACAAGCAAGGCCTAGTAGTCAAGTAATTAATTAGAAATACTATAAATTAAGAAAAATGAGAGAACAGTGAGACATAGATCATGTCATTGAAGCATGTAAGTAGATAAAGCTCAATGAGCATGGAATTGATAAATATGACAATGTGTATGTCGGGCTCCCACTTAAGCAAGAGGACGAAAGTAAGGAAATTCAAGTTAAGCGATCAAAGTGAGAATTCCAGATCTTTCAAGTGTAATTTCCTCTACAATGTTTTCTGAATAGTTATTATACTTATTTTACAATAACCAAGAAATCTATTACGCTACACAAGCTTCTCAAAATGAAGTTATATCGATCGGATAACAGACAATGTCAGAACTTCATTAGCCAGTGTATCTTTTTGTGTTTCATTTAGAAGTCAAATCCTTATAAATGACATGAAATCTTTTGAGTGACAAAAATAAGCACTTAGAAATCTCCATATTTAATGTAGATTGTAGACTATATAATCGGTAGTCCACTCCCTCCCCCTAAATTCCCTGCCCCCAATTCACGTCTTGTCTACCAGAATCGCTTCACCATTTCCCAAGTAATAGGAAATTCCACCTGAAATAGACAACAAGCAATGTATAGAGTTTCTAATTTTAGGAACTCTGGAGATTGGGGAGGATTCTCAAATTCAGCATCCATAAAAAAAATACTTTCAACTGTTTGGGAATTCTTGAAAATGGGTTGGGTCTGCTCACGTCCACTCCCATTAAATTATCTAAATGAAAAAAAAAAAAAGCCCCAATTGGTCTGACTTTGTTTAGATTTTAAGCATCTTTTAGTAATAAGTATAGACCTCTATTACCAAATGGTACTTTACTAAACTTTAAAAGATTTAAAACTATTTTATTTGTACTATGTGGGTTCTGACATTTCCCAAATAGGCTCTAAACCTGTTACCTAATGTTGGTTCCATTTCTGGTGTCAAGAGACACAAATTAATGACAGACCTAACCATTTTCATCCTCAATCACTATCATGGAGAGTGACCTAAAAGTCAGGACTAAACAAATTGAGCTCATTTTATACAAATAAAATACAATCAAGTTGCCGAAACCCCAAAAGGGAATGACAGACGATTATTGAAAATCATAGCAAATCATTTTTATTCATCACATAATCAGACATAATAACTGGGGGCATTTAAACGTGATTAATCATACTTTCCTATTATATTTCAACACAAAGAAGAGAATAAAAGGTAAAATTATCTCCAACAAGAAACAAAAAAGAATATGTATTTGTTACCTTTGAGAAGAGGTGACAGCAAAATCAACCCAACCATCTCCTTGCCACTTGAGAATCCGGCCGTCGGCAACGCCGGTGTAGGGGCCCTCACCGTTGGGGTCGAAAGTGAGACTCTCCGGTCCGACGGCTCCGGTGAGATGGATAATCTCTGCTGCGTGGAGCTGGTCATGGGACCCTGGTATAGAAGGTGGTGTGAACAGATGGGTTGTGTTGAAAGCCAAGATAATGGAGAGGACTGCAAGTGATGTTGCAGTAAAGATGAGCTTTGAGTTCATGTTTGGTTCGGAGGTTATTGAATTCGAGGCAAGTTAAGAATGGGTAATCTCTCTGCACTACACACCATTAGCCGGCTGAGGACGGTGTTATTGAAAAACATTGATTTGAGGGCAAGAATAACTATATATAATTATAATTATATAGAGGTTTTTGAATTAATTTTTTTGATAAAAATATTTTTAGAAAGACATTTTTTTTACGCATCTTTTAAAAAGACCTCTTAATTTTTTTAAAAAAAAAACCTTCTAATTACCTCATTTAAAAAAAATCTTAAAAAAATTAAATTAAAATATCTTTTTAAGAGACGCTTCTAAAATTGCAAGTGAGATAAAAAAAATTTAACAAGATATTATCATTATATTATTATTCAAATTTAGGGCAAGTTAAATGGAAATTGAGGCTTAAGATGAACATTATGATAGGGCCAATTATATTTAATAAATTAATAAAATTAAAAAGTAATTTTATACTATTTGTATTGTTTATTTATTTATTTATTTTTTTTTTGCTTTTTCGATAACATGGTTAATTACTTATGAAATAGGACGAGTCTCAAATTCCTTCAAAAGTTGAATTGTAATAGGAAATCTTCTAAAAAAAAATTATTTAATAGACAATATTGTAACGTGAATGAAAAAGTAAATGAAGAAATAAAGTAGTAAGTTCGAAGCTTAAACCACAAACCAAACAACCTCTAATTCCAATTACACAAAAATCATTCCCTATTCAGATAAAATGTGCCAAAAAGCTAATTATAATCATAGATCACACTGGAATTGCCGTCCAAGCCGCTACGAAAAGGTTTTGAAGTTGTGATCACTTTCACTAAGGTTGTCAAAGCTCAAAGCTTCACATTGGAATCCGTAATAGACGAAGCATAAATAATTAGTATAGAGAATACAGAGAGAGAGAGGAGTTGTTCTTGTGTGTGGAGAAGTCTCTTCATTTATCTAATATGTTACTTTTTGGAAAGGGACCTGAGGCAACATCGGCTTTATCCAAGATGCCATCCAAGTGACAAGATGAACCCTCATTCTGCTGTAAATTGCATCATGCATTTAGACTAGGCATATTTCCCTTCAGTGCATCAATGTTAGAATTGGTGAAATCCTAAACTCCTATCTCTAAGCACGCTCCCTCACTCTCTTTCTCTAATGTGTGCTTCCTTCACTGCATTAGTGTTTGGAAGTTTTGAAGAAAAAAGAACGAAAATATTCGTATTCATCTTGTTCGGATGTTAATAGCTAAATGAGAAGAAAATCATTATTTCTTATTTTAATAATTGTAGGAAAGAAAAAAAAAATGAAAGTCTATATATTGTACCATTCTATTTAAGGGTATTTTTGATATTTTAAAAATTTTCAATAAATAATCTAATTTTCTTTCCAAATTTTTTCACTTTTGAAAGATTTAGGAAGCTATCCTAATCACTTAAACTTTCTTTCCTAATTTTCTTTTCTCTCTCTATAATAAAAATCAAAGAAAACAAAATAGTGTCACTCTATTTGAATCTTTTCTTTTTCTCTCCAAATCATCCTATTCAAACGACTTGTAAAGTGAATGCAATTGCTGGTGATGAGATCTCGTAATGCTACAATTTAATTGTTTAAATTTCATGCGTAAAATTGTCTTAAAAATATTATTAATTGAGATGTGGGCTTAGCCTATTATAAAATTTTAAGTTAGTAACTTTTGGGATTAAAAATTTGAATACGACCTTTATCTTGTACATACTTATTATAATGGACTTTTTGATAATTATCTTTTTTTTTTAAACATTTCTCCTTTATTGATAATTACTATTTTGACTTTTTTTTTTGAACCTTACTGTTTAGGGCTTTAAACAACCCCCTTAATAAACTTAGGGCCAATTGTGCATACCCAAACATAGGTTTGAAAAGAAAATATGTTTGGTGGACTAATGCAGCCTTAGGTTGTGATTCTAACCCCCCTTACCCAAAAAAAACTAAGGTTGCAAGTTAAGCAGGCTAACCCGAGACCAACTCAAAATTTTTACGGGCTTGAGCAGAGATTGCTTTTGAATTCGGGGTCGGGATGGGCCTCAGCATCAAAAAGCAAGACCAATTTGAATTCAAGTTGGGACTAGGCTTGAGCTTCAAGAATCAAAGTCTAATGATATATATATATATATATATATATATATATATAAATATATATATTTTTTACATGTTATACTGTATATGCACTAACATGAACCATTGATATCTTTTCACACACGCACGCGCGCACACACACACACACACACACACATATATATATATATTCTCATTCTGTTTCTCAACATAACCCAATAACCCTAACCTCTATGCAATCATGCAAAGTTATAACAAAGCTCTCTATAAAGCACTGTCCTTATTTGTATAACCCTTGCCGCTACAAGCCAATGTTTTCAAACTCAGATCGTGTGGCGAATAAAAAAAAAAGACCGGGTTACGAGTTATTGATTCAATCGTCGAGTCAACCAGAATCGGACCATGATATGATAATTACATAATAAATATAGTTGTTGCTCAAATATTTGCCCTAGAGGGAGGGCTGAATAGGATATTTAGCAAATATTGACAACTTTTACAAACTTTAAAAATGTATATTAAAAATGCTCAAGTATGTAAAAGAGTAGAGGGAGAGAGAAAGAGAGCAAATACAACAATTTTTATGAGGTACGAAAAACTTACTATGTTCTCAACTTAAGCATTCCCACTTGAGTTTTTCTATTATCTTAATCTCTATATAGGTAAATGTAAAGATTTGAAAAATTAGGATAAATTTTTCGTTTTTGTCAGTAGGACACTATTCATGTACTATTTGTTGATAAAACACTATACATGCATCATTTAGACATAAGTAATGTTTAGAAGCATAATTTGAGTATACCATAGAAGGTAAATATGCTTAGAATGTTAAAATACACCTCCTATGAGAATTTGAGCCTAATCAGAGATAGTTTAAAAAATAGACCAAAAAGGGCATCCTAAGTGGCCGGGGTGAACTCGGCTGCATCCGCCAACAAGCGAAAATAAAATTTTTGAGAAAATATCATTTAAAATAATTTTAAGAACTTTGGTTAAAGCATAATGTCACGACCTGAAATCCGGCCCATGCGGATCATGGGTTCGTGATCGGCCACCGAGGCCTTTTTCAATAATCACAATCCTTTTCTCTTTTCCATCTTATCAAATGCAGCGGAATAAAATTCTTTTTCTATTGCGGAAGTGCCATTACACAAGTCAACATCAGTCATCCATTTATACATTCCATAATAATTACAAAAAGTACATGATGTAATTTTTTCAAAGCCTGCTAATGTCATATTCGATATACAGTCCAAAAATTTCCAAAAGCAACTACATCAAGACTAGCAAAATCCTATCACAAAAAGGGTTCATAGCTTTACAAGCTTCCATCTAGTCTGACTGAACCTGCTATTTCTTTTCCGATATCATCACCTGAAATAGGATAAAAATCCTATGAGCTCAACAGCTCATGAGTATCCCAGCTCGTGAGTATCCCACAACATACCAAGGGTTTCAAAACTACTATATAATTCAATACTGAAATGTCAATGACCAGATATCATATGTTATCTTAATTATAGTACAAGATAACGGTATCAAATTCACTCCCAATAAATCTCAATTCAATGATAATCGTAAATCAATAATCAATAACATAGGTCAATAGATCAAAATCACCGTTCAATATCATGGTTCAATAAATCATAGTTCAATAAATTAAAATCATAGTTCAATAAATCAAAATCACAGTTCAATATCATGGTTGAATTCTCAAATTCATAGTTCAATGAATCATAGTTCGATAATTCAGATTCATGGTTCAATAACTCAAATTCATAGTTCAATAAATCATAGTTCGATAATTTAGATTCATGGTTCGATTTTCAATATTCATATTCAAAATCATATATTCCACTTCTCTGATCAGCAAATTAACCCTCGCTGACTGAGATCATAGGCTAGCTAGTTCGATATGTCGTATCAACACCGGCTCACCACAATATACCCTGTGGGAGGGTCCAGAGAATCACAACCTATTCGATAGTGATTAATCATAGAAGAGTGTTCTATTCAAAGCATCAAAATCATATCCAAATCGTATCCAAAATCAATAATCATCAATAGCAGTTCAATTACTCAAATCAAGGTTCTTTATTTGATATTTAGTTAAAACAATTCAAACATTTGTAAGAAGATCATATAACATTTGGGTATCTTACAAATACATTTTCTTAAGTCAAAGAAGACAATATAGTTGTCAATAGGTCATTCAAAACGTATGCAATATAACTGTTAAACAAATGCTATAAAGGAAAACGATTTCATAGGTCGATATATCATAAAAGAGTTCAATATTTATATTTATAATGAAAGTTTCTACCTCACTATGGTATGAAACACTCACTTGAATTCCAAAGACTTAACTCCAAAAATCCTTCCTTTGAAGTTCCCTAAATTCACATTTCAAAGTCCGATCACATTCCATAATATTACTCTGATTTAATTATCATTAATTCTTTTTCCTATTTTAGTTACATTTCTTGGGTAGCTTCTTTAAGTTTTAAAGTTTGATTCTATTACCTTACATATTTACGTGTCATATTTTTCTGTACCTTATTTCATAATATAGACCTCACCATTGAGTCCCGAACGTCGAAGAAAGTCAATTTGGACTCCCTCTGACTTCCATTTGGTTTCAGGAGCACTAAGGGCAATGTGGTAATTTATACTTTAACGTGTCTTTTTTTTTCGGAGTCCCATCTCATAAAACGGACCCCACCATTGGATTCAAAACGTCCAAAATAGTCAAAATGCACTATTGGTTTACTCTATTTGGACTTCGTTTGACTAATTTTGGCTTAAGGGTATTTTAATAATTTCCTAAATTTAAAAAGGGTTTTAAATTAATGTTTATTTAATTTTTTGGGCAATTGTGTAATTAACCGAAAGTTTGGGGGGTCAAAATAGGATTTTCGGAAACTGTTAAGTGAACCGTCCGGTTCAGTCCCAATTCAATTGGGCCGGTCCGGTTCTGTCAGAAACCAAAATGGTTTGGTTTGGTTAAGTCATGATGACGTCATCAACCACTTATCAAAACGGCATCGTATGATGACCCGTTAGTGCGTGCGGTCGGGTTCCGATCCGACCCGACCCAGACCCGGTCTACTCAAGACCCGATAGAGCCCTCGATAATCCGGTCGTCTTCTCCGGTGAAAATTCCGGCCACAGTCGCCGGAACAGTGCACCCACCCACTGTTTTCTCTATTTCCTCACAGTTTCCACGTCCAAATTTCACGATTCTTGTAACAAATGGACTCTTGGACTTCAATAATTAGTTTTAGACTAGTTTTAGCCCTCGAATAACAAGATTCATGACACCCATTTCCAAATGTTCCGGTGATGCACCGGTGACTGGATTTTTGGCCATAAAATGGCCATCTCTCAACCGTTTTAGGTGATTCAAAATGTTTTAGAATCTTAGAGCAATGTTCTATTCATATCATGGTTCAAAATTTCGTTTGGTTGTGACAAAATCAGACCTGCTGTAAGCAAGGTCATTAATGGCTACTCCATCTGGGTTTACTGCTTTTACGTGTTTTCATGGTCTAAACTCATACTTGTCAAGCTTATAAACATATATCTAGCATCCTAGGTATAAATATAATTCAAGAACAGTCCTTATTAACTCAAAATTCTAGAGAGAGAAAAAAACGATAATTTGAATTTTCTTACCTTTTTCCACTGTTTTTCTCCTTCTTCTTGTTCTGATTCTTTCTCTATTCTCCTCAATTCCTTCCTTGTTCAGTTGTTCCTTTAGAAGACAGCATGAATTGCATGCTTTGGCTTTAAAAAGAAAGGCAACCGACCTCTCTCTCTTCCCTTTTCTCTTTCTCTCTTTACACGTTTTATCCCTACACCATAGCCCTTCATTTCTCTCTGTTTCTTAATTAATTTTGTTCTTCCCAAGTTCCTACTTTACATTAATTTGTTTTGACTTTAGTTTTGATATTTTGTAGATATTTTGTAAATATATATTATATATATATATATATCTCACACACACATGCACATGGAAACACACACACACACACATATATTTGTATTACCATTATTATTTGTTTATTTATTTATTTATTTTTATTTTAATCCTTGCATTTTAATATATTCGTCAATTTCTGGTTCTGGTACCGGCTAACTCGGGTTGGTACCGACTAACTCGGGTCGGGGTATTACACATAATATCGAATTAGGGCATTTTCGGGACGGTTTGTAGTGTAACGAGGTCCCGTAACTCATTAAGGGCAAAAGGATCTTTTCATCCCTTGACCCTTTTAGTATAAATAACACTCTTGGGATCTAAAATCTTCAAAAAATGCTAGAAAAGTTATAGCAAGTTGTGCATGGAGAGAAAAGATAAAGATAACCAAGGTCTTCCAACTTTCTACCTTCCAAAACTCTCTAGCCTTAGAATCTCTCAAGGTTTCCTTCTACGAAGTTGTTCCCCACCACAAGGGCTACAATCCTAGTAATTGGTTCGGTGTTAAAGTGAACACAACTCCCTAGGGTTGAGAAAAACCCTTCTAGGCATGATATTTTGCTAAGTAAAGAATAGAGTTAAGTTTAGTAGTATTTTTATAAGTTAATTGTATGACTTACATGCTTACTTGTTGTTAGAAAATAACCTAACATATAGTTACTTTGAAAACCTAAGATTGGTACCTTGTGTACTTTTGTATTCTTTGAGAATTTGGTAAAGTGATGAACACGTAACATGAATATATGTATAATTTATTGCATTCTAACTTATGTTCATGGAGACAAAATTTTGTAGTTTGAAAGTTATGGTTTGCTCAATGTATTGGTATTTTGTGTATTTGTGTAATCTTTGGGAATTTGGTAAGGTTGTGAACATGTAACATGACTATCTGTATAATTGATTAGATTATATGCTATGTTCATGTAGACAAAGTTTTGTGGTTTAAAAGTTATAGTTTATTTTATGTATGATGCATTATTTAAGGCACACTTCATGAGTTTGATAAATGCCTCATTGAAATTGCATAAAAAAAATTAAGGCATCTTGGCATGCGTGAATCTTTGGAAATATGGCGTGTGTTAAGCACTTTGGTGCTATGCATTATAAGGGTGTAGACCCTGTGGTGAAAAACCCAAAATTGGCCATGGTACTCTCGTTCCAACGGCGACGGACCGTGAAGCGAAACATACTATTGGTACTTGCGTTCCAACAGGGAAGGACCGTGAAGCGAGACATAGGTGTGGCATAGAGTTGCATGTGTGTGTCATGCAAATTGTCATTGCATTGCGTTAATGAATTGGAAGGCATATAGCTTATAAATGTTTACTTTGCACATGTCACGCCTTACCTTTGTTCTTTATATTAGCATTATGTCATACAAGCTGTCGTGCTTACCCTATATAGGATTACATATTACAGATGAGACTCCCGGCACATGAGACTTGATGAAGTCTTGAAGCATGGAGGGGGAAGTAGACCTTGAAGAACATTTGGCCCTTGAGGCATATTTTTGGTTATATGAGGGCATAAGCCCTAGGACATATGTATTAACTTGTAAAATTTTGTATAGTATTGAAACAATGGGAAATGCCTTAAATTTGTAGTGAGCATGGAGCTCATAACACTTAAGCTTCAAGTACACACACACACACACACACACATATATATATATATATGGTAGATGTATGTTTTAAATTATGAATGAATGGATTTGTTGTTTAAATTATATATGAATGGTTTAGTTGAGTAAGAGGATGTAGTTTGATAATTAGCTTAGGAGTGGTGGATTATGTTGTAAAATATTAGGTGAAAAATGCTTAGAAAATAAAGGAGACCGTGTCAAAATTTTGTGAATTAAAAAGAGTTTTTGGGTGTGTAAAATGTCTCATATTTAAATAGGAAGAGTGCCAAAAAGTGGGGGTTAAAAACCTTGAGGAAGTAGGTTAAAAATTGAAAAAATTAGCTTGCAATACTTTGAAAAAAAATTCAGAAAATGAAGAAAATAGGTTGTAGCAATTACACTGTAGCTATAGTAAACCAACAGCTAGCAGCAGTAGCCCAGCCCCCCATGCACGCCCGCATGCCCGCCCCTACGAGCGAGCTTGTCGTGCACCTGCCTTCCACCCTGCGGGCCCAGCCTCCCTTGCACCCTCTTGCCACCAGCTCTTTGCCACTTGCCTTGAGCCATGTTTGGTCAACCCTTAGGTCATGTTGACCAATCACCTCGAGCCATGTTTGACCAATCCCTAGGCCATGTTTGGCCACCCTTTTGAGTCATGTTTGACCACTCTTTTGGGACAAGTTTGACTACCTTTATGGGCCATGTTTGGCTACCCTTTGGGACCATGTTTGGTCACTACTTAGGGAAATATTTGACTTTTACTTAGGCCATATTGGGCCACTAACCTTGACCATACTTTGTCATCATTTTAGGCTATGTTAAGCAACCACTTCGACCATGCTTGGTCACCACCTTGGCGTTGGGTTATGAAAACACCTAGGCTATGTTTAGCCTACACTTTAAGCCATTATAAGACATGATCTTGGAGATTAATAAGTAAAAGTCAATTAAAAAAATATTAATTTAATTCTTTGGTTTTATTATTCTCATTCACACCTCGGGTTTATGAAAGTTCGGGGCGTGATAGTAAAGGTCAAAATTTACAATAAGAGCTTCTCACTTTTTTCTTAACAAAATATACCATTTTGCCTCTCTTGGGTCACTTACCAATAACTCTCACCGTAATGAGATGATACAAAGTTTGTTTACCAACAAACACTCTCTTTAAGAGTAAATTAGTGCAACAAATACTCGTTCTCTATAGATAGATTTGGTGTAAGCTCATAGTATTTAAGATGAGTAGAACTTTTAGATCCAGGTTTTCAATAGTTAGATCTAAAGTCAAAAATAGAGATGTAGAAGTGTAAGTATGTAAAGAGATGCCATACAATGCCTTAGAGAACCTCTATGTATAGCCCTTAAAAGAATATGGCCATTGCTTTTCAGAAAGAGTCGTTTTTCCCTTTTTGTCTATTCAAAATTTGAATCTTGATATGCTAGATTGACAAATTCGGTGGACTGAATCATCAACTAGTTGACTAGATTGATGATTGGTCGATTGTTAAGTCAACTGAATTTTCCTGAGGGTTTGGAGTTTAGTTATTCAAGAACAATCAATCGATTAGTTCTGATGTATACTGTTTTAGCCTTTGAAAAATAGTCGATTGGTTCATCATTAGGTTGACTATATTGGATAGTGAGTTCAGGCTGTTTTATGAAAAATGTCACTCAGTTGACTGGTTCCATGAATTGGTTGACTGGTTTGGACAATATATGCATTCTTGCTTATTTTTCTTAGTGTATTTTTATCCAAAACTTTTGATCTCTCAAAACTTAAAGAATAGCAATGTTTTGTTTTGAAAAATCATTTGAAGTTAGTTCTTAGTTGATCATTTTAAATAGTAATAGTTTATGACCAATTATCTATATAATCTTAAATCAATCAAAATTCAAAATAAGGAAAATAAAAGTCTTCACTTGACTTGTCTTGATTCATTGGGCTTGACCTATTTGCATTGTCATTTGAAAAAAATATTAGTCCGCATAAACAATGATTTTTTATCATCAAAATTACTAAAATGTCCTTGATATAAAATCTTCTGGGCCAACAATGATTATGATTAATATTACTAATATATAAAATATGAAAAAAAATCTCAAATAACATATAATAACTTATTCATAAGAAAAGTGCATGTTTATAAGATACTGTTTACAAATAAAATAATTAAAATTTTGAATATGAATCAAGAATACACTAAAAATTGTGATAAAAGTATTCACTATAATAATTGAACATAGGAGATTAAAAAGTACTTAAAAATAATATGAATTATTAACATAATATAGGTGTAAAAAAACTAAATGCATATTAGGAGAATGGAAATTTTTGATAAGATGGACCGTGAATGAAAGTCTAGACAAAATAGAGTCTAAAGAGGAATTTCAATTTGGCCATAAAAAAAAAAAAGAGAACTGCACACTCTATTTGTACCACATCAGTTGTGAGACAGAAATTCAAAGCCTTGTTTAACTATAAAAATCCATTCAAATACTTGAGTTAATACTCAATAGGGCTCTAGATCGTCCCACATCGAACAATAAATGGAACATTGAAAAGCTGAGAGCCCATTTAAGGGCTCAACTATTAACAATAAATTGGCTACCTATTTAAGAATCGCATTCAATGTTTACACTTCATCAGTTTGCCATTAAATGCAGTGAAGACATTTAATGCGACTTTTGAATAATATATATTAATAATGATAATAATTCATCTATATCCATGCATGAACGTGTGTGTGGTAGAGTGGAAGTAGTTCAATTGAACCGTTGGTCCAATCGTTGGTTCGAACAGTTTTTCTTTAATTTCATGATTTTTTATTAAAAGTAATTTTGACATATAAACTGAACCGACTTAAGGATTGGTTCAAGAATTTTCCGGCCAATCCAGTTCGGTTTTTAAACATGTCATTGACCATCGATCATCTCTGTCTTTTGTAGATTAGTACATCACTGCATCATCAGTCTCTTTCAGATTATTTTCACTCCTCTGTCCTTCGCTTCATCTGTGTTGTCATTGGCCTTTGAAGATCAATACATCATTGAGTGTAGAATGCTTTGAAGATCATATATCATCTTCATCTATGATCTCAAGTCTTGAAAGCCAACAAATCGATGAACTCTTGAGGTAATTTATGTTTTCAGATTTTATGCTCCTGATTTTTTAGATTGTTGCATTGACACTACTAGGTTGTTGCTTGCTGTAGTTTTTCGATTTTATGTGTGTTACATAGCTACTAGAAAACCAGTTTTTTTTTGAACAAGCAATGCAAGAGTCATTTTGGCTATTGTGATTGAACATGAAATGCAATGTAAAATCAAATTTCGTGGTTACTGCCTACTTCTTGCTCTGTGTTATTGGAGTAGTGTCATCTTATAGATTAGACAATCCGACCAAACCCAAACCCAACCTGATTGAGATGGGCAACCCGAGCTGGCTTGAAACACATAAAATTGAGGTTGGGCTGGGTTTAGATTGGGTTGATTGCCCTTGTGTTAGGCTTAGGATGGACTTGGACAGACAATGTTATTACATTAATTGAGTCTAGGCAGCCTTCAAGCCCAACCTCACTCAGCCGAGTTGCAGTCCTACCAAAACCCCATTTCCTCACAGCTACCCAAGATTGCTTCGCATTTCCCCATCTAAAGGTGGCACATAGTTAAGGGATAATTACCCTCCAAAGTTAACAATAATTATGGGAAAAAATCAACTACAAAGTGATGAGCAAATCAATTCATGAAAGGGACATCTATTTTAAATCAACGGTAGAGGACTAAGTTGTCCATAGATTGAATGGCAAGGATTAACCGACCAAAAAAAGGTTAGGTCATCCTATTTCTAGTAATCAAAACATTTTGCACTTCTCATCAAGGGCGGAGTGAAGGAAAAAAAAATAGGTGGGGTTAGAAATTTTTTGGACAAATTTTAGGATTTTTTTTTTTCAAATTGAAAATTTTTTATATCAATTTTTTTTCTGAAAGAGGAAGATGATAGAGAGAAAAGTTTGAAGAAGAAATAACAAGTTGGGTTGAGATTATAGATAATGTTGGGTTGGGTTAGCTAGAAATATGACTGAAACAAAACTTTTGGTGAGCTAAGTTTTACAAAATTGTTCAAGATTTTAGGAAATAAAGAATTGTTGACAATGATTGGGTTGGATTTAATCAGAAATAAAATTGAATCAAAACTTAAGATGTGCAAGATTCATATGGATGAAATTTTTATTTTTTTTGAAACTTGGGAGGGAAGGGGGGGGGGGGGGGGGGCAATAGCCTGCCCCAACCCTCACACAATTCAACTCCTACTTCTCATTAACTGCCATGATGATAAAGGACGTGGCAGCTCATATGTATTTCATATAATATTTATATTATAATATATTTAATAATATAATATATAAAATATAGTAAGAAAATTAATTATTTAATATTTATTTATATATTTAATATTTATATAGGTAGTTGTAATTATATAATTTTAGTTTACTTTTTAATATATATATATATATATAATTTATTTGTTAAATATATTTTAATTTCTTTTATATAATATATGATAAACATATTCAAAATCATTTAAAGAAGAAATAAGACATTTCATAATAAAGAATTATTTTTAAATAATTTGTACCAAACACTTAATATTTATTTCTACATATCATAATCAATCCTAAAACATTTACCTCTAAATACTAATTTGATTCTCTTGAAATTAATTCTCTCCTAAAACATTTACATCTAAATGCTAATTTGATTCTCTTGAAATTAATTCTCTGTCGACTTCAACTCCCTGTGTGGTCACTTAAAGTGTAGTGTCGGGCTTGTTTGAGCTGCAAGGTCTCACTTGACCCATTATGATTATAAGACGATTCTTATCCATGGGTAGAGTTGAAGTTGTACAGTGGGAAGAAATCTAGTGGAAAACAGTACGAAGAAATTTTATTATCATTGCAAATCAAATTTCATATAGACATGTAATTTAAATTAAAGTATCATCATAGTATTATTTATAAAGAAATTTTCATAATATCTTACTACTGGACTAAGGTTGCTATCACATTTATTGCTGGAATAAGTACCATTCCACTTACAAGTAAAATTAGGATTGTTAATTTTTGACACGATACGACAACACGATTCGAACACGACACGAAGTTAACGAATTTAGGTTGAGCATAAATGAAGTTGAGTCATAAATGGGTTGACACGTATAACACGATTTATAAACATGTCGTGTTTGAATTTTAGTAATGTCAACACGTTAATTATAAAAAAAATAATGAGTTAAGGTAATTTGTCCAACATTGAATGTTTATCAAGGTTTGGAGATTTTACTTATAAAAAAGACTTCTACTTTGATTCAACCCATGTTCAAAGTTTACTAAACTTGAAAATTATCTATACATATTAAAATATAAGTAACATTTTTATTTAAAAAATAAAAAAAATAAAAAAATGGGTTAAGAATCTCGACACATGTAACTTGTTTAATAAATTGCTTGAGTTTCAGTTTTGAAACTTGACATAATTAATTAATAGTGTCGGATTAAGATAAACACATTTTTGAATATGTATATCTTGACACGACCCAAATACGATACGATAATACGAATTGGCAACCCTAAATAAAATAGTAAATGGGGGAGGATTTTGTTAATTCTAAAATTAGTGGCTTTACTTCTTCTGTTACTGTTAATAGAGTGGTTGTGAGGTAGTAAATGAAGCCATTTCAATTTGGTATTTAGAATTGGGAAGCCACTTTCTCACTGTAGGTACTTGGTTTATTTTGAGCCTATTTTGAAGTTGCTTTACACTAGAAGTCGTTTTAAACTTGGACTCACTTTAATGGTTGCCTAAGGTGGGGAGCAGACCTTAGGGAGCTCCTGAATCTCGGTATGTAAACTATGTGTGACTCTCATGTTACACCATAGTTTTTCATGAGATTTTTAGGGATATGTGGATTGGTGGCTAAAGTGTTGGGAACTCCCAATGTGTCCTTTGACCCACCCATGTGTGGAACACCTAGGACCTTTTATAATGAGAGAGAATGTTTTTTTATTTTGTCCTCTTGGACACGTGACATCACTGGCGTGATTGTGGCTCAACCATAACTGCCTATCATGTGCCTCGAGCTAAATCACGTGGACTGACTACTATAAGTACTAGTATCTCACCGTTTGAGAAATGATGGATACTCTAATGGGCATTGTACACCAGAACTCTCTGCCCTATTCTCTTTCTCTAGATTGTCTTTACTTTCACCCATTACATTTCTCCGAGTCTCCTTGTCTATCTAATATGAAATTTCTACGCCTTGTACAAACTCTATCTCAACATTTTTATTTGATCATCATCAGATCTTTCTATTATCAACACTCACTACTTTCTCTTTCTAAAACCACCCATTATATTTTTTTATGTCTTCTCTTTAAAACCAAACTCATTTATAATCTCTTCTTTCTAAAGGAACTCATTTTCATTTTTTTCTTTAATAAATTCATTTGATTTCCCTACTTCCTTTTCTTTTAAGATCGTCCATGACCTTTTTGTATAGATAGGAAATTAATTTTCTTTCTAAAATCACCCGTAACCATTTTCTATAATTTCTCTTTAAAATCAAAACTATTTTCATTAAAATACTAGAGAAAATGAAGAAAAAAATCTTTAATTATACAGTTAAAGAAGATGAAAAAATAAGGAAGCAAATTATCATCTCTCTGTGAACAATGGAAGAAATTTGACTAAAAAAATTTCTCTTATTATAATTTAAAATTCTAATTTCCAGTTCACTTGCTAGCCTCCTATATCCAAAGCTTCAAGGACATGAGAATCACCAATCCCCAAAATTGGTATTGCTACAGTGGTGGGACCACCAAGAGTTATTTTTGGGATGGTCATATATCATATATGTAAAATTTAACGCGTTACACTTCATCTCATTATTAGGACCATATCCAAGGGAGCATAGTCCAAGGTACCATAGAATATTTTTCTTTCCACTAGAAGATTCATAATTTCTAGGAACCAAATCCTAGATGGCCAACTGTTGATTATATACAATCAAAATAGAAAGAATAAATTAGGACAATTTGGTCATTTAATATTTTTGTTAACAACATTATATTTTTACAATTTGTCCCACATCACAAAAGGTACTAATGTCACATTTTGTACATACGAACTCCGTTAAAGTGGGTCTAACCACAAGGGAATAAGTGTAATTATTATTATTATTATTTTGGAGAATTAAGCAAAACTCACCAGCCAACATAATTAAAAAAACATGTGTTTGGCACTACATAAGTACTTGAAAGTGAAGATAAACTAGTTCAAAATTTAAACTTGCTTTCAATTTCAAAGCATTATGAATGATTTGGATACAATCCTCACAATTCATGTGAATTACTTTTGTCCATCAATTTCTTCTTGATATCTCAATTAAGAGGTAGTGAATTTTTCTACTTGGAGATCAAAATGAAGGCCCAAACCCTCGAGTTAATTGGGCTGGCATAGAAACACTTCTCAGAAAATATAAAACTGTTATGTGACCCAACTATTAAAATTATTAAAAATAATAATAAATCATTATATAACTCTGAGAACGCTTTACTTAGTTAAGTTGAGTTGAACTGAAATGAAATATAACTTGAGAACTCGGGAAATTGATTCAAATATCTCGAAAGAACACTAATTGCAATAGAAATTTATGAAGTTTTTTTGAATCTTACGTACTTGGGCAATCCATGGATTATGGTAGCCCAATTTAGTCCGACCTTGATGTTGAGTGAGGCGCGTGAGATTCAGCCCAAGCCCAACACAAAATTTAATTGGTTAGACTGACATTTTCATATATATATATAGACGGAATCAGAAAAAAAGATTAAGGGGCTATAAAGTTTTGGAAGAAATTTTAGGGAGTATTTTTCTTTTCAAATTGAAATAATTTTACATGTAAATTTTGTTTTCTCAAAGAAAAAGATGATAGAGAAAAAATTTTAGGGCGGAAAATAATAAGTTTGTATTTACTTTCCTTATTCTTATATTTTTTTAACTACCAAATAAAGTAACAAAAAAATATCAAAACCCATCAAATAAATAATAATTTTGTCCTTTTAAAATTAGCCAATCTCAAAATTTTGGTCATGTTGAATTTTTACTCATCATTTTTTACATTTTTCACCCTAAAATCTTGACCTAATCCAAAATTCTCACTAAAATTTTTTAGTCCCTCTAATAAACTACAAAACAAAGTTTCAAAGAGAAAATTTTTAGCAATTAAGATTGTTAATGGGTTAGACCAAAATTTTGAGATGAGAAATGACAGAATGATAAATTTAAGATGAAAATTTTAGGGTGGGAAAAAAATATGAGATGAGAAATGAAAGAAATGATAGAGTAAAGATTGGACTTAATTAAAACTTTGAATTGGGCTGGTTTAAATTTTACATGTTTAAAAAAAATAATTCCCCAATTTCGGGGGCTAATAGCCCACCCCAGCACAAGAAGTGTGGTTCCGCCCTTATATATATATATATACACACACACACACACACATATTAAATAAATAAAAAAAGAAGAAAACTTTGAACATAGTGCATGCAATAATAGACTTGGAACAAAGATTGGACTGTACTTTCAATGTTTCAATTACTATTATAGCTCCTTAGCCATAGTTGAATAAAATAAAATACTACCATAGCAACACAAGCAGTGTCAAGAAATTTTCCATGTTCTTGGTTATACAAATTTTCTAAAGCAAGATCAACAGTAAAATAATCTTATAAAAGAAAGAAAAAAAAATCAACCCAACAAATTATTAAAGAAAGATATTAAGCCCAATATCTTCAATTCGGACTTCCAACGTACAAGTGGAAGAAGTAAAATCACTATGATTTGGTTAATATGCATCATTTTTTTGTGGATTAGTCAGAGGTATTCTGATATAATTTATGCACATCAAACTAAGTTTATCTTTACATGACAGTTAGATTCATTTTTTAAACTCTAGCTAACAATAATTCGGCACAGAGGAGACATAAATTTAAGATGCTTGAATTTTATTCTCAATGTTTCGTGACAGTCAGGCACATCCTTTAAGTTATAACTGTCAACGATTGGTGCAGAAGAGTCTCAAAGTTATGACACTTAAATTTTATTCTCAACGTTTTTATCCTATGACCACATTTCCAGTGATTAATATACGTCTTAATTGTAGCTATTTTAGTGAGAATTGGGGAGGAACCCACGCATCATAATATTAAACTTTGACTATTGAGAAGATGCCACCAAAAGTTGGTTAAAGCTACTTTTTTTCTTTTGGAATATTTGTGTAGTTATATTTAAAGCTTCTTTCTCTCACTAAAAAATTGAACTTATTTGTCATAACAAAATTACAAAGATAATGTTAAAAATTTTGATTAGTTGCAAGAAGATCTCACCAACGATTGTTAAGACCAAAAGTTGAAAAGGTTAGTTTGAACCGAAGGATTGCCCGATGCCAACAATTATGGTTCTCATAGCCCAACACAACTGGATGAGGTCCGGTGAGATGCCCTATATCAGCCCAAGCCCAATCCAAAATTTAGCAAGCCCACTGTCATCTGTCTATAGATATGCTCCTATTGGTTATGTTTGTTTATTTATCTAGTTATTTTTCTAAATCCATATTTGTTGTCTCTTGAGTTGAGTAGAATTCCTCTCTCTCA
This sequence comes from Nyssa sinensis, assembly GCA_008638375.1. NCBI lineage: Eukaryota > Viridiplantae > Streptophyta > Magnoliopsida > Cornales > Nyssaceae > Nyssa > Nyssa sinensis. Next base: position 26,220,274 of record CM018050.1, read on the forward strand.
AAGATTTTTATTTTTGTTTTTTATTTTTATTTTTTTATCAAAGGAAGTGATGTCATAGTTTTTACCGGACTAATCTACTCTTTACTCATGAAGTAGCTCGAATATTTCATGAACCGTAAGTGTGGTGGATTAAACTTCAAATCTTTAGATTTACGACAAGTCCTTTAAACCAACTTACCCACCACCAAGCTTCCCAAATATTTCGATTATCTCTTCAAAATTTGAACTTGAGTGGTTAGACTTACAACTTGAAATTGCATAGGTGTAGTTTGGTTTGAAGGATAGCCCAACAATGGATTATTTAGAGTCAATCTAAGTCCAACCCAATATTTACTTGGTTTCACCTTTCCAACCCCAAAATAAATAAATAATAGAAGAATTATATTGAGCTAGCCGATAGTTTGCTTCTTTGTTTATGAAATTACACTCAACCTCAACTTATATGACCGTTGGTTATACTTATCTTCCATGTTTAGTAATTTTACATACTCCGTTAATAGCTCAAAAATTTTATCAGAGAGAGTAATATAATTTCATAATAAGAAGGAATACAATCTACAATTATTAAAAACTTTAAAAAAAAGTAGTATAATTTATCTTAAATAATTCAATCAGATGAATCTTAGGTTGAAATGTGAAAGCATATGACATAAATGCTTTAATTTGGTTAATAAGCATCATGATTAAGGCTGTTTTAGTGAGATTTATGCGGTAATTGTAGTGCAACTAACACATCATTTTTTCAAAAAGCATGGGCTAATGGGCCTAGTGCCCACCGGCCGGCCGAGGATATTATTGAATAATATGAATTAAAGAATGATTAAGGAATTAACAATGGGACTGATATCATTATGGATTTTTTTAAAACTAGAATAAAAAGGTGCTAATTGTTCTTTTATTGATCCAAAGGCCAATTTGAAACTATATAAAAAAACTAATAATAATGAGAAACAAATTACGTGTACTTAAGTATGAGCCTTCTTTATCTCACTAGAAAAGTTAATCTCATTTGTCGCATTAGAATTATTAAATAGTATTAAACTTGGATTAGCAGCCGGAAGATTCCCCTAAAAGTGGATTAAGGTGACTTGTCTCTTCCTGCAATTCTAATTTTTAAACCAAAATGATTACTGTCAGCAAATTAATTTCAAAAGTGCCTTTATTCTATCTGTTATAAATGGGCTTTAGCATTTTTTCAGATAAAAAAAAATAATTTTTATTTTGTTTTCTTGAGAGAAAATATCTTGAAATTGAGTTGCTTACACCAAAAGTAGTAAGATTTGGTTAATTTTAAGCATAGCACATTCCCAAACATTGAGATTCTCCTAGCACAACTCATACATTTGCAAAAGTTTACTAAAATTTTTTAAGAATCTATTTGGTAGAATGAGTTTTATCATTTGATCCGTTGTCAAAATTACGAGTGCGACCCATGATTTTGACTCCATCCATTCCGACAAACATCCTTTAATTCTAAGATAAACTCATACCGTATCATAATCAAACAAGGTAATAAAATCCAACAGGCACAAGGGCTTAATATGAAGTTATTGCTTTTTGTTTTTAGTTTTTGTTTTTGTTATCTTAGCTTCTCAACTTATAAATTCTTATATATATATATATATATATATATATGCACACATACATACATACACATACATTTACATATATATATATATGTATAGTATTGCATTTTTTAAAGGTTTTAATAGAATAATATTGGCATAAAATGTATATAATAATACATAGATGTGACTCCAAAGCAAGAAAAGATATCGGGGACAGGTATAATGCCCCCCAAGGGATCTCATAGGACCGCCACACATGGCCCAAGAGGTCTTATTAAGGACAGTGTTACATATTGGAGTGGGATAACAGTAAGCAAATGCACAACATTCAAAAGATCACGTAGGACAGTGCCCTTTGTTTCAGAAACACGTTCTCAATTAATCAAGCTGCAAAAAGATTTTATATGTAGCCCAAAAGATATGGGCAAATTATTGCATGAATCCGCAAAGTTATCATACATGATGATGCTTACTCAAGTTACAAACTTTATCCACCACTTATAGTTAATTTAGGTCCTGTTTATTCAGGCTTAATTATAGTCAATCTATTCCGTTTGAAGAAGAAATTAAATATTTTATTAAAAGAGTAACACTTTTATCTTAAATTTTACATTTCAAATAATGTGACATTAAATTACATGTGATACTTAGATATATTTTATACATTTTACTAATAATTTATTTCCATGTCATTTAGAATGTAAGTTTTAGTACAAAAATTTGAAACATGTAGCATTATTCTTACTAAAAATTGATGTTTTGTAGTGTAGTAAGTAGTGAATCTTACAAAATTAGTTTATTTAAACAAATTATTCCTTGTTATTTAATTGGTTAAGGTTTTTTTTTTCTCGGGTAATGAAGGGTGGTACGCACACCATAAATTAGACTAAGTCTATTCGGCTCCTCACACGATCACTTTCCACATGAGATTTCTCTCACGAGTGTATGGCCCCCAGGCGTTGGCACTGACGTGTTGAACTTGCGAGTTCCGGGTGATAAACTTCTTGCAAACTGCTCGATTTCCACTCGACTAATCCTTTGGAGTTTTAATTAGTTAAGTTGATAGAAAGTAAATGTAATATTATCCATTTTTCAATTTTTCTTTTGTCCTTCTAATTACTTTGTCTCTTCATATTTTGTAATTACATTTTAATAATTTTTATCAAGGCACTCAATTATTAATTTCTATTAATACTTTTATATAGTTGAATGAAAAATGGTGAATTACACTTTTAATTCCGGCAGACTGATTGAGTTGAATGAAAAATGAACTTTTTTAAAATGGTGACATAAGAAAGATGTTCCCAAAAACGCAAGAGAGCAAGTTCTGATCAATTAATTGGATGGCCTAAGTTGATGGTCACATCTACTATTTAACATGTGAGGGGGATAAATCACCATTCACCACTATGGATAGGAGAAAATTGGATTGACTTGGATTTGACCCTAAAAAAATTAATTAAAAATTAGAAAATGTATGGATGGATATTGGGTAAGTGTCATGTCAATACCAAAATAGAAGATAATTAGAAATTAGAAAATGCATGGATGGATATTGGGTAAGTGTCATGTCAATACTAAAATACAAGATAAGCATACAAAATTTTTAGAATAAATTACACTTATATTTTTTGAGATTTTTGACAATTATATTAACTACTTTTATTTTACTTGATAATATATAAATACTTTCATTCAAGTCAATTTTTTTTTTCAAAATGATAAAACCTTCCCAGTTCATGTTTTTTTTTTTCAACTTTTAAAATCTTGACCAATTTTTTTTTATTTTTCAAATAAATATTGATAAAAATCTTAAATTTATTTATATATATAAAAAATTAAATTATTACCTTAAATTTATTTTTTAAATAAAATAATAAAAAATGTTTAAAAAAAGTTAGAGAAAATTAGTTAAAATTGAAAAAAATGTAAAAATAAATAAATAAAAGAGACAAATTTATCATTTTGACAAATAAATTAACTAAAGAGGACTATTTGTATATTGTCAGATAAAATAAGAAAAATCAGTATAAATTTAAAAATCTAAAAAGATATCAATATAATTGTTAGAAATCTTAAAAAAAAGTCAGTATAATTTATCAAAATCTCTTTAAGTTATGTTATTCATTCGTTCTCGGGTTAATAATCAAACACATTGATAAAGACTCACACATCACCTTGATGTGTCAACTATTCATTATTCCACATGTAATGGATCGAATCGGTGAATAATTTTTCAACCTTTAAAGGAGTGTCTGCACTAATCAAGGGTTTGTTTGCTAGTAGACACGGACAGCTTAACCCCACATCACCATGCCCATGTTCTTTGTACAAAACAGACCTGACCCATAATACCCGGCAAGAATCATGATTTGTAAACACCCAATCAAGGAAGAATCCCTTTTTTTTAAGGGCATATCCATCCTTAGAATATGAGATTGGGACCATTCCATTTAAATGGGTCACCATCGCAACTTGCTAACATTTGTTCTTGACCCCTTTCTTATTTTATTTTTATTTTTTATTTTTTGGTCCTTGACTTTTTGTACAATTGGTTTAATTGAATTGGGTTTGTCAACGGGTTGGATTATGGATGTGGGTTTACCCATGTCTATTTGATTTCTTCAATTTGGATTTTAAGCATGAAATGATTCAATTTGTCTACTTTACATAGTTTGGTGAGAATTTAGAATGTCTTCCTTTTAAAATTTTTTCATCCCAATCACTCGTCATAAAGAAAAAATGAGACCTAACCACCTAATATGAGATGTATCTTAATCAATGATGGTGATTGGATTAATCTATATAGACATATATATATAAATATATATACACACACATATACACATCTATATATATATATATATATAGATAATTTTTGAAATTAAAACAATCAATATCCCTAATAGACATATTGGCTCCATTCCAACAACCAAAACTTTGTAATCAATTTATCCTTCTCCCTCCAAAGAAAACCTTACCTTTATTTACACTCCACATAATCAAGCATATGATTTTCCAAACCATAGCAATCAAGTATACAAGACTTCACATCTCCTTATCATGGATTTGTCCATTGCATCATCAATCTTATGAATGGATGAATCAATTATTCAGTTGGTCTCAACGTAATCGCCGGGCCAATGATAACATTCATTGATAAATAAATGTAGCATGTCTCTACTAATTTAGGTGAATACATGAGGAGCGGAGGCAATTAATATTTTTTTCATAAGAATGAGTTAAAGGACTTACTCGTAAAGGAAAAAGGCAACCAACTAAGAAGACCTTACTAAACAATTCATTTTTTTTGTTATTAATAATTTAAAGTATCTTCTATTCAATCCAATTTACTTAAATTCGAGTTAGCATCTTATATGAAGAGTCGAGCTACGTGGATTTGAATATGCATTTTTTATATATGGGTAAAGTCTCTTTAAATATATTAACCTCGAAGGAGGTATAATAATCTTATTTAATTGTGTATCTCTAATCCCACAATGTTCACTTTTTGAGCTTTTCTTGCTAACAATAGTATGCATTCTTTTGGCATGTTTTCATCATTGGGATATGGGATTAGTGTTTTTCACTTTTTTGCAACTATTCTATACTACTCTTTTTCCCGGATTGCATGATTTGTCCATTATATAATACCCGTACACATACATACATACATATCTTCTATTATACATACATACATATAATTTATTATACATATATATATATATATATATATATCGTCTGTCACTACGCATAACCATCCATTCTAAATATTTCGGTAACCTACTAAATCCAGTTGTTAGGTCTCTTCCTTTTGGGCCTTGCTGCTGTTGGGTGATAGATGTGTGTGTGTGTGTGTGTGTATATATATATATATATATATATATAGATATATGATTGCACCTTTTCACCAAAAATTGCAAGAACTATCAAACAAAATAATAATAATAATTATTATAATTGTACATACGATACCCTAATAACCTTTTAGATAGATGTGAAAAAAGTAATGTTTTTTTTAATAACTATAGCAGCCATGGCATTTATGCATAAAAATCATGCAAAAAAAGAAAGGAAAAGCATAATAGTCTTAGAAATTGTCGTGATTAGTTAATATATGTCAACTTTGTAATAGATCTAAAAATACATTAATTAAACTTTATTCTGTGTAAAAACTTTAGAAAAAAAAAAAAACTCAAGCACACTCTTACTGTTTTGTTTTTTTTTTAGTTGTCTTCTTTATAATTTAAAAACCAACATATACATTTATTTTATGTGTCAAAAATATATTTTGTATTTATCAAGTGAATTTGATTTTTAATATGTGAAAGGGTACCCATGTAAAATTTTAAATTATAAAGGGTCAGGTAAAAATGAAAAACACTATAAAATAAATTATTATTTTGTAAAGCAAATATAAATACACACACACACACACACACACATATATATATATATATATATATATATATATACAGACCCAAAAAAACGTAAAGCCAAAAAAAACAATTGATACTACCTGAGCAAGACGTGAATTAGATATAACATTTTTTCTGCTAAGAAGAAAAATTATATATAATATTTGGAAGGTTTAATTTGTAAACTCAAAGACAAAAAAGAATAGAAAAGCCTAAATACTACTTTTTTTTTTTTAGGACAATTAATCAAAGTTTATACTTGAAAATTAAAACTAATAAATTAAAAAAGACCAAACATTGCCTTAATTTTTAAGGTCTTCGTATTGTATAATTAGTCGTTGAAGGGGAATGAGGCCCGCCATATCTATTCATGTGCTTCAAAGGATCTAAGAACATCTATTTTATACTTTGTGTGTTGACCTACTTATGATTCTCTTGAAAGTCAAATAATAATTAATGATATTATTTTTCTTTGGTAGGCAAAGAATTATAAATTTATTAATTGCTATCAATTGATTGCTGTTCCAAACTAACTCTCTACTCATGCAACTGAAATTCTAGTTTTACCAATGCATGTAGCATTAAACTTTTTTTTTTTTCAACATTAACCGTGTTAATTACAAGTATTATTTATAAATATATAACCGTAAGACTATTACAAATATATAAGTCCCGAAAAAGATAAGTCCAGTTCATAACTAGAAAACAAACAAATTACTATGCGTCTTTCTCACTTAAAAGACTTCAATTCGTGACCTTCCATATAGAGAAAAGCATGAGATGACCTCGAGTTATAACCATTTTATACTTTCTTGCTCTCATGTTTTCCAAATTCTCCATACATATTCGGTGTCTAATTCCTCTCTCTCTCTCCCCCCCCCCCCTCTCTCTCCCATCAAACATATTCTAAATCATAAAATTAAAAAAAAACTAAAGCAACCAAATTCCAGATTTTAGTCAGTGTAATTTACCATAAATTAATCTTCATCTATCTAGTTTACCTTGTCAATATCCAAACTGTTCCATTATTGGGTGAACTTTAGGGAGTGTCCAACAAGTTATAGCTAGCTGAAGGAATACCAAATTTTTAAATGTTAGACTTGTATTTTTTTATTTGAATATTTTGTGATATCTATATCTATATATATATATATATATATATATATATATATTAGTTTGTGTTGGCATAACTTGTCCATGATATCCACCTAATTAAGGAGTTGTTTATCTAGCTTAAAAAACACAAAGACTACCAACTTATTTAATTATATATTCTAAAAGAAAGATCTCAAAGAACAATCATATCTATTAAAACATAAATAGCCTTGGTGGAGAGTTCAATGTATCAGCCCTTTTAGGATATAATTTAATGACAATGTAATCTGTTCCACCTAATTACTAAACATTATTAAGTCCAAACTTTTGTTTATCTTCTTCTACCCCCCACTCCCACAGTTTATATAATCTTAATTCAATTTAAAATTCCCAAAATGAGCCCAATTTTTTTTCATGTGGATGTGTGTATATTTTAAAAATTCAAATAATTTAATTTTAGTATATAATTAAATTAGAAATAATTGTTTGTATAAAAATGATGGCTCGAATTTGAGATCAATTATTTTACATAAATAATATCAAATGTTGGATTTGTATTTGTTTAATTAGTAAAAGGTATTCATTCAATAAAACCAGTTTAGGTTAAAATTGCATATTATTGCTAAAATTTTGAAGATCTATCACTACGAATTGAATCGGCCCATCATATCTAGCAACTTGTTAAAGGGAAATTATGAACACATCAATTTTGTCATCACATGACAGTGACCTCTCAACATTTTGATGTGAGTCAATTACCAAAACATTAGGTTTATTAATTATTGTGTCTTTCGTAACATAGAAACTTATAGATTTTAATTATGGATTGATTCACTGGGATAGAGTCTAATGGATTTAGCATAATATAATTTGAAAGCATTAAACTAATGGCTGACTTTTATACTTCTCCCAAGCACATTGTCAAACTCCCATTTTTATTTTTATTTACACTTTATTCCCTTTCAGTTTTGCATTTTGATCTATATTTTATTAAAAGAAAAACTAAAACTCTCACACAATAGTTCGAAAATAAGTCCTGCCCCTCGCTCACACTTATTTTCTTAAAAAAAAAATTTATAATTGTCCCAAAACCCTAAAATTGGAATCGGGAGGCATACGACTCACAAAAATTCTAAAAAAAACCCTTAAGAATCTTAATTGGGTCAGATGCGAGTCAAATAGGAAACACAAGACACAAATAATAATAATAATAATATTTCAATGATCAAAATAAAGGTGTTCTCAAAATCAAGTGTGCGACCTCCAGAGACATTACAGAGGGGACCATCACCAAGCAAAAGTTATTCTAGTGTAACCATGTGATGAATGAGGTGCCTAATTATAAATCAAGTCTCTAATAGGTGATACACGTTTCATTTATAACAATCAATTGTACAAGTTTCAAATTTAGCTTGTGTATATTCTTTATACTTTAATATATGGTTATTGTTTTAGTGTTAAGTCTCCCTTACAGGATACATTGAAAATAAACTTAATTTTTGTATCAGTTTGTATAAAGTAACTGCTACCATTTCTCACACTTAACAATTACATATATTTTTATTAAATGTTTTGTGTATATTCTTCATACAATGGTAACAAGGAAAAAGCTTTATGTGATACAATTCATTGGCTAAGGTGTAAAGTCAATGCCCTAAATTTGGGTTAAGCTTTTCCATCAAGGTTGGGCATCATTGAATTACAAACCACTATCATCAACAACCGTTTAGTTCTGGTAGCAGTATCTCTTTTTCATACATTAAGATTTAGCATAAGATTTGAATATCAATAAAGGAACAATAGGAGGGGGGAGGGGTTCTTATGAATACGCAGAGAATTACTTATTTCTGTGGTTTCTATTTTTTTTATGCAACGATGAGAGATAGAAAATTGAATTTACGTTAATTGTGTATAAATTGAACACTCGCACAATTTAAATAGGAACTACATAATCACTTAATGTCCTTGCACTTCCTCCCCCTCCCTCCACATTCTAAACCACATGTTTGTGGGTGTGGAGATAGGGATATACTGTAATTAGTTTTTTACAAGGTGTGACGTGTGTATTATAAATTTATATTTTATTTTTATATTGTTAGTGAGAGACTTCTTTAAATATCATGTCAACACATTTATTATGTTACAATTTTGACTTATTTATATAATTTATTTATATTGTTATATTTTCTAGACGTGCATTTATCTTTTCACCCTCAAAATTTATGCATCAATTCTTTGGCTATATTAATTTTAATAATACATTAAAAGATAAGAGATTAGAATTAAATTCTTAATCCCATATTTATTTTTAATTTTAGATACCATGTCGACACTATAACCACTATGTTAGTGGGTGTTTGATTACTTCCCGCACTTAAATAACCAATTTTTTTTTTTTTTTTTTGGCGCAAACGTGTCTTAATGTTTAGAAAAGTAAAATTAATATAAAAACATTTCTAAAAATTTGGTCAAATATTGAAGGACATTTTTTGAGACAACTTTTACAAATTCTGACAAAAACAAGGGTGTAAAAACTGCCCTAAATGATAGCTTTGGCTAATACTACACATATATAATTTCTGAATTCAATTACTTTCTTGAGTTTTTTTTTTATAATTCGGTATCTTGATTTTTCGGATTAACTAATCTGAAAGACTAATCTTACTATCTACTAATGAGAGATTCGATTAAAGTCGAAGCAATAGTCCGTATGAACTGACCCTAAAAAACTAAGTAACATATATTAAATTTCAACCTGACAACCTAATCTCGAAAAACAAGTCTTTTATTTGCTATCCGCTCAACCACCTACCAAGTTACTTTCTTGAGTTGACAATAAAAATTGATGTGTCACTAATAAGTAATAATAATAGACCAGATCTTGAGATAGATTTGTAGGCCATAAACAACCGAATAATGTCCTTCAAACATTGGTAGGGTAAAAGTGATCATGAAAATTGAAAGGGGGACATGTAAGGTTCTTGTGGGGTAGACACAGCCTGTTGGAATCTAACTGTTGTACTGTTGTAGGGTTTCTCAGTCAGTAAGACAGTTAACTATTATCAATTTATCAGGAAAAAAACTGTGGACTTAACCGTCTGATTTACATACCTTCCAGAATTGATACTTGTTTGTGGGGTTTGGAAAGCGATTGGCTAATTTTCTTTTTCTTTTTCCTTTTTGTGAAATAATAGGGGAATATGCGAGTGCAAATTTTTTAATATTGTACTGTGTGACTCAAACTGAAGTGATGTGTATGGCAGGGATATTTTTTCATCTGACAACTTTTCAAAACAAGGATCATGTTTTGGGGGCTATGTTTTCTTACAATTTTTTTTCTTCTGTTTTTTGGTTACAGATATAACAACATTAGTACAAAGTTACACTCTTGAGTCATGACATTGTACTCACTGGGTCACTCTGCGTATACTCCAGTTAATTTTGACCAAATTAATTTTATTTTATTTTTTCATTTCAAATAAATATTTGAAAATAATTTATAATTTATTTATCATAAAATTATTTTAATTTAAAATAAAAAATCTTTAAAAAAATTTAGTCCAAATTAAAAACATGCAAAAAATAAATAAAAAAACTAAAAAGACAATTTTGTCATTTTGAAAGAGAGAATTGATTGGAGGAAGGTATTTATAGTTTGTTAATTAAAAAAAGAGAGGTCAACATAATTTTAGAAATCTCAAGAGACGTGAATGTAATTGTTAGAAACCACAAGAAAAATCAACGTAATTTATCCTTAATTTTTATCAGAAATAATTAATATGCAGATTCTTTGATATTTGATATGTATTGTTAGGTCTTGTATTCTTATATATTGAAAGTTTATAATAAAAAATTTAAAATTTGTTGTATTTTACTACATGCATATATAAACATATATCTGCACATATATACATGTATGCAAACATATGTATGAGCATAAAAAATATACATACATAGGCATCTCTACACGTGTATTTTTGTTTTTGTTTTGGGTAAGCTTCTTTTTCAAATGGGAGAAGCGATGTTAATCTTATTGTATAAAAATATATATAAATGCATATATATATATATATGTATGTGTGTAAATATTTATATCATTTTTAAATTAATTAAACTAATTTAATTAATTAAGAATGTAGATTTAAAAAATCTCTAGTTAATCAAGATAAATTAGTATCTAAAAATATTCTTTTGTTGAATATTTCAAATCTTAAGTTTAAGTAAACATTGTGAGCATCAAAACAAAAATAAAATAAAGTATGAAACCAAATCATACATGAAAAACTTTCATGGGAAAGAAAACCTATCTCAAGTAACAAAAATTCACTGGTAAAAAAGAATGCAATACAAGTTTATAAAGTTTCTCTCCATAAACAGCTAACCTATCACCATTTGTGATATGCAGTCAATTTGTCTACAGTCTGTCATTGTACTATTCAATCTAAATAGCTTCTACACGCCACAACACCAAACATGATCCTTAGATCCACTTTCCACGGTGCGCAAGCTCCATGAAATAATTGTAATACTTAGTCTCTCATTGTACTATTCAATCTAAATGGCTTCTACACGCCACAAGACCAAACATGATCCTTAGATCCACTTTCCACAGTGCGCAAGCTCCATGAAATAATTGTAATACTTAACCACTATATGTTCCTACGTGTACTCACCTACACTAGGTATGTAGCGAACAAAATGAAAATCACCTTACTATGAACCCGATTATATAAATAAAAATATGAAACCAAAAATAATCTATAATACTCAATGCTTCGAGAGGCTAGGGTTCTTCAATAGGAGAACTATAGTACTACTATTTATAATATAAAATTTGTAAGACACTCCTAAACCTAGCTAGAAATGGTTGTGCATGAATTAGGAAATTTTTGAACGAAACTGCACTGGAATGTCCACACACGTTCGAACGGGAATGGGGATTCCGTTCGAATGATACTTGTTTGCTCTATTCGAATGGGATTTTTGAAAATAGTTTTTTTGATTTCTGTTTAAATAAATGCTAAATTACCGAAAAATACTTGTTTTAAATAATAAAATAAATTTAAAATATTTTAAAAAGCCATTGTCCATAAGTGTAATAACGTATACTCAAAACTAAATCACTTGTAGTCAAATTAAGCATTTTAAACCTTATTATAAATTTGAATAACAACTTAATATATGTGTCTAATGTAATATAGGCATGAATACGTACCTTGAATTGCACACTTCTTCAGACATTGATGTGGTTGTAGATGGACTTGAGTCTTTATTCATAGACTAATAGTTAATCAAACGACTCAATACTAAACTAGCAAATACTGTCTAAAGAAATACAACATTTTGGAAAGAATTTTCAACATAAATTGTCTAAGTTTCCTAACAATATTCTCTTTTAGAGATATCTTGACAAAAGATAAGAATAAAATTACAACTCGATAAACCCATTATAGCTTGTTAGTCCCAAAAGTAATCTACTAACCTTTTATCACCTGTAAGAATATATACACACTTAAAACAAAAAATATTAAACTGCATGTGTGGTAGATAGTACTAAAAATAACTAATACATCCATATTTGAGCCCTTACTTATTTGTCTGACACGTGTTTGTGTAAGTCTGAAGGGCTTGGGCCATTCTTGTTTGGGGACTTGACCATTTGGGGTTCAACCTGAACCTATGTGATAGATTGTCAAACTACTCATCCCCTTGAGCTATGCTTTAGACCTAGCATAAGGAGGTAGAGTTTGATATGGTAACTTCCACTTATGGATATTGTAAAGACTCGAAAAATTGTCAAAGGAAAATTTGGTAATTTTTCGATCTGAATTAATGTTAGATAAGTAATTTATTTAAGATGTATCAGAAAGATGGTGAGAAGCAGTTGATGGGTCATTAGTATAGCATAGTGAACCAAAACTAGGAGTTTTAGTAATTTATTTGGGACTGGTGTGAGCCACGAGGCCATGCATTCATATGGGACGCAGATAGATATAAAAATTCTAATGACTGAATTTGGCAAAAACTGGAGAGCATATTTGGAATTAGCGTGTCGAAATTAAGTAGGATGCCAATTTTGGATGCGATTCAAAGATAGTTTACTTTCGGGCGTGTAGTGCGCAGTACATTTGACCAACTGGCCATGTGGCATATTAAGGTATGCGCAAAGCTTCTTCAAGAAGCTAAATTAGATATTTTCAAGCATAGGACACATGACACCATTTGATTGGGCTAGAAGGGATCCTATGTAAAGAGTGGCTTGTGTGTGGGTGAGTTGCACCATAAGGGGGCAAAGTTGGCACATGATCGGACAACTCAATCCTCTTTCTTCCAATTTCTTTTCTGTAGGTGCCACCGCTAGAAAAAAAAATATTTTGTGTGGATTAAGGGGATCCCAACTATCTCATTCCTTGAAAGTGGGAAGGAATGCCTTTGAGAGAGATAAAGAAAAGTGATGAGGCAGCCAGTTTATTTTCGGGTAAGAAATAAGCAAACCCGTTATAATAGAATGCAAATAAAGGAAAATTGAGAAGCAATGAAATAAATGAAATTACATCGCTTTATTTTATAGTTACATTCTAAAAGACCCCTTGACATAGGTCAAAATAAATAAGACACTAAACTAACGCAACCAAAAAAATAGGCTCGAGAGCTAAGGTACAAAGTGGGAAGGTGTTAGGCACCTAATTTTGCCCGATTAGAATGGATCAGGTCTCAAACATTCAATTGCAAGGCTCATTCATTAAGCGAAAGTAAAAAATGTTGAGGATAAAGAAGGATAAAAGATGATGGAAATAATGATCAAATAAATAAACGGAATCAAGGAAAATAAAGAAAAGGGATGAGGAAAAATGATTTGACTTGGGCCCGTAGGCTTCCTACGTATCCATCCTAAGATAGAATCAAAGTCATGTAGTTCTAACGATCTATCATCTTTTACCAAGGGTTATAAAAATGGGAGATCAATTCAGGTAAAAGGACTAGTAAGGATTTGAGAAGCATACCTTGGTTGTTGCGGTTGAACATCACTTCGACTAGGAAAGGTTGCCTCGGGATCGTCACTTCGGTAGAGTTCCAGGCTTGCTTACTTAATTCAAGGGCCTTCGCTTTAGTAGAGTTCTGATCTTGAAAATGAAGAAAGTTAGAGAACTTCTAACTGAGATAGAACTCTAGAGTTGTATTAGTAGCATAAGGCTATTCAATGTGTGTCCTTCCAAATGGTGACCAAGGGAGTGTATTTATAAGCTAAAAAGGTAAGATTTTATCAGTAGGCCCATAATTGAACCCACAAATAGAAGGCTAGGATCTTGACTTGAGTGATATTTACATGATTTAATAAAATAAAATTAAATGAATATCTTAAATCATGAATACCCTAAATAAATGATTTTAAAATGAATTATGAAAATTCACGAGCCTATCAAAATGAATGTTACATGCAAGAGCCAATGTGGTGTAAAATTAATAGAGTGTTCCAAAATAATCAAAAAGAAAATGAAGATAATTATGAGAGATTTTTCAATAATCCTAAGTATATTACATATTCCCTATATATAAGATAATTTATCCTACATTTTGTATGAGATATATTCTATATATAATAAATATCTATATATATATATATATATCTACATATATGCACAATGTATGCACCTAAATGTAATGTGCATAGACACAACATGCGTACACCTAGATAGGTGGATCAATGAAGTGCCTACAATGCATCCTACATGTCACCTAAGCCAACATGTGGACTAATGAAATAAATGCACACCTAATACACTAAAATGAGTGAGTTTATTTTAAGAAATAAACAAGTGTCTAAGTTTAATGTATCACTTCTAAAGAAAATCTCAAGTAACTAGATCTACGAAAACTCTAAAAATAAAAAGTCTTAATTATGCCTAAATGAACTACTATCACTCAAGATCACTAAATTGCTCCCAATTTGTTAAAAAATCACAAGATTGCCACAAGATATGTGAAATGACCAAATTACCCATCGAGGCACTGAGAATGACCCGATTTGTTATCCAATGGCTAAAATTATCAAATTACCCCCAAATAGGATAATTTGACATGAAAATTACGAAAGTTCCCTTCAAGTGACTAGAGAGTCCCACTTGAGGATAGGATTATGACAAAATTATCAAAATGCCCTGAATGGGCAAAAATAGGTGCCAAAATTATCGAAACGCCCTCCTAATGGGTAGAAGAGTCCTACTAGAGGTAGGGACTCTTGGCATGAGAGCCCTACTAGAAGTAAGACTCTGACAAGAAGAGTCCTATTAGAGGTAGGATTCTCGACACTATTACTGAAATGCCCCTATTTAATCAAGAGTCTCCAAATGAGGTGTCTACACCTCCATCTTCTTCCTTAGGCAGCAAACCTTTCTCTCTTTCTCTCTACTTGAAATGGTGAGTAAGTGTATCTCTCTCTCTCTCTACTTGAAATGATGTGTAAGTGTATGTTTTTTCAGGTGTGTGTGTGTGTTTTATACACACTATGAGAGAAGAATGTGTGTTGTGAGTGAGGAGAAAGTATGTTTGAGAGAGAGAGAGAACAATGAGGTGTGCATTGTATGTGTGCATAATACAGTGTATGTTTGTGTGTGAAACACATAAACTGTGACATGAAAAACCAGAAGAATAAAGAGAAGAGAAGAAGGAACGAAAAGAAAAAGAAAAAGGAAAGGAAGAAAAGAGAAGAATTGGACAGTGAGGGGCTACAACAGCTATGCATGGCCTCTCCAAGAGCTTTCTCCCTCTCTCTCTCTTTCTCTCCTCAGTTCTCTCTCTAAGACGACAGAAATAGGTAGGAATTTCTTTTAACACTTTAGGCTTCCATTATGAGTTGTATATGATTATGGCATGATTGGAATGATATTTGTATTTATGTGTGTATGTGTATGTGTTGTTATGAGTATATATATGTGTGTGTATATATATATACACACACATAGCTGCGGTTAGAAAGAGAAACCACATGGGTTCTCTCGGTTCTATATGATTGGTAGTATCTTATGGTGTTTGTGTTATTTGTATCTCTTATATGATGTGGGGAAAAGCAATAAGGGTGAATAATGAAGAGAATAAAGGAAGTTAACAGGTGGTTGAAATATGGGTTCAGAATCGGGAGGTTCTGTTACGGGGTGTTTTGGGGTTAACCCGAACTATGCTTTTGGTTCAAATAGGTTTTAGGTGAAGGAAGGAAAAAGACTGAAATAAGAAGAACTAAGGTTGGCTGTTAAACAAAGAGGAACTGAAAAACTTGCATAGTCAGTCGGAAAGCGTAACCCTAGGTTTTAGAGGTGATTAAATCCTTAAAACTAGTATTAAAAACCATTGAATGTCCTTAAAAATGATTTAGAATGAAAAAGGGAGAAAAATAGTAAAAATGGCAGTTTTTTGATGTACTGGTGCCTGGAGGTGGTGATCGGCACTGGGGAGTTGACCGGTCAATCTGGGTTGATCCGGTCAATGGTCAACCAAGTCCGGTTAAGGGTCAAACATAGGTCGAGTCCAGTCAAATGGGTCACAGTCAACCATTATTTTAAAAACTAGGACTAGACCGACCGATTTGATTGAAAAACCTAGAATCGGTCCTCAATCTAGTTCGATTGATATATAGAAATCATTTGAAATAAAAAATTGTTAATTAAAAAAAAACCATTTAAACCATCGGTTGAACCAGCAGTTCAATTGAACCCGAGGTTCAATTTCCAGTTCGCAATTAAAAAAAATCAGCCGGGATCACAAAAGTTTAAATCAATTCCAATTACCACACCCGTTCACGATTTCACAGTGTGGTATATATAAAAATTTAATTTAACTATTCAAATGTTACATCGAATGCAGTGAAAGCATTCAATGCTTCGACCATTCTAATTTAAAAAGTCATACAAGGTTTTTGCTTGAGCAATATCCTCCATATTGCAAGTTGACTAGCATCTGTTATATAGGCTTTTTATTTTTCAATCATCCATCTTCTTTCCGATGTGGGACAACTTGAAGCTCTATTATGGAGTCAGAATTTAAATGTTCTTTTATAGGTTTACAAAGCCTTAAAATTCTCTTTCG
This sequence comes from Nyssa sinensis, assembly GCA_008638375.1. Lineage (NCBI taxonomy): Eukaryota > Viridiplantae > Streptophyta > Magnoliopsida > Cornales > Nyssaceae > Nyssa > Nyssa sinensis. Next base: position 26,237,435 of record CM018050.1, read on the forward strand.
TATTTGACGTGAGACTGATAGAGTGGTCAATAATCTTTTATGCTTTTTCTTAACCAAGTTGAGATTTTTTTAAAATCTATTTCACCACAAAACTTCCGTTCTCTATTTTTTTTTTACACTTGTATCATATTAATAATTCAAATCATTCTTTGCACTTTTTCCATTTCTCACGTTAAACTATTTTGATTAGTGACTTTGAGCACGATTCTGATTGTATTTTTTTCTCTTGATCCAAAATTTCAATTATTTTATTTGTAAAAATTATCTTATAAAATTATAACCATGCAATATTTTCTTTCTCCTATGGATATTTATTATATATTATTTAGAATTTTTTCTTCTTCATATTTTAAATTATTTTATATATTACTAATATTAATAATAAATATATTTATTACATAATTATGATGTCATGGTCCGATTCTACTTCATCCTACAATTGAACCAATGACCTGGTCTTTTTTTCGGTCCGTCAAACGGCCTGGGTTTCAAAACATTACAGTCAATACGTCCTGGGTTGGTCAACATGTTATTGGCCTTAGGGACTATTTAGTAACGCAGATAGAAAAAAAATTGGTTTATGGGTTCTGGTTCTGGTTTGAACTAGTTTAGAGCGATAATCGGTTCAATAGTGAATTGGTTTAGGTAGGAAAATTATGAAAATACCTCTCCTTTTATATATTGAAATTCAAATCAAAATTAAATTTTAAAAAGGGGAATTCTTAAGGTCTTGGGCATTCCAGACTCAATGACAAAGGTTCGTTTGGACATTCGAGGACCTCAAGTGGTCCCACATAAATATATAAAATGACAAAAATACCCTTAATAATAAATTAAGTAATTTAAAGGCTAATTAAATTCTAGAAAGGGCTAATCTAAGATTTTTGGATGCCAAAAATTCAAATGTACTATCAAATTGGACAAATTGAGACCCGATAATGGTCCCATCTAAATTGGTAAAATGACAAGTATGCTCATAGAATTAGATTGAACAATTAAATGCCTAATTAAGATCCAGAAGAGGCATTTTCAAGATTTTTGGACGCTAGAAATTCAAATATGATATTAGATTGACCAAACTAGGACACGGGGTTGGTCCACATGAACATGTAAAATTATCATAATGCCTCTAGGTGGGGAATAGTTATCTAAAAGAGTTAATAAAATGTAAAGAGAACATATTTAGGATTTTTGGACCTTATGGATTCGATTTCAAGATTGATTTTGTGAGACAGTGTCTCGGTAGACGTAAAAATTATCCAATAAAATTACAAAAATTTTCTTTTGGGTTTAAAAAACATTTAAACTGATTTGAAAACATTGTGATAGGGCCTCCTAAGGATTTTTAAGGCTTAGAAACACATTTTCAAGATTTTTGGATGCTAGAAATTCAAATATGGTATCAGAATGACCAAACTAAGACACAGGGGTTAGTCCACATGAACATGTAAAATTATCATAATGCCCCTAGGTGGGGAATAGATATCTAAAAGAGTTAATAAAATGTAAAGAGAACATCTTTAGGATTTTTGGACCTTATGGATTCGATTTAAGATCGATTTTGTGAGACAGTGTCTCGGTAGACGTGAAACTTATCCGATAAAATTACAAAAATTCTCTTATGGGTTTAAAAAACATTTAAATGACTTGGAAATATTGCGATAAGGCCTCTTAAGGGTTTTTTAGGCATAGGAACACATTTTTTTTATATCCGTTTGAAAAAATAGACACTCGATGTATAGGCTAATGCATAATTAATCTTAGAGAACTTATGTAATCAATATGAAACTTTAAAGGTCGAAACAGTCTCGGAAGTAAAACCATGAGTGTGTGAGGCATCCGATACACATTATGAAAGAGAGAAGTAGTGTCTCCTTGTAGTCGAGTGGCGACTAAGAGTAGGATCATATCTTGATTGATTGGTATTGTGTACTTGTCATTTGATCCTTATAATGTGATTGCCATTATTATTCTGATGCTTGACCATTGTCTGATCTTTATGGGCGATTATTATTATCACTTTGATGCCTAACTATTTGTTATATGTCTGTTGTGAATACATATAGCGAACACTCTACTGTTTACTTGATTCTTATATATAGAGACAACATATATTACACTTTATGACAGTTGGTGGATATGGACCTTAGTGTGAGCCTATGTGGCCACCTGATATTGTAAGCGAATGTGACATTGATAGGCACCCCATGAATGGTGCGGGCTTGCGAGACATTGGTACTATGAATAAGAATGAATTGAATAGGATGAACTAATGGAATAAGAGTAGTGGCATTCTTGTGAGATTTCGCTACATATCTATTCGGTTTCATTCTTGAGAAAAGGAGCAAGCCCTTATAATACCTGGACAGGGAGCAGGCCCTTTCAAATACCTGGATAGGGGGTATTCCTTATAATACCTAGCCACTTATGATAAAAGTGGTGTCTTGGATTAGGTAGTTACTCAGTCAAATACATACATACATACATACATACATACATACATACATTAATCATGAGGCACTATATAATATATTTATGAAGGTGTGCACGCATTGAGTATGTTTCCATTGTTTTAGCTATATGGATAAGCGCAATGGTTGTTGATCTAACTTATTGTGTTGTGGATTGCACTTGTTGTATATGACTATTGTTGATCTAACTTATTGTATTGTCATTGGTTATATGACTACAAGAGATTTCGTTCATTACCACTTTGAATAGGAGTCATGGGGTATGTATACATAGATATATCTTATGTTTGAATACATGTGGAATGCCTTATTACTGCTATTGCACCACCTAGTGTAGTATTTTATCCTTATGTCTATTGTATCTACACCTGTGATATGGTTGATGATATTGTTGTCTGCTTGTGATTGCATACTGAACATTAGAAATTGTCCTCTTTTGACTTGTATTAGTTTTTGCACGTTGTATGCTTGTGTGCTTTGGAAAACCCTATTGAGTGTTATGGTTCACTCTTGCTGCTTATGGGAATGGAAAATACTGGATTGGTGAAAGCTCTTGAAGCATTGCGGAATAGACTGAGGCCACTTGTAGTATTTAGTTTACATTGATGTACTTATTCTTTGTATTTGTAAAATGTGTCTGTACCCTTATTCGCCACATGATATATGTTATGTATATTGGTCTGTTAGAGTTAACTCTAAACATTAACTTACTATACACTATTGATGGATGTTTGGTATAGTTACATCTAATAGTAGTCAATTTCATTTAATCTTGTTACATGACTTGAACAAGTATAAATAAGATGACGGGCTGAAACCAATTAAAGTAAAATGATTTTTAAAAAAATAATGGCCCGTATTTTATACACATGACTAGGTTGATTAGTCCAATTACCTTCTAGTTGGGGTTCCAATTACCGAATGGTTCGGCTCTACAGGTCAGGGTCATGACAGATATATTCCAATTCCGATTTCTTCGACTCCTAATCCTATTCGAATTGGGCTATAGGAAACCTAGAAATAAAACCTCAAGGTACGCTCTAAAACTTATGATGAATTCTTCTTATTCAGTTTAAGTTTCTTATTTTATTTTCTAGTTTAATCATTGGAGCGGCTACCACCAAAGCCAGCCTGGTGGCCCTTTGACCTTTGTTTTCTCAGTAAACTCAAGGAAGAAGAATAACAGTGATTGAAAACTAGTAAAATTAGTTTGGCACCGTCTGTGAGAAACGTATGATTTCTTATACTCAACCAATGTTCTCAGAACCGGACCGTTCATCGAACTAGAAAAATGACCGGGTTACAGGTTACCGGTTCAACCGTCGGGTCAACCGGAATCAAATCGTGATGTCATAATTATGTAATTAATAAATTTAATAATACATATTATTGATATTTTAAATTTAAAAAATTATATAAAAAAAATTTATAAAATATGAATTTTCTTAATATGTAAAACTTCAAGAAAAAAATGGAAAAAGTATAATAGACATATTTTATTGCAATATTGAAAGTTAAAACTTCATTGCTATTCTTCCATAATCGCAAAGACTATAACAAAAATCAATTTAATATCCAATCCAAGTATAATCCAATAATTTAGTCTTCAACTACATGAAAAAAAAAAATATAAACACTAATAATCATGCATAAAATAAAATAAAATACCACATGATACAAATATATAATACTAGAGTTTCAAACTTCAAGGGTTTAAAATTTTAAATACAATCCAAAATAAATTTAGCCAAATACCAATTCAACTTAGCTAAAATTCAGCTAAAAAATTGCATGAAATTTGAGATTTTAAAAAAAAAAAAAAATCAGCCATGAACCGGTTGAACCGGTACCGGGTCAACCGATTCACCTGTTGAACCGTCTGGTTTTACCGGTTTTCACTTTTTAAAACGGTTTTAAGCTTCAAGCGGTTTACTGGGCTAACCCGAACCGGACTGGGGACCGGTCGACGGTTCAACCAGTTGAACCGGCCGGTCCGGTCTGGTTTTTAAAACATTGTACTCAACCAACCAATTAATTCCAATTAATGGCACCAAATCTCTGCTCACGGGGAAACCCACTACGAGGCCAACAAGACCCAACTTCGTCAAGAAGAGCAAGGAATATGGGGCCATCCCTAGCACAATAATGAATGGACTAGATGGCCTAACATATCAAGGTGCTTACTTAAACAGCAGCCACAATAGTATAAAACTAATATACTGTGGCTCCTCCATCACCACCGGTGTCCAGTAATCATGAGGTGCCTACCACTAGTGCCAAATGGCAGCGGTGACCCCACTTACGCCACTAGCAATAGTAAATAATCGGTATGTCTAACCACTGCCTCCTCCTCATATGGAATATAATGAAAACCAAGTACCACCACTAGCAATGGCAAATCAATAGGGTAATTTTGTGCACCGAATGCTCCTCTTGAATCAGGCCTAGAGTTGTCGCTACCATAACCTGTAGGGCTGGACCACAGGGTCATTGTACCCCGAACTAAAAGGTGATTTTGACTAATCATCCTAATCAAGTATATAAAATACAGTCCATTTCTTTCTAAATTGATTTCTTTTAATCATTTTCCTTAAATTGGTTTTAGTTTGTTATCATGATTAGACTTGTTCAAGTCCCGTAACGAGATTAAATAAAATAGATTATATAAGATGCAACTAAGACAAAAACATCCATCAACAACATATAATAAGGTGATGTTTAGAGCTGACTCTAATAGTCCAATATATAATATGTACATTATGTTAAAGAATGGTGGAGGCACCCTTAAAAAATACAATGAGTAAGTACCACAATATATAACTAAATACAACTCAAGTCTCCATCCATCTCGTACTGCTCCAACAACTTTCATATACCAGTCCAGTACTTATTATTTGTTGAGCTATTTTAGAGCATGTTGTTAGTAATGGCATTATTGTAATTTCATTTACCTTAATAATAAAACATGGAGAGGTATGGGAATGTATTACAATTCCAACTTCTTTTTCTCATAAATATTCTCTTATCCTTTTCTTCTTCTCTCTTTCTTTTCTTTTTATCAAACCCTAGAATCATACAAATAAACCATTTCAACTTGGTATTAGAGCATTACTGAAGCAAAAGAAAACTCATAGAAAACACTGTGTAAGACATCAGAGGACAAGAGGAAACCCAGAAGTATGCTGATGTCATCATTCGTATGATGATGTCAGTATGATGTCATCACTTTTCTGTGACGAAACTTGCAAGGTTGGATCGCCTTCTACCAGATGATCATCGTGGTGATTTTTTCAAAATGTTTTGAGGTCATTTGATGGGATTTTTTCAATTTCGAATGTTTTTTGAAAAAATATAGGTATTTTTTGTGATCTGATTTCTTTGAACTTTTTGATCTTTTTTATTGCTTCAAACCACTACATAGAGGTGAAACTAGCCCTAAGGAGGTGTGATTTGATTGGGTCCTGATCATCTAAGTGGTTTCTTGTTGATTATGAGCAAAAATTTAGAGTCGAGACTATTTTTTTTGGGATCTAGGCTGCGTGAACAGTCACAACAGCTTTTGGTAAGCCTTTTATTGGCTATTGCAATATTATTTCAGATTCTATTCTAGCTTTGAGGGTGTTGTTGGGCTCTTTTTGGCAATATAGGTGCTATTTTTATCCAATTTATGATTGTTGATTATCACTGTGTGTTTTTTCTCTTAATTATTTGTGCATTAGAGTTGTTAAGAAAGTATGTCAGAGGTTAGCCAAGTCTCAGGTAACTCTAATAGTGGTGTGGGTCGTTTAAATACCCAAAATGAAAACCCCTATGTTACATATTACAAATGCTAAACTTGACGGCACTAATTATCTTACATGGTTTAGATCTGCTTTGTTGTTCATTAAAAGCATAGGAAAAATAGGATACATTGATAGAGAGATTATGGAGCCTAAGTCCCACAGACTCTTAGTTTGGTACTTGGGATTTTGAAAACTTTATTGTTATGTCATGGCTTCTTCACTCTATACAGCCAGGAGATTAGTAGTGGTTATCTTTTTTTTTTAGGACAACAAAGGAGATATGGGATTTAGTTGCTCAGACTTATTCGAAGATGGGGAATGCCACTTAAATTTATGATCTGAGACGAATATTCCAAGCTAGATTGTTCCAGTGATGCCCATAAGTTTAAGCAGATGGTCGAACAAGAGTGTAGTTTTGAGTTTCTAGCTGGTTTGAACATTGAGTGTGATCTGATTCATGTTCAAGTTTTGGGATGTGATCCTCTTCCTTCTCTTAGTCAGGTGTATACTTATGTTCAAGGGGAGGATAGTAGGAGTGCCATGCTTCAAGTCTTCTATTCAGGAGAGGTCTGCTCTTGCCGCTGCATCTTGGAATTTAGAGAGATCTACCTTTGCCTCTATGCCACAGAGTGATAGTAAAGGTGTTAGTTGGAGCCGTGATAACAGTCAGGTTGTTGGCTCTTTTTTGATGACAAAGATAAGCTTATTTGTGATTTTTATGGAAAGCTAAGATATACAAAAAAAAAGTTGTTGGAAACTACATGGTCGGCCTATACGGGGTAGAGGCGGATGTATTGGAGGTGTGACCCGATCCCATGCCCACCTTAATTGTATTGCTACCCTAGCCACTCCTTCGACTTCGATCACTACTTTGGCTTCAGTCTCTACGACCCTAGCTTTTTCCAAGGAGGAGATCGAGTCCCTTCGATGGATGATGTCTCAATTAAAGTCGTCATCTACTGCCACTGCTACTTTTACATTTGCTCACTCAGGTATCCTTGCCAAGGCATATAACAGCTTCATCTTTAAATACTCATTCCTTTTGAATCATTGATTCAGGAAGCATCTGATCATATGGATAGTTTGTCAAATGTGTTTTCCTCTTATAAACATGTTCTAGCAAAGAAAACGTTAGGATAGCAGATGGCTCTTTATCCCATATCTCTGGTAAAGGTTTCATATCTATTTCACCTTCTATGACTTTATCATCTGTTTTATATGTTCCTAATTTCTCTATTAACCTTTTATTTGTTAGTAGTATAACAAAATCATTGAATTATTCTGTAACTTTCTTTCCTACCCATTGTACTTTTCAGGATCTGGACACGAATAGAACGATTGGTAGTGGTAGTGAGAATATTGGTCTTTATCTCTTGGATTCTTCAACTTTTAGTTCTGTTGCTAAAGGACTTACTTCTCCATCTAAGAGTTTTGGAGATGTTTCTTCATATGATCAACTAGTTCGATGGCACTAGCATCTAGGACATCCTTCTTTTTCATCATTACAAAAATTGTTTCCAGCTTTGTTTTCTAAGTCTCACGTGTCTCAATTTAGTTAGGAAGTGTGTGAACTTGTCAAACATTGTCGTGTTTCATTTCTTTCTAGTTTGAATAAAAGTACTTCACCTTTCAATATTATTCATTCTGATGTATGGGGCCCTTATCGTATTACTACTTTATCTGGTTATTGATGGTTTGTCACATTCATTGATGATTGTTCTCATGTTACATGGGTTTATTTGTTGCGTGCAAAGAGTGAGGTCTTTACATGCTTGTAGAATTTTTATAACATGGTTTCTATCCAATTTGATGCCAAAATTAGGGTTCTTCGTTCTGATAATGAAGGTGAATATATTGATGGACCATTTAATTTGTATCTGACCATGCAGTGGCATTACTCATCACACTACTTAGTGTTGACATTCCATAGCAAAATAGGGTGGCCGAGTGCAAGAATCATCATTTACTTGAAATTGCTAAGGTACTTTTATTTACCATACATGTTCCCAAACATTATTGGGGAAATGCTCTTCTTACAGCAGTCTACCTCATTAATTGAATGCCTTCTCGTGTGTTAGAGCTTAAATCTCTCCTTTAGGTCTTGGGGGTTTCATCTTCTTTATTTCTTATTCCTCCTCATGCTTTTGGTTGTGTTTGTTTTGTCCATCTTTATGATTTAGCTAGAAGAAAATTAGATTCCAAGGCCTTAAAATGTGTGTTCATAAGTTACTCAGCCACTCAAAAAGGGTATCGTTATTATTATACTCCCAACAAACAATACTTTGTCACCATGGATGTCACATTCTATGAGTCTACATTATTTTTCCTCCTCTGAAGACAAACTCTTCAGGGGGAGAGTTATAGTGAAAAGTTGCCATCGTCCTTCTTCTTTGATTCCCCAACCTTTACCTTTGGTACCTCAATTTGATTTTCTAGGTTGTGAATTCGGACAAGGACAAGGAGAAACAAGGTGCTTGTAATAAGGAGTTGTTGACCTACTCAAGAAGGAAAAAGAATGGGACCACTGAACCTTCTCATGCTAACTATCAGTTGGATTCTCTAAATCTAGGTAATGAGCTTCAGGTTGCTCCTTCTAACTCAGTTACTCCTTGTAACTCTTCTCTTTTGGGTGAGACTAACCTTCCTATTGTCATCCGTAAAGGAGTTTGGTCTTGCACTCAACATCTCATTTTTAACTTTGTTTCTTATCATTTACTCTCACCTTCCTATCGTGCTTTTGTTTCTGCTTTTTCTTCTGTGTCTATTTCTCAGGACTAGAGAGATGCCTTGGAACTTCCTAAGTGGAAGGCAGCTTTTATAGAAGAAATGAGAGCTCTCTGGAAAAATGGTACGTAGGAACTTATGACTCTTCCTAAAAGGAAGGAGACTGTTAGATCAGTAGAGAGGTATAAAGCTAGACTAGTGGCAAAGGGCTTCACTCAGTCCTATGGTATTGACTACCAAAAAACGTTTGCTCCGGTGGCTAAGATGAATTCCATTAGAGTATTGCTCTCTTCAGCTGCTAATCTAGGATGGTTTCTTCAACAATTAGATGTGAAGAATGTCTTTCTTCATGGTGATTTGGAAGATGAGGTGTATATGGATGTTCCTCATAGTTTTTCATTTGTATCCAGAAGGGAAAGTATATAAGTTAAAGAAGTCTCTTTATGGCTTGAAACAATCTCTAAGAGCCTGGTTTGAGAGGTTTAGTAAAGCTTATACAAAAATATGGGTATAAGCAGAGTTCAAGTTGATCACACTATTTTTCATCAAACATAAGCAAGGGAAGATTACTGTGCTCATAGTCTATATGGATGATATAGTGATTACTGGGAACAATGTTGAAGAGGTTCGAGCATTAAAATCCTCATTGGCTAAGGAATTTGAAATAAAGGATTTGGGTGACTTGAGATATTTTCTTGAGATAGAAGTTGCAAAATCTAAGAAGGGAATTTTCATTTCCCAACTGAAAGTATATATTAGATTTGCTAAAGGAATCAGGAATGCTTGGTTGCAAGCCTTGTGATACTCCGATTGAGATAAATCATAGGCTTATAGAGGATGATAATGATCTAATTATTGATATAGGTAGGTACCAAAGACTTGTGGGTTGGTTGATTTATCTTTCACATACTCGGCCAGATATTGCCTATGTTGTTGCTTGTGGTGAGTCAATTCATGCACCATCCTTGGTCAGTCTCACTTAGAAGCAGTCTTTAGAATTCTTCGATACTTGAAGTCAGTACCTGAGAAAGGTTTATTATTTTCTAGACATAATCACTTGGAGTTGGAATCCTATACAGATGCAGATTGGGTGGGATCAATCCAAGATAAAATATCCACATCTGATTATTGTACTTTTGTCAGTGGCAACTTAGTGACATGGTGTAGTAGGAAACAATCAGTTGTTGCTAGATCTAGTGCTAAGGCAGAATTTAGAGCTATGACACATGGGTTGTGTGAGCTTTTGTGGTTAAAAATTATGATAGAAGAGCTCAATTTTGGTTTGAGTGGTCCAATGAGGCTTTATTGTGACAACAATGCCGTTATTAACATTGCCCATAACTCGGTTCAACATGATCGAACTAAGCATATTGAAGTGGATAGACATTTCATTAAAGAGAAGTTAAACTCTAATGTTATTTATACTCCATTTGTGAGGACTACAGAGCAACTAGTTGATGTTTCGACTAAAGGAGTGTCAAATAAGGTGGTCCATAATATTTTGTTCAAGATGGGCATGTGTAAGATCTATGCATCAGTTTGAGGGAGAGTGTTGAGCTATTTTGGAGCATTTTGTTAGTAATGGAGTTATTGTAATTTCATTTACCTTAATAATAAAACATAGAAAGGTACAAGAATGTATTCAGAATTCTAACTTTTTTTTTCTCAAAAATATTCTCTCATCCTTTTCTTTTCTTTTTATCAAACCCTAGAATCATACAAATAAACCATTTCAACTCTATTCCTATTAATAGTAGGGGTGAGCCATAATACTCAATAGATTTTCCTAATACACACAAACATACAACATGTAAAAACTAATGCAAGTCTGATAAGGACAATCCCTAATGTCTAGTATCTAATCCCAAGCACACAATAATATCAACCAAATCGCGAGTGTAGATACAAAATCAGAAGAATAAGATACCACTCTACGTGATGCAATAATAGTAATAAAGGCATTCAATATATATCCAAATATGAAGTATGTTAACATATACAAACCACACGACACACCTCCATTTCTTGTTCAAAGTAGTTTGGACAATAATATCCAATAATATTATATTCAATACAATCTAGTAGTATGATAAAGCAATAATGTGTAATCATTACACAATTTATATATACACGGGCGCAATCTACAACACAACAAGTCAAATCAATATATACTACAATCATCAATAAATCCAATGTAATGCATGTATGCTCAAAGTATGCATGCTTTCATGAATGACCCATGTCATGACCCATACTTTAACTACAACACTTTAAGAAGTCACATCAGACTTTGACAAGCCCGATGCTTTTTGAGTTAATAACCTAAATTAAACGACGACCACTTGTGTAGGGTTATGACTCGCAACCAAAGGGAGACACAATCCCTATCAAATAGTTCCAGGTATTACAAAGGTCAACTCCTTGTCCAAGTTTTATAAAAGGGCATGCTTCTTTTCTCAAGAATCAAATCGACTAGATACTTAACAAAATCTCACAAACACATCGCTTATCTATTCCATCAACCCGTTCTATTTATTTCATTCCATCCAATGCCTCACAATATATGGTGGCCACACAAGCTCACACCATAGTCCACATCAACAATCATGCAATGCAATACATGATATCTCAATACACAAAAATCACATAAACAATAGAGTGTCCACGTGTCCAAATTAAGGCATATAACTAATGATATCATAACAGGATTACAACGGTCAAATCATAAGGATAAAATGATAAACATGCAATACCAACCAATTAGGATATGATCTTAGTCCTAGTCGCCACTCGACTATAAGGGGACACTATGTGTGTAAGATAAACCATGAGTGTGTAAGGTATCCAATGTATATTATGAAACCTGACCTTGAAATCGGATCTAAAAAGTCCAAAAATCCTAAGGATACTCTTCTTGTATTTCATTAACTCTATTAGATATTTGTTCTATGCCTAGGGGTATAGTCATAATTTTTCATATTCATATGAGACCAACCCCGTGTTCCCATTTGGTTAATCTGATATCACATTTGGATTCCTAGCATTCAAAAACCTTGGAAACACCACTTTTGGATTTTAATCTGACATTTAATTGCTTAATCTAATTCTAATTGGTATAATTTTTATTTTACCAATTTAGGTGGGACCATCACTGGGTCCTTACTTGTCCAATCTAATTGTACATTTGAATTACGGACATCCAAAAATCTTGGACTAGCCATTTCTAGATTTTAATTAGCCTTTGAATCACTTAATTTATCATTAGGGGTATTTTTTTATTTTAGATATTTATATGGGGCCACCCCAAGGTCCCTGAATGTCCAAACGGACCTCGCCCAAAAACCTTAAAATTGGTCTTTCTTATATTTTATTCACATTTAAATGCAATTTATTAAGAGAGTGGCATTTTCATAATTTTTACTACCAAGTATGATCTTGAACCGGTTCAACCATGAACCTAAAAGTAAAAACCAATTTTACTCTATCTATGTTAGCAAACAGTCCCTAAGGCAAAGATTCATTGACCCGAACCAAACCTATTGACTAGACCCGAATGCCCAGTCAACTTACCCGTCGACCTAGTTTGACCGTTGACTAGTCAACAGTCAGCTGTTGACCGGTTTTGCTGGAGTTGACTACTATCAGTGAGTCACCGATCACCTTTTTCAGTGAGGCTCGCTCGAAACCTAATTTCCCCAGATTTTCCTCTTGCATTTCTACACAATTTCGCATCCCTTTTTTCAATCTAAACACATCTAAACAAGTTTTAAATCCCTATAGGAACATTTTTAAGCATTGAAACACCCTACCACGTGATCAAACCTCACTGGTTTGATTTTTCCAGTGATAACTCGCGATCGTTATTTTCTCCTAGTTTCCACACCGTTTTATTGGTTTTTCTTCCCCAATGACTCTCAAGTCATTTCTCTATCAGTTTTACACTTTAGAAGTGATTCAGGAACAACAAATAGTGTCCAACATTCCAACCTAGCAACCTTACTCCAGATTCCAATGAGCCATGGTTTCTAAGGATTATTTTTCCATTTTTTCTTCTACTAGTTTATCTTCCTCTTATTTTGTTAACCTATTCTTAAAAGAACCTATACACCAAAAAATCCAAGATTCAAAGAACCCAGATGGGTTCTCTCTTCTTGCCAATACTATGCATATATATATATATATATATATATATATATAACAAACAAATATATACAAGCATTCACATTCCCAAAGGAACTGAAATCAAGCATAAGGATGCCCAAAAGTTCCTTACCTTTTAGCTACCAAGGACACAGTTTTAGAGAAAGAAAATTCTAGAGAAGGAGAAGGATAGTTTGACAAATCCATCCATGGCTGCCCCATTCCTGGTCTCTCTTCCTTCTCATTATCTCCTTCTCCCTTCCTTCCATTCTTCCATTTTATTTCATCTTTTCTCAGATTGTTCTTCTCGGTTTAGTGGGTGGTTTCACCCTTCCCCCCACACACACTGTATACACACACATTATTTGTATCTCTCTCAAACACATACAACATATACACACACTCTTACCATGTTTTCACTCACACTCCCTCTTACTCTTCCTTTCATAGCTATTACATAGCCCATACAAAAACACATATTCGTACACACAATACACATACACATTATCTCCTAGATGAGAATGAGAGGGAGGGAGAAAGAGAGAGAAAGAGAGAGAGAGAGAGAGAAGAAAAAAGATGGGGTTGGGAGTCTGTGCGATCGGGTGAGAATAGATGGGTGTCTCTTTTGGTGTAAGGGACTTGTCCTATCAAGTGTACTATCTCTCTTTTTTTGGTCCCTTTATAGTGCACCTCACATACACCCAAATGACTCCCAACATATGATGCTTTTTTGGCCAATCAAATAATGCCATGTGTCCAAGTTCAAAATATCTACCTAACTTCTTGTACTAGATTTTCACACTCCCCAATGCACCGCGTGAACAATTGGCCAAATATGCGTGCACATTACCTCGAAAATAAATTGTCTCGAAATCACACCAAAATTAGCACCCTAACTAATTTTGACGCGTTGATTCCAAATATGATGTATTTTCTCCAAATTCCATCATTATAATTTTCATATTTATTTACGTCCCGTATATAACTATGTGGCCCCGTGGCTCACACCATTTTCGAATAATTTACTAAAACTTCAATTCAACCTTACAATATCACACTGATAGTTTACTAATTAATTTCAAAATTATTCTGACATATCTTTAATTAATTACTTATCTGACATCAGTCCATGCTAAACAATTTACCAAATTGCCCTTTTGGTAATTTTTTCGGGTCTTTACAAGAGTATAATAAAGAATCAAGATTGTTGCGGACTCTTAAGATCAAGCAGTCTCAAATAGAAAGCCCCATATGCCTTATAAGGAAGATGAACTCTATAACTTGTTCAGAAGATGAACACCATTCACTCTAGAAGTAATAGTAGAGGAACGTCTTAAGAAATTTACCTGTACCAAAGTTTGATCTTTATGATGGAATGGAGGACCTTGGTGATCACCTATCTCACTTTCAACATGCACTAGCTTTGCACAGGGGTACATATGCATTCATGTGCCAAACGTTTGTCATAACTCTTAAAGGTCCAACCCTTACATAGTTCTATAAGCTCCCCCAAAACTTTATTGCCAATTTCTATGATCTTAGCAGGTTATTTATCAATCGATTTGTCACTAACAAAAGGCTTAAGAAGGGTCCTAGATAACTTTTAACGACCAAACAATCAAGGGGAGAGACTCGGAGAGCATACATAACTCATTTCAATGGTGACCTCACAAACATGGATGATTGTGAAGGAAAATTCATTGTAACAGCTCTGACTTCCAGACTCAATCCTGGATGATTTCATAACTATTCGACCAAGAGCCTCTTGGCCAACATGGCAACTCTATTGCTGCAATCTGGGAAGTATATCAACCTGAAGGATACTAATATATCTTATAGGAGAGCCAAAGAGAAAGACCTAAAAGATGAGCATGCCCAAAAGAGGAAATCCAAGGATGATAAGAAGAGAGGTTGGAGCCCTAACAGGACTCATCCTAAAGGATAATCCAACTTAAGAACAAGAATATACAATAACTACACTCCTTTAAACACTTTCTTAACTCACATCTTTCACTAGATTTAGGCCCGCAAGAATTTAAAGTGGCCAAAACTTATGAAGTGTGATCCAGAAAAAAGGAATAAGGAGAAGTACTATGAATTCCATTACAAGTAAGGCCATAATACTAACTGAGGGCAAAGCTTTGAAGTAAGAGGTAGAATACTTTATCAGGTGGGGATGCCTAAAGAATTCGTCGATTAAGACGGAAAGACTATGATAGGCCCCCTATGAGAAGGCAAGATCAGGGGCTAGAACGACAACAAAGGGCTCAGGGCAATCAACATCTACCAAATAACCAACACATAATATACATATTACACACCGATGATGTGGAAATTGGACTTGCAAGCAAGGCTACAAAGAGGTATGTTCGGGAAGCTACGTCAGAACTTCATCCCTTTCATATTGCTACAATAGAGATGAAATCTAGAATAGTGCCATAAATACAGTTCTCAAAGCTAGATTTGGTTGGAGTATATTGCCCACATAACGATGCTCTTGTTATTTCATTGAAAGTTTTTAACTTTGAGATTAGAATGATGTTTATCGTCCTAAGCAGCTTAACCAATGTCTTATTATATGGCCCATTCAAACAAATAAAGTTAGACCCAAGGAAGATCCGTCGAACTGTTGCCATCATGACTAGATTCAATGGCTATCTCAATTTCTCAATTGGAATGATCCACCTCGTAATCACAGTAGGAGAATTAAAAGATAAAAAAATATTATTCTCTGGCCTAATGGTTTTGGACACCAAGTCACCTTACAATATGATAATCAGTAGGCCATGGATTCATGACATGGGAGCAATTACATAAACCCTTCACTAGTGCCTAAAATTCGTCCATGAAGACATAATAGTCATAGTAGGGGGTTGTCAACTAACAACCCGGGAGTGTCATGCCACTGCCTTGAAAGAAAAAGCTTTAAAATAGTAATTACAGTGTGAGTTCAAGAGAGATGATCTCTTAAGCTCGGATTTGCGAGACTTGGGAGAATGTGTCGATGAGATCAATAAGCTATTAAGTTCTAGAGGATGAGATAGCCTTGTAAAATCCAAAGAAGATATTGAGAAAGTGTTGGTTAGTTCGGAAGCAAAGAGTAAATTCTTTCAGATAGGTTCTGCTCTATCCTCTCCAAAACATAAAGGACTCATAAAATTCTTAAAGTAGAACTTTCCAATCTTTTCTTAGGAGACTAAAGATATGGAAGGGGCCGACCCTTACTTATATTTCATAGGCTTATGGTTAATCCCAACCATCCCCCAATTTAGCAAAAAATGTGAACCTGTGGTCCATATCAGTACAAAATTATCAACGATGAAGTTCAGAGGCTTCTCGATGCAAGTATGATCATAGAGGTCTTTTATCTAGAATGACTCGTCAATACTGTTCTCGCAAAGAATAAGAACGGAAAGTGGGGGGTCTGTGTAGACTACACTGACCTCATTAAAGCTTTCCTAACTACAACTTTCCACTCTCTAGGATTGATCAACTCATAGATGCCATTACAAGTCATGAGCTCATGAGTTTTATATATCCCTATTCTGGATACAACCAGATTCAAATGTATTCTCCAAATCAAAAGAAAGCTTCTTTTATATCCAATTAATGACTCACTTGCTATAAAGTGATGTCTTTCAGACTTAAAAATGTTGGGGAAACATATCAGAAGCTTGTTAATAAGATGTTCAACCATCAGATCGGGAGGATAATGGTAGTCTATATTGACGACATGCCTGTAAAGAGTGTTCGGAAGAAAGATCATATACAACATTGGGGTTAGACATTTGATATCCGCAACGAACATAAGATGAAATTAAACCCCTCAAAGTGTATGTTTAGGGTCACTTAAGGTAAATTCTTGGGATTCTTTTTGTCCCAAATAAGAGAGTAGCAACTTTAAATAAGTGCATCTCCATATCTCCTTATCATGGCTTTCCCTTCTTCAAATCTCTGAGGGGGAGTAAGGCCCTAGAGTGGACTTTAGAGTGCGAAGAAACCTTTCAACAGTTGAAGAAATATTGGGGCTCTCCAGAATTACTCTCAAAACCTGTGTAATTTGGAAACAAATATCAAACTTTCTAAAATTTATTTGAAGTTCTTAGTAAAAAGGAACGCAATACAAGTTCACAAAGCTTTCCCCACAAACAACTAATCTATCACCACTCGCGATCCTCTTGTGAGTTTGTCTACAGCTTCTCCGTTGTACTCTTCAATTTGAATTAACTTATGTTTGCCCTAGTACCAACCACGATCCTCAAATCTACTCTCCATAGTGTGTAAGCTCCATGCAATAATTGTAATGCTTAACCACTATATATGCTCCTATGTGTACTCACCTGCTCTAAGTGTATAATGAATACAAGGAAAATCACTTGCTATGAATCCGACTATATAAACAAAAATATGAAGCCAAAGAAAATATATAATACTCAATGCTTCAAAAGTTTAGGATTCTCTTCAATAAGAAAACCATAGTACTCTATTTATACTATAAAATTTGTAATACACTCCTAAACCTAATTGGAAAATGTTGTACATGAATTTGGAAATTTTCAAATAGAACGGCGATGTACTATTCACATGCATTCAGACAGGAATGAGGCTTCCATTTGGATGAAACTATCTCATCCATTCGGAACGGACAACAAAAAAATAGATTTTTTGATTTTCTATTTAAATAAACCCCGAATTACCAAAAAATACTTGTTATAGGTAATAAAATAAATTTAAATGTTGTAAAAGTCATTTTCCATAAGCGTATTCAAAACTAAATCACTTAGGGTCAAATTAACCATTTAAAACCTTATTCTAAATTTGAATAACAACTCAAGGTATGCGCCTAATGAAATATATGCATGATATGCATGAATACATACCTTGAATTGCACACTTATTAAACATTGACGTAGTTATAAATGATATGAGTCTTCATTCATAAACTAATAATTAATCACATGACTCAACATTAACCTAACAAATATTATCTAAAAAAATAAAACATTTTAGAAAGAATTGTCAACATAAATTATCTAATTTTTCTAACAAATATAGATACATTAATTTATACAAATACATAACTTATAAATGCATGTGTATATATATATATATGTGTGTGTGTGTGTGTGTGGGTGCACATGTATATAAACATTTGCATAGATGCACTAGCGAAGCTACAATGGGGGCAATGGGGACACTTGCCCCCACTAAGACTTTTAGAAATAATTAAGGTAAGTTTAATATTTTACTAGTCTTTTTAAATTTTATCTCTCATTAGATTAATTTTTTTAAACTTGCTCCCACAGATTTGTTATTTACAAAATTTTGAATTAATCATATTGGGAAGTAAAGATTGGGGAAAAAAACAAAGTATTAGAGGATTAAATTAATTAAATCCATTTCTAATAACTTAAACTCTTAGATAGGTTGGTAATTAATTATTCTTTTGCTATGTTATACTATAATTCAAGCCCTCAAATAAAATTGTAATTTAGGATTTCCAAACAAGATTTAGATAAAGTTTTTCCTTAATTTTATTTATCCATATTTTGTCTCTTTTTTAAGTATTATTTTTTTTCTTCAATTAGTAATTTATTGATTAGGAAAAGAATTAATAATTCTTTCTTTTTCTTTTTTCAAAAATTCAAGAATTTGTTAAAAAAAAATGGTTAATTGTTTAACTGTTAAATATTTGACATTCAAACAAGAAAGATGAAGATATATATATATATATGAAGATATATATATATATATATATATATATACACACACACATACATATGAAGATCTAATTATGTTACTTCTTTCTTTTATGTTTAAATTTTTTGTGGTCTACATCTCCACTAAAGGACAAATCACACAAAGGTTCTTAGTTTTTCCTCGTTAAGAGATAAATGTCTTAGGCTTTGGGAATAGTTGACTGAAAAATTGGAGCAAAATACTTTCAAAGGGGCTTAATAAATATTTTTATGTCAATTACAGTTAATCTCGAGCCCATAATTCATCTAGATATAAAATCCTAAATTAATTCATATGACTATTTTAAAAGATATTGAAAAATAAATAAATAAACCTCAAGATAAAGTTAGAAACTTGTATTAGTTGAACAAGTGGACTGGTAAAGAAAAATTATAAAAAACTTTATATAAGCATTATGAAGTAATAATTAATATTTTCTGAATACAATTTCTAAATTATCTCCAATTTTTTTTTAAAAAAAAAAATTGTCTTGTTGAGTAATAGGTAATTTCAATAAATTTTATGAAATTAAATATAATTTTATTAATAAATTTTAAATTGTCTCGACTTGGACAAAATTCTAACTCCACTCCTGCACAAATTTATATATCGCATGTAGATGTGCTGCATATATAATTATGATGGGCACATATGTGTTGGCATAGCCCCTAAAGTTGTAATTATTTCTCTACCATCCATCTAGTATTAAGATTTTTTCATCATCACCACTTAATATTTAACAACAAAAATGAAATAAATTTATATTGAGGAAAATAAGTTTACATTTATTAAAAAATAAAGTCCAAAAATAAGCATTTCTTTTAGAAAAGTAAAAAAAATAAAAAATTTGTCATTAAGGGAATTATCTTTTAAAAATTTTATGTAGAACTTTTATTTAATTAAATCAAATTTTACTTTAACTTCTTTTCTTGTTCGCTTAGAAAATAAAGAAAGTATCTAATAAAAATTTTACTTTAAATTATAAAAATATTTAGAATTTTTTCTTTAATGTTGACAGGTTATCTTGCCAACTTTTAGGCTTTTCTTTCTTGTTTTGCTACATATCATTGGATGCCTTTAGCACTTTCCTTTTCTCTCGTTTTGTTCATGCAATCGTCATTAATAAAATAATTTTTGCTGATCAAATAATAATAAAAATGGTATACAACATGAAATTCAAACTCTTAGCATTTAAGCAAACTTTCTAACCACCACCTAATCTACTAGGCCAATGATGTTATAATTTGAAATTTTTTTTTGAACTTGAGTTCCTACAATTATCAATTTTTTTTTTTTAAATATAATTGTATGAATGGGCCCAAATTGATTTGCGAAAAAGTCCGTGACAATTTGCTTAAAGGCAAAAATCGAGTTTGGTATTTTTTTTCATTAGTGAAGAAAGAGAGATTTTATTGATGTGTATAAAGCACAAGCAATACAAGAAAATACATCAATAAGAGGAGAAAGTGTTATAAGCAGAGCAAACAATATCTCAACTAAGTTGACACATTGAAGCTGGCAAAATCACATGCAGCATCAACCCAAAGATCAACCGAACAATAAAGCCAAAACTAACATCAATACAACATAGCCATAGGTGCTATGTTACATTATAAGATAAGATCATGAAGTTCCATTCTATTTATAGCCTACAATGTGTTTTTATTTGATCCACGTTGTGTGAACATGAAATTGGCATCTAATTTGGTGGCAAAGCTTTTTTATTGTCACATTCGAAATAAACATAACAAAAAACAATTTTAGAAGATTTTGTGTTTGTACACTAATAACCTTTTTCTTCAATTGGTAATTTGGTATGACCCATTCATTTATTTAGGTCATTATTTATAGAAAATAAATGGACAATAGAATCAGAGAATTTTGTTTTATCAAGCTCTTTGATTTCATTTAGATTATCCCTACTGGATTGGGACCATGTGGGCCCAAACCATCAATTGGACAGCTTAGATCAATAGTCCTTTAAATTATGACAATACCACACACACACACACACACACATATATATATATGTATATTGTGGGAACAAATATACTCAACGTATATATAGGAGTAAAAATAGAAATTTAACTCCATTTGCTGAAACTGCCACAGGGTTGGAAAATTATGTGAAATTTCATCAGAATTTTGATTGGGTTTAGGTGAAACTATCCTACTCTTTTCCCTACCGATTATATAAAATAAAATAATAAATAAATTTTATTTTATATAATTAATATTTATAATAATATTTGTTGTACTTTCAAGTTACAAGATTAACCAAACTTTATAAAGTTATGTATTTTACAAATAATTTTTTATTCTCATAAATTTCTTATTTGTTTCACTTAGATTTAAAATCGTAACATTTTTAAGTAGAGAGAAGCATGACATGCCACTTGAGTTATAACCCGTTTGGATGTATGGAGAAAACTTTGACATGGTTATTGATACACACACATACATGTGTGTATATCAACAATAATAATTTCTCAATCAATGTAAATTTTGGCAAATAATTTTAATCAACCCATTGTTCCAATCAACCCTAAAAAGTAAATTTTTTGGTGAGAAATTGGTCCTCTTGCCCATATGTTTTCTAATTTTTTTTTATATATTCAGTCCAATTCCCCCTTTTTTTTCCATCGAACATAACCATAATAAAATCTCTTGTACATCCTTTCTCATCAATAAGATTTTTTTCTTTTTCTCTGTTTCAAAAAAAAAATAATCAACATCCAAATTTCATGAATCCTTTCCCACATTTTTAGAATTAAGAGCCATCTTTATCTAAATATGGATGCCATTTGCACTCAAATGTTTTGTTCATCCATCTAAGATCAACTTTCCATTTGTAATTTTTTTTATTTCATTTGAACATTTTGTGACACACTAACATATATATAGGTCTGTTAACATAACTTGTGCATGATATCGACCTAAGCAAGAACTTGTTTATGTAGCTTTTAATATAAATAATAAGGCTATCCTCTTTATTTTTTTATAATTTGGTATTCGATTTTTTGGACCGAATCAATTTCGAATCAATCCTACCATCTACCAATGAGATGTTCGATTAAAGTCAGAACAGTATCCCGTATGAACTGACCAAAAAAAAAAAAATAACATTTGCTGAATTTTAACCTGACGACCTTGAGAGTACAAACTCCTTAATTACTATCTACCGCCCACTCGACTACCTCCTTGAAATTCAACCTTTTTTACTTAATTGTATATTCTAAAAAGAAGATCTCAAAGAACAATCATATCTATTAAAACTAATAGCCGAGGTGGAGAGTTCAATTTATCAATTCTTATAGGATATAATTTAATGATAATATAATCTGTTCCACCTGCTCACTAAACATTATTAAGTCCAAACTTTTTTTTTTTTTTTATTCTTCTATTCCTTCCCTCCCTTCCTTCCTCATGCACAAGGTTTTTATGTAATCTTAATTTAATTTAAAAATCTCAAAAAGAGTCCGATGTTTTTTTTCATGTGGATGTGTATTTATATTTTAAAGAATTTGTGTAGAAATAATTGTTTGTATGAAAAAACTGCTGGTATAAAATTTACTCAAAAACCTGAAAATGATACCTGTCATATGTCAAAGTAAAATGACTAAACTATCTTCGCCGGGGTAATCAATAAACAAGGCAGCACTAGAGCTCCCGGGTAGGCCTCTTACACTGTCCCGCTCGTTACAAGAAAGTCTATCAACTCACATGCAATACTCCGAATTGGCAGTTGGGTTGACTAAATCTAACTCGTTCGAATGAAGTATGATTGGGAGAATTCAGATCCTTAAAAAATAAGGAAACATAACTCTATGCACAACGCCAACCACCGTGACTTCATATCCTCTTACTATAAGAGAATCTGTTGAGATTATAGAGTTATCTCCGCACTATCACTAACTATTTAAATACCATAATCTCCTGGTCAAAGATGTGCCGACCTTAGTATTGTTATTCTTGTTACATCTTTTCAGTATTCAAATTAGCATAACGCTAAGCCGTCGGAGTACCCTTGATCGATATTACACTGGTGCCCTCTTACCAACTTCGATAGTTATTACTCCGATAGTCATTTTTCTTTCTTATAAAAAGACACTCATTTTATGAACAATTTTGAATTTGAGAATAATTATTTTATATAAATGGATTTACATTCCTTTTATGATCAATTTCGAGTTTGAGAATAATTATTTTATATAAATGAATTTGCATTAAAAGGGTGCGTACAAACGCTATAATTTCAAAGGTGTATCACAACAAATTGAATCCGGGCCACCATGTATAGCAACTTGTTAAGAAAATTATGAACTCATCAACTTTGTCGTTTCATGGACATTGACCTAACAGCATATCCACGCGAGTCAATTACCAAAAAAACATTAGGTTTATTAATTATTGCATCTTTTGAACGAAAGAAATCAATTTATAAATTTTAATTATGGATCGATTCATTGAGCTAAGGTCTGATGGATTAAGCATTATATAATTTGAAAGCAATAAACTAATGGCTGACTTTTATACTTTTTCCAAGCAAAATGTCAAACTCCCATTTTCATATTTATTTACACTTTATTCCCTTTCAATTTTGCATTTTGATCCATATTTTATGAAATGAAAAAAAAATAAAGATATCTAATATATAGGAAATTTGTAGTGTAAGGAATGATACTCTTTTTTTTTTATGCAATGTTTGGAGGTCAAACTCACGTCATGTATATGAAGATTAAACACTTGTACCATTCGAATAAAATTTGATCCCAAGTAAACGGAATGGTACTTGACCTTCCTAAATAATAATAATAATAATAATATTGCACAAGCAAGCATTGACACACAAGTAGAAAAGTGTGAAAAATTAAAAATGCAACAAAACAAATTCAGAATTATTTGGTTAGGCAATGATTTTTATATCTACGGACAAAATACAACAAACAAATTCAATAATTAAAAGATGAAGAGTAAAAAATACAAGGAAGCAAATTCAATAATTAAAGGATAAATTACACTGACTTTTCTTGCAGTTTTTGATCATTACACTGACCTCTTTTTAAATTTTTAATATTACATTGATCTTTCTTACTTTACTTGCCAAATTACAAATATCTCTCTCCAGTCAAATTTTTTCAAAATAACAAAACTGACATTTTCATGGATTTTTTTTTTTAATTTTGACTACTTTTTGATTTTTTTTTCATTTTCAAATAAATATTTATTAAAATCTTAAATTTATTTTTATATAAAATAAAAAATATCTTTAAAAAAAAAGTAGAAAAAATTGGTCAAATCGTGACTTTGTATCCTCTTACTATAGGAAATCATAAAAATTTTAATTGGATCCGATGAAAGCGGAATATGAAATACAAGACACTAATAATAATAATAATAACTCAGTGATAAAAATAAATGTGTCCTCAAAATACAGTGTGGACAGTCTCTCCTGGAATTGAGAGAAATCAAATTTTTATTTTGTGGGGGGGGGGGGGGGGGGGGGAACCATGAGAACCAACAAATTTAGAGACAGTGTCGAGGGGACCAGGCAACAGCCAATATCCAATGCAAATCACTATTGTTTCCTGTCAAATTGTATCTATCAAGCCATGTGATGAATCAACTTTCTAGCTGCTGATACACGTTTCATTTATACTAGTTTCAAATTTAGCTTTCTCATTTATTGCTCTTTGTAAAATTGCTGAGGGCTCAACATATAACACAAAGAGAAAATTATAATAAAAAAAAAAATGGAACAATGACTTGTTGATATAATGGTTTTTATGAGATATATATCAAGTTATGTAGGATGCTAGGAGAAATACATAAACATAAAATGACTGCTATCAAACTCGAATCCACGTTGTCCCACACAACAACACATTTTTATTATATGTTTTTGTGTATATTCTTTATACAATTGTAATAAGGAGAAAGCCTTTAATGGTTTCATAATTATAATTTTTGGGCAAGCTTTATGCGATACAATTCATTGGTAAGGTGTCAAGTTTTGTTGGAAGTCAATATCCTAAATTTGGATTTAAGCTTTTCCATAAGTTTGGGCATCATTGTTTAGTTCTGGTAGCATTCTCTTATTCATGCATTAAGAAATAGTATAAGCAATAGAATGGAAGGAGGGGGAGAGGTTGTTATGAATAGGTGGAGGGCTACCCTTTCTGTTGTCAATACTGTTGAACAAATGAAGGGAAAAAAAAAAAACATAATCATTAACAATGTTTTTCACATTCTAAATCATTATATACATACATTTATCTATAGAAATACATACATACATACATACATGTATATATATATAGAGAGAGAGAGAGAGAGAGTGAGAGTGGTACCCTCTCTAACTAGTTTTTCACAATGTTTGTAGTGTGCATAATAAAAGTATATTTTAATAATTTTATTATTAATAGTAATGAGAATTGAATTCCTAACTCCATATCATTAAATATCAAGCCAACAATGATCTATTTACTAGTTTGACTTAATTTTATAATTTTTTTATACTATTATATTTTCAAGGGCAGGCATCCCTCCTTTCACCCTCAAAGTTTATGCGTTAATTCTTTGGCTATATCAATCTCAATAATATATCAATTTAACTTCTAAATTTTGAATTATTTCTAATCCAACTTGATTTTTAAGATAAGAGATAATAATTAAATCATTAATCCAAATTTACATTTTCAAACTATGTCAACACTGTAACAACTAGTGTTTGTGGGTGTCTGGGAATTACTTTCTGAAATGTACAAAACAATATGTTTAAAAAAAATAATTCAGAATTATTATTAATATTTTTTTGATAAACACACTACTCTAATTCAAGTCGCTACGCACACATAATATTAAAATTCTTCACCTCCCACATGAAGTTGACAATAAAATTGCAAGTGTCACTAATAATAATAGACCAGATCTTGAGATAGATTTATAGGCCATGAACAACCAAATAATGTCCTTCAAACATTGGTAGGGTAAAAGTGATATTGGAAGAGAAACATGTAAGGTTGTTGTGGGGGCAGACACAGCCTGTTTGAATCTAACTGTTGTAGGGTTTCACACTCACTAAGACAGTTATCTATTTTCAATTTATCAGGACAACAACTGTGGCGACCCAAGGACAAGGGGAGACAAAAAATATTTTTAATATTCGATCATAAATTTAAAAATAAAATGTCTAAAAATTAATATTGATTGGTAATATTTTTATAATAATTAAATTTATTAGTATAAAGGAACTTATAAATTAGCTTAAGGAGTCCAATCAAAAGAAGAAAAAAAACTCAAAAAATCATAAGTTATACAAAAAGATTCTAAAAAATTGATAAAAATTCAATTGAAGAGTGAAATTAAATTTAAGACAAGGATAAGGTGTGAAAAACTTTAAAATTGGGAGGGGCAGAAATTTAAATTAGAAGAGAGTATTTAAACTTTTTTTTTTTAAAATGTACAAAATTGTCATATAAAAAAAATTGAGAAGGGGCAATTGGGCCCCGCCCCACCCCCAACCCCCAAGCCCCACCTTGGCATCGTCACTGTCTGATTTACTGTGCATTTCAGAATTGATATTTGTTTGTGGGGTTCGAACAACGATTGGCAAATTATTCTTATTAGTAAATTCTAGTATTATGTAGTGACTCGAATCAGAATTATGTGTACAGTGAGAGATGAATTTTTTCATCTTGAATAGCCAACTTTTGTTTTTGGATCAAAGATTGTGATATTTCAACTTTATCAGACTAATTCATCTCCTATCCATAAGGTAACTCGAAAACCCCATAAGTCACAAACGTATTTGAGATTTTGGAATTTGTGACACTTCTTTAAGTCAACTCGTACACCATCCAGATTCTATTGAATAGGTAACTTGCCTGACAATTTTTTCAAAACAAGGCCATGTTTTCTTTCTCTTTCTTTTTTTGTTTTTTGTTTTTTGATAACAATTATAACAACATTAGTACATAGTTACACCCTTTGAGTCATGACATTGTACTCACTGGGTCACTTGACATGGCCTCTAGATAACATTTGATGGTGATGGCAGAAAAAAAAAACTTTTGCAAAGATAGTGAGAAATTAGGAAAAAGAAAAGAGAAATTACTTGTAAATTTGAAAAAAAAATTCATTAGTTTTTCTATAATTTTTTTTTTCTTTGGTATACAAATAAAGGGGAAAAATTCCCTTAAATGAGTTTTTTTCCTCCCTCTCACTAAATGTGGAACCATTTGAAGCCTAAAGCTTTTTACATGTCCATATAAAAAGGTTAAAAGTATTATAGATGGAGATTTAAAGAATGCTAATTCCTTTATCAACTACTTCTGTTGCCTTCCATTCCTCGCACATCAAAATCACAAAAACAATTTGAATTTACCGAATGGTGGGTAATCAAGTTATTTATGTTGCTTTTCATTCCTCTTCCTATTAATAAGGTACTGTTTGGTAATACTTTTAAAACTTCTTTGAATAAAAAAATAACTTTTAAATTTTTTGTATTTTTCTATAAAGTTTAAAATATATATTTGATAACTATCTTTTAGATTAAATTACTTTTTGCAGATCTGTAAAATTATTATTGAAAAATAAAAGAAACTTTGAATTGATATATACGTGCATGTATAAACATATATATATATATATGCACACACACACATGTATGGGCATAAACAAAATATATGTGTAGGCATCTATACATGTTAATGTTTTTTTTCTTGGTAAGCTATTTTGTTTTCCTTTTGGGAAGGGGGTAGGCCATGTTAATGTTATTATATGAAATATATATATATATATATATGTCTATAAATGCACGCAAAGAATTTTT
Organism: Nyssa sinensis; assembly: GCA_008638375.1. Lineage (NCBI taxonomy): Eukaryota > Viridiplantae > Streptophyta > Magnoliopsida > Cornales > Nyssaceae > Nyssa > Nyssa sinensis. The sequence continues at coordinate 26,265,124 of CM018050.1, forward strand.
AAAATACACTTATAATTATAGACATCTAACAAAAAAACGAGAAGCAAGTATGTAGACTCGGTATTGGTGAATATTTTTTTTTGCATATGCAGCTATATGGGTACATATATATATATATATGTGCACATATAAAAACATATATAAATGAATATATATCTCACTTAATATTTAATTCTCCCCTCCCCCTCAAAAGAAAAAAATTCTAAAGATGCATTAATTTGAAATTTTTAATTGAACTTGAATTTCTTTTATTAATGGGATTTTACAAAAAATTGTAAATTTAATTGTATGAATGGGGGGCCCAAATTGATTTTGCAAAAAAAAAATATCCACTATTAAGACCATGACAATTTTGTTTTGCACAAACAAGTTGATTAAAAGCATAAATCAAGTTTGGTATTATGTTACATTATAAGATAAGATCAAGAAGTTCCTTTCTATTTATAGTCTAAAATGTGACTAAAAACAATTGATTAATGCAAATCCTTGTATTTATTTGAACTGACTGTGTGAACATGAAATTGGCATCTAATTTGGTGGCAAAGCTTTTTTGTTGTCACACTCGAAACATAACAAAATCAAAAACAAAAACAATTTTAGAAGATTTTTTATTACTATACAATTAACCTTTTCTTCAATTGCTAATTTGGTATGATCCATTCATTATTTAGGTCATTATTTATAGAAAATAAATGGACAATGGATTATCTCTACTGGATTGGGACCCTGTGTGCCCAACCCATCAATTGGACCGCCTAAGATCAATAGTCCTCTAAAGTATGAAAATACCATATGTACATATACATATATACATGTATTTAACTATTTATATATGTGTATGTATAATGTGGGAACAAACATACTCGACTATAGGGGTGTCAATTCGTATTATTGTGTCGTGTTTGGGTCGTGTCAAGGCATACATATTCAAAAATATGTGTGAACCTAAACCCGACATTATTAACTAATCGTGTCAAGTTTCAAAACTCAAACCCAACCCATTTATTAAATAGGTTACACATGTCGACACACTTAACTAGTTTATTTTAATTTTTTTATTTTTTAAATAAAAAAATTTACCTATCTTTTAATATATATATATATATATATATTTATATATAGATAATTTTTAAGTTTAGTAACTTTGGATATGGGTCAAATTAAAGTAGAAGTAGAAACCTCTTTTATATATAAAAAATCTCAAAACCTTGATAAATATTTGATATGAGATGAATTACCTTAACTCATAATATATTTTATAATTAAACGTGTTAAACCGTGTTAAACGGGTTAACACTAGTAAAACCCAAACCCGACCTATTTATTAATCGTGTTATACGTGTCACGACCTAAAACCCACCCTATACGGATTAGGGGTCCGTGACCGCGTCTACGGCCCGTGGGCCGTTCCCCGTCAAAAGGATCTGAAATACTAAGTGAAGTTTTTTTTTTTTTTTAAAAAAATAATTTTATAATCATCAAGACATTTAGTAGCGTAGTCAGGTCACCATTTAGTACATGTCAAAAATATAAGTGTTTAAGTACAGATCCTCCAAAAAGAAACACACTTCCAGGACCGTGGTGACATGGGAGACATTAAGACTTTCCAATATTTAATTTGATACAAAACTCGCCAAAAAGAGCTACCAGTAGTTAGCAGTGTCTAGACCTCTAGAGCGCTTGAGGGTTCTCCTACTTCCTGTTGTCCTGAAAAAATATAAGGGAGGGGTGAGCTAACAAAGCCCAGTAAGTAAAATCCCTTCCTCTGTTATGGGTCGAGATTAGTTCAAGAGTGTAAGCAACGAACGAATACCACTCAATGCATATCAGAATAGAAGACATGATAATAGTCACAATAGCCAGTCACCAATGTATAAATCGTTAGAAATGACCCTTAGGTCCTATGGGCATATCCCAAATGGGTACACAAAATCACAACAAGGGATAGCCAATAATATGCTGCCAAAATCAGAAAACGTCTACATAGGCATGTCATCATGTCGAATAGTACAACAAGGGTATTCCAAGGAAAGCTCACAAACATATCAAGGATCTAAGGAATACAATATCAACGGTGCTCAAAGATATACAACATCTCAAAATCAAGAGCATGTCATGTAAGAGATAAAAAGAACCTATCTGTTAGATGCTATCTGTCAGGGCCCGACATACCTTTTCGTGATTACAGCACAGCGCTATTAACTTTTCGTGTCCTCTAGGACTCAAGTCGTACGTCATGTCTCGCATGACTACGTGTCGATCGTGCGAAGTGACGCTCACACCCACGGGTAGCCCGGTCGTGCGATGTGACGCTCACAACCACGCGTAGACTGTCAGCATCTTGCCCCTAAGGGCTGAAGTGTGTAACGAGTCAAGTACTACTACAGAACGATCAGGTCATGCATAAATAATTTCACAAGTTGTGGAGTAGTACTTTTCTTATCATACAACATGTGCGGTTCAGTATTCAAGCATCAAAGAATTACGTATGAATCATATCAGAGTATCGACATGCAATCACTCATCAAGTCCACAAGATAGAACAATATCAATTGTGGAGATCAAGACATATCAGATAATGGAGTACAAGGTGGCAGCATGAAGAAAGAAATGTGACATGGCTAAGGAAAGACCACATAACAAAGTTCAGGTTTTACTTACCTCAAAATAACTTTCAGCAGTTCTACTAATTTAAATCTCCTGCTCCTTCCCCTTGGAGGTTCCTATAAATCAAAAATTTAAGTCATCATTAACCCATCTCAATTATTCAGGGTCGATGTTACTATTCGTGATTTAACTCTCTCGGTATTATTTAATTGCACTCTTAAGGTTGCTAAATTTATTGCATCGGCCTTCAGACATTTTATTTGGGTAAACGGGCTCTACCGTTGAGTTCGGAACGCTCAAGAAAATAAATCTAGGCCTTCACGGCTTTTTATTTGGCTTCGGGTACCCCTAAGGGCAAAATGATAATTTCATGTTTTAGGTGAATTAAATTTTTTTTTTTTTGGAACCCCGGTTGATAAAACGAACCTCACCATTGAGTTCAGAACGTCCGACATAATTAAATTGGACTATCCTTAATGTTTATTTGGCCCGAGGTATCATCAGGGGTAATACAGTCATTTTTCATTTGAGTGTCTTTATTTTTCGGGTCTTGATTTCACAAATCGGACTCTACCGATGAGTCTGGAATGCTCGAAATAGTAACAATACACTATTTATTTATTAAATTTGGACTTCGTTTGACTTATTTAATGTTTGACGATAAAATTACTATTTTATCCAATTAATAAAATAATTAATTTTATTATTTTATTATTTATTTATTTTCCCAAGGGCTTATTTGAATTTATTTTTCAAAGTCTGGGCCAGAATTCAAATAATCAGAACTGGTTGGGGTCAAAACGGAATTCCAGAGTTTTCTAGAGGTCAAACTATAATTTTTCAAAAGTTCAAAACTGAACTAAAGGGTTCAGTCCCTTTGTAAATGAACCAATCCAGTCCAGTCCGGTTCTAACCAGTTCTGTTGCATTGCTGATGTCATGATGACGTCAGCTCTATTATTTAATTTAATTTAATTCGGTTTAAAGAAACGACACAGTTTCATTTAAAATAGTCCACCCAGTTTTTAATCGGGTCGGGGCCCGACCCGACACCGGTCCGACCCGACCTGGTACTGTTCATCGTCCCCAACCCCTGGTCACTGTTGCCCTAAAAATTTGTAAAATTTCTCTTTCAATTTTGTGACTTTTGGGACACGGTTTTTAACTGGTCTTGATTCCATTCGGTTTCTGCACTTGATACCAACATTTTGGCATCGATTTCAAGCATTGAATCAACCTCTAAGTGGTTCTTTACAAAGTGATAACCGTGACCTGCAACTCATCAATGCGTCCCCATCTCTCAACCATTTCCCTTGAAATTTGTTTCTTTGTGACCCACGGATCATAGGGTTCAAGTCCCTATTTTCATTTTTCTGTTTGGTCTCGGTTTTTAAAGAATTGGGTTTTAAACCCGTAACTAAAATTTGAAATTCGAGGGGCTTACTCTAGGTTCTAAGGTCGCGGCTCATGGTGTTTGAGGTCCTTTTGGGGCCTATTTTAGGTTTTAACATTCAAAACTCTAAACTGCTATGGTCGATTCAGACCTGGTATTTCAAGGTCCATTAATGGAGGTCATCCTCGGTTTTCATGGTTTTTGGCCATTCAGACCCTTCTAACCCTCAAAGTATGCGTATTATAATTCCTAGAGTTAAGTTTTATGCATGCATGTAATCTTAACAGCTCCACAATGAACGAAACAGTACCAAAAATTAAAATGGGGAAATAGAGCAGGTTCGAAATTTACCTCTAACAGTGACTCTCTCTCTCTGTTATAACTTGATTCAGACCTTCTTGGTGTACTTCAGGTGTGCCCAGTTCCTTACGTTCATTCAGTTGCCACACTCAAGCTCACACACACATGGACTTGCACTCCAAGTTCTCACTTTCTCTCTCTAAATCCCTCTCATGGTCTCACACCAAATCTGATATATACATAGAGCACACAGTTTGCTCATGTTGCTTGTTTTTTAAAACCATAATTTGGATGCATGAAAGCTGGTTGGTGAATGGGGGTGTAATGAAATCATGTTGTCTCCATATATATCTCCATGTATACATATAATAGTGGAGGTTCGGCTGATTGATAGACTGAAGAGAGAGGAGATGAGGTAAGCCAATGATGTGGGATTTGCATGTAAGGCCATTGGCCAGTTTGGGAGGTGGCCTTGGCTAATCTGGGTTTAAATAAAAATTAGGTTGCAGATACAGGCACAAAGATGTCAGCAGCTCACTTGGTAACTTTTTGGACAACAAGAATCATGCCCTACTTGGTCAAGGGTTCAAGTCCCCTTGGTCACACTTTTGACATTTTTCTCATTTTGGACATTAGGCCTTGTTTGGCTGACACAAATTTCTATTTCGGCTATTTCCTTAATAACTTTTGTTCTATCGCTCGTTTTACGAAGCGGTTTCTTCCAGTGGCTTCCTTTTTAGACTAGCTTCGTTACCAAAGGCCTCGTGTCAATTTTTATTCTATTTTATTTTCACGATTAGCTAATTCGAGTTTTAACAGTGTTAAAAATTAGGGCTAAAATAGCTAAATTAAGCCCTCCCCTCTTGACGTATTAAATTATTTATGGGTCTATCGTGACCGTCCAGAAATTTACGATTTGTCCTCTCAATCATCCTTTATGTTGTGTCTAATTAATAATCAGCGGACTAATTATTAATTAATTAGGTCGGGGTGTTACAATACGTGTCAACCCGTTTATGACCCAAACCTATTTATGCTAAACCCAAACTTGTTAACTTCATGTCGTGTTAAAAATTGACACCCCTACTTAGGGGTGTCAATTCGTGTTATCGTGTCGTATTTGGGTCGTGTCAAGGTATACATATTCAAAAATATGTGTGAACCCTAACCCGACACTATTAACTAATCGTGTCAAGTTTCAAAACCCAAACCCAACCTATTTATTAAACAGGTTACACGTGTTGACCCATATTATCAGTTTATTTTAATTTTTTTATTTTTTAAATAAAAAAATTTACCTATCTTTTAATATGTATAGATAATTTTCAAGTATAGTAATTTTAGATGTGGGCCAAATCAAAGTAGAAACCTCTTTTATAAATAAAAATCTCAAAACCTTGATAAATATTTGATATGAGATGAATTACTTTAATTCATAATATATTTTATAATTAAACGTGTTAAGTCGTGTTAAACGGGTTAACACTAGTAAAACCCAAACTCAACCTGTTTATTAATCGTGTTATACGTGTCAACCCTGTTTATGACCCTAAACCCATTTATGCTAAACCTAAATTTGTTTAACTTCGTATCGTATTTGAGTCGTATTATCGTGTCATATTAAAAATTGACACCCCTATCCCTACTCGACCATCACTAGGAGGTTGGGATTTTGGGGGGTGGGGGAGATAAAAAAAGAAATCAAGGTTTAAGTGACGGTGATAGTCTCTAGTTTAGAAGGTTTAAGTGGGAAAATAAAGAAAGGAAAAGTGATAAGCCCTTCATTTGTTTGAGATTTAGAGATAAAAAATAAAATAAAATAAAAGATATTTGGCAGTAGAAATATAATTTTTGTTTGGCAGTCATTCTGTTCTTTTCCGAAGAAAAAAAAAAAAGAGTAGGGCTGAAGTCTGTGTAGTACGAAGTCAAATTACTCTTCAAACCTTATCCATCATAGCCTACGGACTTTCAATATTTTTTGTCACATATATTTAAGAAAATTTAACTATTTTTAAAATTTTTAAAACATATATGTGGTAATAAAATATTAAATGTATGATATAATACAGAATACGGTGAGTAAGGTCTTAAAAGTAACTCATCTAAAAATAGATATTAGTAAAAATTTAATACTATTGATCCTAACAATTGAATAGGTTTAAAAAATGGGTAAAATAAAAAAATATTTTTTTATAAAAATTAAAAGCAATATGGATAATTATTAATTTTTTTTCTATTATCTCCATTTCTTTTCATTTTTTCAACAGAAAAAAGGTGTGCCTGTATATAATTCATTTTCCTACCATTTCTCTAATAGAAAATAAAATCCCAATTAAAGGATGACCAATTTCCCTCCCCACTTATCTGTTTCTTTAATTTTTTTTTAATTTCCTTCCTCACAGTATAAGGGTTTGATGTATTAAAATAAAGAAAAATAATTTTAATTAATATATCTTGTACAAAGTTGATGATTTTTTTTTGGGGGGGGGGGGGGGGACGGTGAGAACTGGCTGGATGGACCCCACATATCCAGCTTTTGCAATGTTTAGAAGTGGTGCTTACATGTAATAGGTTGTACCATATATATATATATATATATATATACATATTATGGTGTGTCGGGGAATCTCTGCTAGGAACAAAAATAATTGCACCGGATTATCTGTTACACTGTAGCCAATGTTGTGATATGCATGCCACTTATATAGGAAGGGAACCTTACTTTGTTTCCTTTTTTTTTTCAAATTTTATTTTTACTTTTTGGTTGGCATATATGTATATATATATATATATATGTGTGTGTGTGAGAGATAGAGAGAATTGTTTTTGCATGACATTATATACCCTCTCTTTCAAAGGTTTTTCTTGGGTAAACAGAAATTGCACTGTATCATAAATTAAAAGTAGTTATGTTTCTGATATACCATAAGAGAACAGGTCAATCAGCACCTGACACGTATACTTATGAATCTAACTCACTGCTCGGCTAACTCAGCTCATGTCCCAACCAATGGCTAAAGCGCTCGAACATCCAGAACATGATAAAAGATCGGAAGTGGTTAAGCATATGCCTTCCAGAGCACATGTATATCCAAATAAGGATCTCAGAGTTAATTACAGGATTCCAGACCAACACTCCAGACCTCGTCACCGCCTTAGCGGTTACCGAGCAGGGAATAAGGAAACACTCTTCAACACGCAAACAGTCTTCAACAAGGAAAGTACCATCTATGATTATCTCTATGCAACACTCCACAAGGTAACTGCAATCTCCGATGATCAAATTCCTATATTCATGGCTCCGAATCCTAATCAACTTAGGAAGGCCACGGTCTATAAATCAAACCCTAAAGGTACGCTTTATTTTCATGCTCATTCTTTGGCTTTCAATATAGTCTTTCAATTCATTTTACTTACTTAAGCATCAGAGCGGCTACCGCCGGAGCCAATTTGATGGTCCTCTGATCATCTTTCTGAGTGTTCTACAGGTCATGGAATCCATACTTATTGCGAGTCGAAAAGTGCAGCATCAGTTTCAAAATTATAAACATTAAATGGAAAGTAAATTAGGAAGACTAAGTGACAATGACTTCTTAATCCATTTATTAGCCCTCCTTATCCTTTGCAAAATTTTGTATTGGGTTAGATGGTGATTTCGTAAAAATTGTACTTGTTGAATGAATGATAGTGATTTCTTTTTTCTTTTTTTGTTTAGACACTATGACAGTCATTCTAATAATCAAGTTGGAAAAAAAAAAATCGAACCTAGTGTTATTGAGATCTCTTTTTTTTGGGTTTATTATAAAAGAATTAGACTTAGAGACGGAAAACAACTCTCTTTTAAAGAACTAAAAAATATGGCCGCATGACTAGTAGGGACTTAGACCATAGAATTAGGTGGCAAAAAATATAAAATATAAAATTCTCTTATAGAAATATTTTAAAAGAAAAATTGAGAGACAACTTTTAATTTTTTTAAAATTTTTATTATAAAATCAAAATTTTGGAGGGTCTTACCCCAGCAACCAAAATAGTAGAAAAAATAACTTTTTACATTTGAATTTGTTTTCATACATTTTGACAATTTGAATATTTTATTATTGTAACTAGCAATGATCTCTATATAGATATGAATTTACATATTTAGACTTTGCAACGGAAAAAAAGAAGAAGAGATTTGCATTTAAAATTGTGGAATAAAATTTGGGCAATACACCATAAACATATTTGTGTTGATTCATTATTGTCAAACTCTTTGTGTGAAATACTTTTTTAATTCATAAATTGCAATCTCTCTTCTAAATTGTACAAAGTTGGGGTGTACAAAATAATCGAGAATCGAAAAATCGACCCAATCTATTCCAATCTAACCCGACTTCAATGGGTTTGGGTTGGTTTAGATCAAAGTGAGTTCGAGTTGGTTCAGATTAGAGAATCAAAAAATCGAGTTGATTCGGGTTGAAAGTTCAGATTACCCAACCTGACTCGAGAATCGAAACCATAATTGTTTTTATCAAATCTTTTTGTTTTAATTTAAAAAAAAAATCTTAAAAGATTTATTGACCAATCATCATAACTTCTTTAATTTGATTTTATATTTGCATCACAAAAAATATACTTCAAATTTTTCTTTCCTCTTACATTCTCTCACCCAACTTGATGGGTTAAAAAAAAAAGATAGAAAATATGATTTTAAGTTTACAAAATTTGTTTTAATTATTTAATGTAGTAGTGAGTATTATGTTTTTTGATATTATGATTTTAATTCACAAGTCAACGAGATAGTAACAAAATAAATACATTTATTAACAAAAACAAAATTATAAATTAAGTTTTTCAATTTCTTTTTTATTATCAAAATGTCATAAATACTTAAATTACTTAATTTTCATTACATATATATATATATATATATATCAAGAGTTATTTTTTTATTTTTAGTTTCTGTTAAAAAAATGAATCAATCCAATCTAACTTGAAAATATTTGATTCGAGTTTGATTGCATGCAATAGTCCACTATTTCGATTTTAATTCTGATTTTACTTTTTTAAAATCACTTAAAATCAAATCGAATCTAATTTTATTATAATCTGACGTAACTCGATCGATGTACACCTCTAAGTACAAAGTGACTGATAAAGAACTCTTGAAATTTTGAATAATTTAAGAGTGTTGTCGAACGAGATTTTCAATATCAGATGGACGAATCACATTAAAAATTGATAGCTACGTATTTGTTTCTTTCTTTCTTTCGTTTTTTTCCCTTTATGTCGGTGCACGCTTACTTTTTTATTTAGTTTTCTTATGTAATAGTTAAAAATGTACGACTGGATAGACACATTAATTTTAGTGATGTTGTGTTTGGTTTCTTAATTAAGCAATGATTCATAGTTTAAGTGTTAGTAATATCTAAATACTTAAATGAAATGGGATAATTATTATGATTGATTTATTTTATACGAGTGTTTGAGTATTATTTGAATATTATTTTTCTTAATTCAGTGAGAAAAAGTAAAAAGAAAATGGAAATGTAAAGAATTTTTATTGTTTGGTTAGAGTAAATATTAGAGAGGTAAAATAAAATGTAAAAAAAAAATTATGATTTTAAATGTTATTTCTCTTTTTTCTTTTGCTAATTTCTAATAATATTTGAAAAAAAAATTAAATTTTTTATAAAAAAAATAGGATAACAGAGTCTAATTACTATTTAGTACAATAACTGATGTTACTCTTTTCTAGTTAGAAGAGTCTCTCGTCTTTTGTTATCTGTCAAGAACTTGAGGTCAAAGGGTTACCGAAAAAGCTTTAGTAGTAGCCGCTCCGATAATAAAGTTAGTAAAAAAATAAAAGCCGTAATTTGAAATATAAATTCAAAAGAAATTAAAAGTGTATCTTATGATTTTATTTATAGGCCGTAGATTTCCCAAATTGGATAGGATTAGAAGTCGTGAAAATAGGAATTTAAAGATATCCTGAGGATAATAGTTGTTATATTGAGGCTGGTAGCCTATGGAAGGCGGGGATCAGTTCAGAATCCCTTACCTCTTAAATGTCAATACCTATTTGGTCGAAAGAACCAATTACCCTAAAATCTGTATGTCGAAGAATTCTTAGGAATCACGTGTCAGACCTTGGTTATGTCGAAGAATTGTTGGGAGTCACGTGTCAGACCTTGGTAACTCTGAAGTGCTGTAGTCAAATTATGATATATCAGTAACTATAATAAACACTCTGTAATGCCCCAAGTCTACTGTCTCAATAAATTAAAGAAATAGCAGTACAACATTATAATTCAAAAGCATAAACCCTAGTTGTTAGTAGTAAAACTTATGGTATCTTATAAGTCAATCAAACTCATCACAATCAACCGATGTGCGATAGGGAGAGGGATAGGAGTATTACAATCTCCCCCTCTTAATTATGTGACGTTCTCGTCGTATGGTTTAGCTCACAAGACGCAATAACTTGTTCTTGGGTAATGATGTAGGATGTAACTCCACTCCCTTTATGATCCCAATCTCCCTATAAGATCTATCATGTGGTTGCGTCACGTGTCCCTTCGTGACCCTTATAGTCCTATTCTCCCTACAAGATCCACCATGTTGTTATGCTACATGTCCCTTGGTGGGTAGCCGCATGCAAATAGAATACCACATCACCGCGACACCCTTCACGAGATGGGATCAGTTCTTATACCATTTGTAACATACTAATATAACTGGCCCAACAATATGAAGCAAGAGTCATGACTCAAAAGCTTAAGTTTATGTTGTTAGTAATAAGGCTTGTAGTGTTTTAGAAACCAATCAAAATTTTCAAACCCAACTAATGTGTGATAGGAGTATTACACACTCGCACCACTTGAACAAAAACTCTATTGAAAATTGGAGGCTCAACTCTAAATTAGTTCTATCCTTAAAATCTAGGTGTTAAGAAGAGGAAGAGAAGGCCCTTATATATAGACCAGAGGAGGTAGAAACGGACAATGTGAGACACTCCAACAAACTCAATCTTTAATTTTTAATTTTATTTAAAGTAGAATCAAAATATTAGAAGAAAAAAAATACATTTTTCCCACGAAATCTACGAATCAAATAAAACCTAGAAGAAATAAAGTGAATAATCGAAGCCGTGGGCACCTTTTCAACTTTCTAGATCTTGACCATCCAATTTGAGTGAAGAAGGAGAATCATGCAACATGATTAAGGTCCATCTTGGATTTTTAGATATGAATCTAGAGAATCTTTTAGAGGCCCACTGGTTTGTTTTTCTTCCTCAAATTCTTTTGCATGGGCAGTATTTTCCCTGGTGTTGTCCTTCCTTTAATACCTTGTCACCCAATAAATATATATATATATATATATATAGAGAGAGAGAGAGAGAGAGAGAGAGAGAGAGAGAGAGAGAGAGACTACTTATAAACATTAATTTGATTTTCTAGAGGGTCAATCATTGTTATAAACTTTGAAGTCATTTGATAGTATGAAAAATAATAAAGTTAAGATCTCAATCTAAAAACATGGTTTAAAGGAAGGTAACAAATCTTGACTTTGTATAAAAAAAAATTAAATTCGTTTAAATAGGCTTTTATAGTTTTTTTTTTTTTTTTTTGCCAATAAAAAGATATGAATTCATAATACAACTTTATTATCAAACCAAGGCAACCATGCTCATCAATGGTTTGGTCCAGTGATATAAGGTTAGCATAGAAAAAGTATAGTCGATAGAGGTTTTGGATTAAAACCATAAAAATATGGATTTATGGATTCTTCTATCATTTGAGGGTGAAAATTACAAAAAAGAAAAAGAAATCCATTGTCTGTTTAAATAGGAATTTGGAAGTATGGAAAGTTAGAAGACAAAACAAGAACATTTTGCCTTTTTTTCTTCAAAAATTTACATGGAATCTTTCATTGATGAAGACTTGAAAAATATATAAATTAATTAGAACGTCATACTCCGTAACACATGTTTATCATTGTGATTAAAACTACGTTGATAATCAATTACTCTAAAAATTTTCCCGTATAAAATATATATATATATATATATATATATTTGCCCTTATAAAAAAAATTATATATATATATATATATCAAGTAGGCCAAGAAATTAGTTAATTACGTATTCTAACATTATGTTGATAACCATATATTTTTAAAATTATTATGTTAGAGAAAGTGTAACTTAATTATTTATCTCACAAATATTTACTTCATCTCCAGGAAAAAGAATAAAAAAAAAAAAAAAGGAAGAGGAAGCGGAAGCGGAAGAGAAAGTACATACAACAGCATACCACTACTTTCTACCTTACCCCACACACTAAAGAATAAATAAAAAGGCGAACACTAAGGTCAAAGCATTGGGATGTTATGTTTGCTTTGCCAACAAAAAAAAATAAAAAAAGACTGAAAAATAATTACATAAGAAAAAAATATACTTTTTTAAAAAGACAATACTACTTAAAAAAAACAAAAGTGAGTATAATTGTAGTAATTTTTTAATAAAAGTTTCATATTTTGGTAGAAAAATTATCATAATGTTGATGAGGCACATGACATGCTTATGATTTTGAGTGACGATTACAATGGCAAAAGAAAATCATGACAGGGTAATTTTTCTAGGGTTTCTTTCATGCTTATGAATAATGACCATCATTTGAGTCACTTATCTTTATTATAACAACTAGTACCTTGTTAGTTAGTATTATAAATCAATTTACCAAAAAATAAAAAGAAGTAAAAATCAAGGAAAAATTACACACTTTTTTTCTTAACTTTACTGAATTTTGTATAATTTTCAAGAGATATATTGTGTCAAAAAGGTTTTTTTTTTTTTTTGTTAACTGAATTTTGTTTTTTTAGACACATGAAGGATGTCTGTGTTATCTTTTAAACTATAAAGATTCAAGTAAAAATGAGTAAAATTGCCAATATTTTCACTTACAATGATGAAGTGATTGTTAATGAAGTATTGTCATTACATTTGAAAATGACCATTTTTTCTTTTTTTAGAATAATACTATCCTTACCTTAATATTTAACCAAAAAAATTTACCTACTGACGTAGCTGTTTTTGCTGCTAGTGAATTCAGCCTCTTGGTGCTAGTCATGTTGGGTGAGTCCAAGAGACTTAATTGACTAACACTAAGAGGTTTAATTGACTAGCACACATATATACTAAGAGGCTTAATTGACTAACATCCGAATAGCCACGTCAACAGGTAAAGAAATTTGATAAAATTTTATGGTATGGATAGCATTACTCTCTTTTTTTTATATTTTGCGACAAGGGATGAGGAGTCCTAATCATATTTTTCTGACTCGGTAAATTCTATGCAAATTTGAATGTTTCGATGCTTATAAGGTTTAAATTCAAGAGCATGTATTAAAGCAATGTCAACCATACTCCTTAAATTTTAGTTAAAATGGCTAAAAAGCTATTTTAGCTAACTAATTTTGAATTAGCTACTTCAACCATGCTCTTTATTTTAAAAAATCTTAAATTTTTATTAATTTTTAAATTAAGTATAAAATATTTGGAAGAGTCATTTTGGTTTGAGGAGTCATTTTACTCTCTTCCTATTTGAGGAGCCAAAATGACATTTCTCATGTTGGAGAGTCATTTGGAGAAATCATTCAAGGTCTTGTTTAAAGAGTACTTTACAGAGTCCTTTGAAATTGTTGTTAGAGAATATCATTTTAAAGACAATAAATCTTTGCCTTATTATTTACACATTTTTGGGACGAGGATCCTATTCTAACATGAACTCACACATAAAGGTGTGAGTTCAAATTAGGTGCAACTCAGATGGGTAACGTTTGAGTTTGAATTGTATCTTGTCGAAGTTTATTTTAAGTTCTAAACAGTTAGTTCAAGCCTAGTTCGAGCTCACATTTGAGCTCTGAAACAAATTAAAAATTGTCAATGTCGGGTTCAACCTTAGCCTGACGAATTTTTAACAATTTAGATTATCAATTCTAGCTTTTAAGTTTTATCTACAATTTCTTCAATAAATTATTATCGTTTCCTATTTTAATTATACACTAAAAGTTTCAATGATTTCTTTCAATTTCTCCTTCTAAAGCAAACCAAAACCAAAAGCCATTAAATAATTCCTTCAATATTATTTAATTTTGAAAAAATATTAAAGATTAATAAGTTTTTGAAATTATAAAATATAAATAGTAATGCTTATAAGGGATTTCTACAAATCTATTAGCGAATAACTAAAGTATAAAAAAAAATATACAAAGTCTTAACCCAAGCCTAGTCCTAATTTAAATCAGGTTTGAGGTTTTTTTTTTTCCCATACTCATTCCAAAGTGTAAAAAATAGGGTTAATTAGTGTTAGATTCCTCCAACAGATGGTAAATTAGTTTAAAGTACATGGTTTTTATTGGTATGGAGTCCCTTTGATTGCTTTGTTTTGACCTAAGATCCATTTTTGATGAGCTGACACCCACCAATTTTAATATATGATTTTTTTTGTTGTTAGATCATTTATCATGTTCCATACACTCGCGATCCTCTAACTTCCCCCTCCCTAATACAACACAGTAGACTTGAAACGGCAAACCAACTACTGCAACCCACTAACCTAATTGCCACCGCCAACTACATCTACGACTAATTCATTATAATCTCCAACAAATTAGTAAGTGATTATGGGGCTGCATTGAGAAAGTGAAGATGATTTAGAGGGCTGAGTTGTGGCTGAGATGGGATGAAGGTTTTCGGCACTAGTGATGGTCATTAATGGTGACGAGTGGGGACTGAGACGACGATTTGTGGCTTCTGGTGTTGATGGTGGAACACGGTGGTTCAAGAGAGCATCAATTGTACGAATAATTAAAATACATAATAGACAGTAGTAGAAATAATAAATTGCATACCTCCTGCCATGGTGATTCAAGAACGAGCAAGAGCCTAAAAGAAAACCCACTTGAAGAGAAAGAAAAATTTGAATAGGAAGAGTCTTCTGTCCTGTGCCTTTTGATTGTCGTACTGATGGTGTACACATGCCCTCTATTTATAGGCTAGGCTAGGGACCCTCTAACAGAGTTAGACTTGAACTATTCCTCCCATCAAGGAATAGGATAGGGCTTATCCATTACTAGTTGTTCAAAATGAAACTCTTAATCCCCTAATTTAAATTTAAATTTAAACTTCTTAACAGATAAAATATTATCAAAACTTGATAGGCAAGAGGGTCATTCTAAATAGAACTCTAACATTCTCCCACTTGACCCTCATGTCACATAAGTTTCCATATAGGGTGATTAGAAAACTAACTATAGCCAAACATTGTTTATTTCAACTAGTTATAGAACACTTCAACTCAGATAAAGAATATTATACACGAATCATGACGGTAAAAGCCTTTATAAAGTTAAGCCATCCCTTCCATGTATCACATGTACAAGATCCCTTAAATAAGTACTATATGAGCAAATAACTTTATGAATGAACTTCTAATAAGTCATTCGGGTCCTACTTTACATATTCCCCATGGATAAAAATAATATGCGCAAAACAACTTTATTCTCCAAAACAAAATAAATATTGTATGTCTATAGACCAAATAAAGAGAAACTAAACATAAAATAAGTTGAAAAGTCCCATATTGTCCACATGACCTTTGAACTGCAGTACCGGTAAGCCTTTGGTCATGGGATCTGCAATCATCAACTCGGTACTTATATGCTCAATAAACACCTCATTCCTTTTAATGCTCTCTCTAACACTGAAGTACTTGATGTCGATATGCTTACTTCTGCTACTGCTTTTATTGTTTTTGGAGAAGAAAACTTGCAGCAGTACTATCACAGAAGATCTTTAGTGGCCTCTCTACTAAATCAACAAATTTAAGACCACTGAAGAAATTCCTCAACCATAATGCATATGTAGTAGCTTCATAGCATGCTATGAATTCTGCCTCCATAGTAGATGTAGCAACAATAGTTTTCTTACAACTCCTCCAAGATATAGCACCCCTAGTAAGTAGAAAAATATATCCTGAAGTAGATTTTCTGGTGTCTACACATCTGGCAAAATCCGAGTCTGAATAACCAACCACCTCTAATCAGTCAGTGTGTCTGTAGGTCAATCTGTAATCCTTGGTTCCTTGTAAATACCGTAGAACTTTCTTTGTAGCTTTCCAATGACCCAATCCTGGGTTACTTTGATATCGATCAAATAATCCCACTGCGAAGCCAATGTCAGGTCTAGTGCAGACCTATGCATACATTAGGCTTCCTATTGCAGATACATACGATATCAGTTTCATCTACTCCTGCTCCAATGCATTTTGAGGGCATTGGATTTTACTAAATGCATCCCCTTTAACAATAGGTGCCACTGAAGCCTTACAGCTCTTCATGTTGAATCTCTCCAAAACTCTTTCAATGTAGGCCTTTGAGACAGTCCCAAAATTCTTTGTTCTCTGTCTCTGTGAATCTATATGCCAATGACATAAGAGGCTTCATCTAAATTCTTCATTTCAAAGTTTTGAGAAAGAAACTGCTTGGTGTCGTAGAGCAAGCCTAAATCACTGCTTGCAAGCAAAATATCATCTATATATAGGACTAAGAAAATGAATTTACTCCCACTGATCTTAAGGTATATGCACTGATCAACAAGGTTCTCAATAAATCCAAATGAGTTAATAACCTTGTGAAACTTTATATACCACTAACGGGAGGCTTGTTTAAGTCCATATATGGATTTCTTTAATTTGCAAACTCTCTGATTGTTTTCTTTAAAACCCTCAAGTTGTAACATATATACCTCCTCTTCAAGATTAAGAATGTTGTTTTCACATCCATCTGATGTAACTCTAGATGAAAATGAGCTACTAATGCCATGACTATTCTAAATGAATCCTTCTTAGAAACTAGAAAGTTTCATGGTAGTCAATGCCTTCCTTTTGAGTAAATCCTTTAGCTATAAGTCTGGATTTACGTCGTTCAACATTACCAGAAGTATCCCTTTTGGTTTTATAAACCCATTTGCAGTCAATGGCTGCTGCTCCATTAGGTAAGTCAACGAGATCCCAAACTTGATTTTTAGCCATGGATTCCATCTCATATTTCATGGCATCATACCAAGATGTGGAATTATCTCCACTCATGGCCTCTGAAAATGAGCTTGGATCTTTCTTAAGTCCAACATCAAAGTCAGATTCTTGAAGGTAAACCATATAGTCATTAGAAATTGTTGGTCTCCTTACTCTTAAAGATCTCCTTAATACTACTTCCTCTATAGTTTGTAAACTAGGAGTAGGTTCTACTTGAATCTGTTCTTCATCAGTAGACTGTTCTTGAAATGATTGTTGTTCAGAGTAATCAATTAGATCTTCTCTTAGCATAATCATACGTCCTTCATATAAAAGAGTTTTAGTTTGCTCTTGTGTTTCCTCAAATTGTAACTTACGAGGATAAGCACTCTCACTAGGTTCAGCATCCTTAAGGAATTTGGCATTTCTTCTCTCAACAATTCTAGGACTATTTGAAGGACAATAAAACTTGAAACCTTTGGAGTTTATCGGATAGCCAATGAAAAAACCACTTATTGTTCTTGGGTCTAATTTCTTTATGTGAAGATTATAAATCCTCACTTCAATAGGACAACCCCTTACATGTAAATGACTCAAACTTGGTTTTTGTCTAGTCCATAACTCAAAAGGTGTTTTAGAGACAGCCTTGGATGGAACTCTGTTTAAGATATACACAGCAGTTTTCAAGGCTTCACTCCACAAGAATAATAGCAGTTCAGAATTACTAATCATGCTTCTTACTATGTCCATAAGCGTGCAATTCCTTCCTTTCAGCTACACCGTTTTGTTGTGGTGTGCTAGGCATTGTGTATTATGTAATAATGCCCTCTTCTTCGAGGAATTTTGCAAATGGACCCATCATTTGTCCCTTTTTCGTGTACCTACCATAATACTCACCTCCCCTATCAGATCTTACGATCTTGATTTTATTTTCCTTTTGTTTCTCTACTTTAACCTTATAGGTTTTGAAAGCATCTAGTGCTTCAGCCTTTTCATTTAGAAGGTAGAGATACATATATCTTGTATGGTCATCAATGAATGAGATAAAATATCTCTGACCATTAAGGCAGGGAGTAGGAAAAGGTCCACAAATATCAGTGTGTATGATTTCTAAAAGACTCGAACTCTTGTGGCACCTTTAGTGATTTTGTTGGTCTGCTTTCCTTTTATGCATTCCACATAAGTCCTAAAGTTAGTAAAATCAATATGCAAGGATAAATAATTATTCTCAAAATTGGGATCTAACTCAAATTTAAATAAACCATCAACTTTTATTCCACCACCAATGTAAACATTATTCTTAAAAATGCTGAAAGTAGAATTAACATATCTAAACTCAAAGTCAATCTCAATCAACTTTGAAACTGAAACCAAATTTCTAGAAAAATTAGGAATAAAAAATACATTTTCAAGGTCTAAAACAAGACCATTTTTTAAAAATAATCTAAACATCCCAACAGCCTCCACTTGTGAACGCATCTTGTTTCCTAAATGACATGTTTTTCACTTGGTTTCGGCTTCCTTGTTTTGAGAAATCCCTGTATGGTATTAACAATATGGATTATAGAACCAGAATCAATCCACCATGTGTTTCAGGGAGCTTCTACAAAAAATGATTCATGACACACTAGAGATAGGAGATTACCTTTATTTTCGAGCCATCTCTTAAACTTTTGGCAATCTTTCTTCATATGCCCTTTCTTTTTGCAGAAGAAACAAAAATCCTTATTGCCATTTTTCTTAAATGACACCTTGTGCTTATGCAGTTGGGCATCCTTGCCTTTCTTGGACTTTCTATTAGTATGAGTGGCCACATGAACACTTTCAAGCCTCTCATTTTTCAATCTCTCCTCTTCTTGAACACACTATGGTCAATAATTCATTAACTAACCATTCATCCTTAAGTGTATTGTAAGAGATTTTGAAATGACTATATTCAGAAGGGAGAGAATTCAGAATGAAATGTACCAAGAATGACTCAGAGATCTCCATCTTTAGGGACTTAAGTTGAGCTGCCATGTCCCTCATTTGCATAATGTGCTCACGCACACCTTTAGTACTATCAAAAGTCTTACTTGATAATTTCTTTATTAGGGTGCTTGCTAAAGCCTTGTCAGAGTGAACGAATTATTATTCCTCAACAGCCTTCAAGAATGCTTTTGCTTTATCAGTTTCAAGGATAGAACCCCGAATGCTCTTGTTGATGTGAGATTTCATGAACAACAAACATAAGCGATTAGATCGCTCCCACCATTCATTTTTAGAAATCTGTGCTGGCGTACTTGATTCCGTGAGGGCGGGTGGTTCGTCCACGCAGAGTGCCATATCAAGCTCTAAGCACCCCAATTTTAGAAGAATATTTTCTTTCTAATGAGAAATTATCACCATTTAACATCGAAATACGAATAATATCATCAAAAGGTGAAGTGGGAAATGTTAAAGCTGCAATAACCAAGAAACACTTTAATGCTATGAATTTTAACTTTATTTAAATCGACCAATGTCGATTTAACCAATAGTAAATTTTAACCAACTATAAATAGTGGTTTGCATCACATAAAAATTTACTAAATATCTAAATAATAAGACTAGAATAATTCAATGTTAATGAATAAATTCTCCATACCTTTGGGCATAGGAAAATCTACCACCAACACGAAACCATCTATCTTATTCTAATTAAACCACAAAATAATAACCTTCCTTTGGGGCCGAGTCACTAAAATAATGATTTAATCACAACATAGATGCTAATATATCTTTATGAAGTTAAAACTTTATATGATTATCGTTATAAATTAGGATACTTTGGCTACTCCCAAAATACTCATATAATCGGCCTTATATGATTATTTTTCAATAGATAAGGATGCTTTAGCTACTCCCAAAATATTTCAAATAATCATAACCTCTAGCATCTTACCATAGGAAAAACAATATATATTGATCAAATGAAAATTAATACAATGAACAAACAATCCAAAAACAAGCCCAAGAATAAAACCCTTTTTTTTTAAATAATAAAATATTATTTAAAAAACAATATTTTATTCCTTTAAATTAGGCTGGTCAAAATTATTTTGTGTGGATCAATACTTACTGAACATATAACCCATTCCGAAAGCTGGCCTTTATAGGGTGTCTTTTAACAAGGACAAATCTTTCTTAAAAGCCAAAAGCCTAATAAGGCCAAGAAAGTTTAAAAAGGCCGAAAGGCCTAATAAGGCCAAAATTGTTAGAAGACTAAAACAGACCAAAAGTAAAGGCTTTATCGCATGCTTTTTTTTTTTTATATAAACAGTAACGGTCAATGCCTTGATGAATTTTACCATAGAAATGAATAGTATACTACTAAGTAAGTTCCCAAGAAATATTCTTCTTTCCTAGACAGAACTTTGAGGTTCCCAAGAAAGATTAGAGGGTCACAATGGTCCTGTTTAAGTTCCAATCTCCTAGACAGAACCGCCTTAGACTGTACGTATCCACACTCCCATAGCAAAAAGGCCATAAAATTTCTCATATCAAACCAAATTTGATCTCCCAAAGAAAACACAATAATATTAGATTTTCATGCTCAAACGAGAAAATACATATATCTCAAAAACTAAATCAACAGGCATGAAAGTGGCTCTGATACCACATGTAAGAATAATTAAAATACATAATAGAAAGCAGCGGAAATAATAAATTGCATACCTCCTGACATGGTGATTCAAGAACGAGCAAGAGCCTAAAAGAAAACCACTTAAAGAGAAAGAAAAATTTGAATAGGAAGAGAGTCTTTTGGCCTATGCCTTTTTATTGTCGTACTGATGGTGTACACATGCCCTCTATTTATTGGCTAGGCTAGGGATCCTCTAACAGAGTTAGACTTGAACTATTCCTCTCATCAAGGAATAGGATAAGGCTTATCTATTACTAGTTGTTCAAAATGAAACTCTTAATCCCCTAGTTTAAACTTAAATTTAAACTTCTTAACAGATAAAATCTTATCAAAACTTGATAGGCAAGAGGGTCACTCTAAATAGAACTCTAACATCAATAACAAAAGAGAAATTGAGGTTTTGATATATATATATATATATATATATAGAGAGAGAGAGAGAGAGAGAGAGATAGATAGAACTTTTGTTGATGACAATCAAGTTTGCAATGGTGATAGAGGTGTTGTTCTATGGTGTGATGAAGATGACAGCAGCAATAGTTTTCTGTGATGGTGGGCTATGGCTTCATGGTGATGAAGGGCAGTTCTATGGTGACAGTGAGGTATTGAGGTTAAAACTAGAAGCCCAAGTTTTATTACTCTGTAAAATTTTGCATTATTCTTACATACTGTAAAACTTTACAGTTTCTCATTTTTACTCTCTCATTGATCCTTCTTACTTGCACTGATTCTTTTTCACTTTTTTTTAGCAGTGAGGCTCACCTTGTCATCCTCCTTGCAATTTAAGCCCAACTCCTTTTAATTATAATTTTTGTTAAAGTGTGTTTATTCATAAAGTAGTAAAGCGTAAATTTTTACATTTTATAAAAGTGTAAAATTTTACACTTTTTTTTATGTCCAAACTAATTTTTTGTTGTTATACTTTTTACTACTTTAAAATACTCTTTTTGACATCCAAAATACAACTCAAAAAACTGATAACAAGCAAGAAATTCATAGTAAAATTTTTAATTTCACTACCTTTTTAAAAATTGTAAAGTTTTACAATTTGAGAAGCAATTTTTCTTTTCAAAATTTTATATTGCATATAGATCTTATTTGATAGATCTCGATTTCTAGAGTTCAAATATATAAATTTTATTAAAAGCAAATTTATAAATTACAAGTTAATGAATTTTGAAATTATGAAAAACTTTCTTATAGCTGTTCCAATTGTTACGAGAATTTAGTTTGACTAGTATGAAAAAAAAAAAAAATACTGGAGAGGTATTTTAGTCACAAAATAACTAGAGGATTCGTTGGATTAATGTGTTTGGGAGTGGAACTGGTATTAATTTTTATTCTTTTTGTGGACTGTTGGTCAAATCATCCAAAAAAATAAAACCCAAACTTTAAAAAATTTGGATTCAGCTTGGGTTGGCTTGCCCAAATTACAACCCTACTTCAACTCTCACTCTTCTTATATTTACAGTTGACAAAAAAATAGTGTTCCTTTTTTAATTTTTCATTTGCATCATCAACTTCAAGTTTCACAAGTGAACCTTTCTCATCTCTAAGTATGTACTAGCTTATGAACTAACAATATAATTAATTGATAAAGAAGAAAGGTAACAAATCGAATAATCATATCTTGGCACTTATCGATTCACTTCCAATCCTATGCTCCCATCTACTAAGAGCACAATTGGGGTGGTTACAGCACTACACTATAATTTGGGTATATGAAAAAAATGTAAAACTAATTTTTGAAATGTCTGGTTAATATTTTTAAAACAGAGTTCTTTAATGGACCCTACAAAGTTTCGATTGCAAAATCATAATTGGGAGAAACTAAAAAAATTTACTTCTCCAAATGAGTTTGGCTTTTTACACCATTTACCCTTGAACCTACCACTTACACATTACTTAATATATACAACATAAATGATAAAAAGAAAAATATACAAGTAGAATCACTTTTATATAATTGTACCCAAATAATAAATTGATTATATTTTTCAGAATCCATTATCCAATAATCTATTTTTTAGAATCAATTCTCTAAAATTTGAAACTCTCCCAAATAAATTTTACGAAAAAATAAAATAAACATCTTTCAACCAAGATTTATCATTACTAGATTAAAATTCTGTAAACAATGCATATGATCCAAAAATGAAGTGATAAGCTAGTTGATGTAATAGAAATGTAGGTGAAAAAACAATCTATAACCAAGTGCCAACTTATAAAACAAAAATAAATACTATTTTATTTTTACTTTGATAAAATAAGTAATAAGGATCAAACTCTTAATTGCACTCTTTTTATTTAAAGGTGGTTTTCAAATTATATTATTTCTTTATAATGAAATTAAAGTACTTCAAAA
Organism: Nyssa sinensis; assembly: GCA_008638375.1. Lineage (NCBI taxonomy): Eukaryota > Viridiplantae > Streptophyta > Magnoliopsida > Cornales > Nyssaceae > Nyssa > Nyssa sinensis. The sequence continues at coordinate 26,288,510 of CM018050.1, forward strand.
CATACTGGAACAAGAAAAATAAATAATATTTTACTTATCCAAGTTTCATATAAGTTTTTATTTATTTTTTTTGTTTTTTGACTTTTGATACATGTATCTTTGGCCCCATGCCTGAATGAAATATAAATATGAATGGATGAATGGGATGTAGATATACATGTCACAACAATGATGGATGGGGCACACATTAAATGGGCATGGGAAGCAAATCTTAAAAGGAAATCAAAAGAAATTGCCCTCTCTTTGCACCCCTCCCCACCTGCTCAAGATATGGTAAGCGCACATGATTTCTCACCGGGGAAAAAAGCAGCATTGCTGACATCACCTGTATCTTTTTAGAGGATTTTGGTGGGTCCCTTCCCCACCTCCCCCTTCCCAACCCAACATCCTCCTTTTGCTTTCAGCCAAAACTTTCTTCTTCCACATCTTCTCTCTCTTATATATAAAAACCCAACCTCAAAGAATCAATACAATTTAAACCAATGTTGTAGATTTCTATTCTTTATTTATTGATTCTTTTCTTTCTTTCTTTCCTATTTTTATTACTTTGCATTGCTTGCCTTGTAATTCAAACTTGGAAAAAATTTGGGAGATCTTTGGATGAAATCTGGTCAGATCTTGCTTTGTGGGTTGTGGATTTTGGTGGGTCTTATTTCAATGCAAAGCTCTTCTTCTCTTCTCAGCTCATAGAAAAACTCAAAAACCAAAACAGGCTAAACCAATTTCGTCTTTTCTCTTCCTGCTCTTGTTTTTTAATCTCCTTTGATCTTGCTTCTTGAATTGGTGCAATGGGCATGGCTGCAGAGTCACAGTTTCATGTCTTGGCTGTTGATGATAGCCTTATAGATAGAAAACTCATTGAGAGACTCCTCAAGAACTCATCATTTCAAGGTACTTTCTTGGTTACCAAACAGAGAAAAGAAACAGAGGAAAAATGTTGTTTTTTTTTTTTTTTTATTTTCAAGATTTTTTTTATAGCTAAGGTTTGATTGTTTTCTTCTGTGGGGCATTGCTTTTCATTGCAGTTACTACTGTTGATTCTGGTAGTAAGGCTTTAGAATTCCTGGGTTTGCTTGAAGATGACCAAAGCAACCGAAATCAACTTTCTGTTTCTCCAAACAACAACAATCAGGTACTTTTATTGTTTTTTGCTTTTGGATTTCTCTATCAGTCTTGAGAGTTCCAATCTTTGTTGCAATTTTCCAGTGATTTTCTTTTCTGGATTTTCTGAAATTTATTTTGATTTTGGATTTTTTTCAGGTAGTGGAAGTGAATCTGATTATTACAGACTACTGTATGCCCGGAATGACAGGCTATGATTTACTCAAGAAAATTAAGGTAAGCTTTGGTTTATATTCCTTTTGTCTACTTTCTATGCAATCTGCATTACTATATTCTCCTCTTGTTTCTCATATCTTTCCCACCTGTATCATTTTCCTTTCCTGGAAAATATGCCCATGACAAGATTTTCCCATCCAAATTGTAAAATTCTAAATTGACATAATTTGAAAAGTTGCTCACATGGGTCTCTTTCTCACCATTCATTTGAGATCAATGAGAATCTCTGCGAAATTTTCCCACCTACTTTCCATCAAATCAAAATCAAGAAATCATAATTGAGATACTGAAATGTCTTTTTCTAATTCACATGGGTCATCCATTATCATTAATGTAATAAATTTAATAGAGATCCTTGCAGAATATTATCCTTACATCTATTTTCCTGGGAAACAAACCTGTTTAATAAATTCTATGCACTTTCATTTATTTTACAGGAATCTTCATCTCTAAGAGATATACCTGTAGTGATTATGTCATCTGAGAATGTTCCTTCAAGGATAAACAGGTAAGAAATAGTTTTATATTTATACACACACCTATATATATGATTGGAATTTTCTTTTCATGGAAAGTGGTAGGAATATAAGAAATTGATTTATGGGTATTGTTGATCACATTCACAGATGCTTAGATGAAGGAGCAGAAGAATTTTTTCTCAAACCAGTGAGAGTATCAGATGTGAATAAGCTTAAACCCCATATAATGAAAACCAAATCAAAGGATCATCAAAAGCCAGAAAATGAAGAAAAACAAGAAGAAGAAGAAGCAGCACCAAAAACAAAAGAGGTTCAATCACCCCAGCAACAACAACAGCAATCATCCAACAATAACAAGAGAAAGACCATGGAAGAAGGGCTTTCACCAGATAGAACAAGACCCAGATACAATGGCCTTACTGTGGTCTCTAATTAATCATGTCAATTATATACTTTTTTTATTTGAACAAGGAAATTCTATTAACCCTTTTTGGGGGGAAGGGGGTAGTGTTGGTTAATATAAGATCAAGTGGAATGTAGAGAGAGAGATTCATCATGATGAATTAGAGATCTGTATACACTTTTACATGAAAAATTTTCATTCCAAGTTTGTTTTGCTAGAACGATACTAGAAGAAAAAAATGGCCCTGTAATTAAAATATGATCAATAGCTGTTGTAGAGCATTGATTGAGCCAAAACATCTACAAAAATCGCGTGTTTTTTTTTTTTCTTGGTAGTAAGAAAAATTAGTTACTTGCCTTGGTTTATCATGCATTTTTATGACATTGGAACATTCTTGATAAACTTTTGAAGGGATAAAAGAAGAAATGTGTTTCCTTAAAACTGAGATGGAAAGACTTATTTTTTCGATACACGCAACTCTAGTTTGAGTTATTACACTGCATTAAAAGTATTAGTAGTGCGAGTTATTACACAGTATTTGGGTTTGGGCGCAATTGCGATATTAAGTTTTCCTTTCCCTTTTCCTTTCCCTTGCCCTTAACTTTTATGAGCAAAGCGAATCTCAAAAATTTTCCGTGATCAAATTCTACATTTTACGATTGATTTTGGCATTAGGACAAAGGTCCTATTCAAGTAGGAATCACAAATTCTACACTTTACAATTGATTTTGGCATTAGTACAAAGGTTCTATTGAAGTAGGGTAAGTGTTCCTTCCGTATCACTGTATTAAAAAAATAAACTAAAAATTAAGCATCCTTTATTTGAATCAAAACATTATAAAAAAAAAAAAAAAAAAGACCCTCTTTTTTCCCTTCTAGCATGGGGATAGTCTTAAAAGGACTTCATATTTCTCCTAAACTTAAAGTAACATTCAAGATCAGTTAAATTTTAAATGCAAGAAGCTTGGCAAGTAAAATTGACTAGCTTTGAGAAATTCATATGGGCAAATAGGCTTGGTCTTAGGGTTAAGGATATTGAGGCATCAGTACTTTAAAATCAGTTATCCATTGTGGTATGGTAAATATTTAGCATGGCTGGTAAAAAGGAGCCCTTCCAACTCACTGCTATCTATTGTGCCATATTATATCGACCTATTCAAGATTGCTTTTATGTTTTTAATTTTTTTTTTTTTTTTTTTTTGCGGTACCACTTAAGTCGAATTGTGGCATTTCAATAGGAATGTATTTAGAAATGGCAATTGGCCGAACCCATTTGGAATCGTCACGCCCACCCATCCTTAATGGCGCACGTATAAGGTTTTCATAAATAGGTTGGGATCGGGTTGGGGTAGAAGATTTTAAAATTCGTTAAGGTTCAAAGAAGGGTCGGAGGATGATCACTCCATCCTAACCCTAATCTTGTTTATATATTACAATTTCTTTTTTTTATCCATTGGGTACAATATAAATTATATTATATAAATTTATTTTTAAGATTTTTCATACTACACTCGTACTATTTTTTTTTTGCATTAGTAATAAAATTTTAATTAATCTACAAAAAAAGTTCATTTATCTTGAAAAAATTTTGTGGTTCTCAGTGGGAACAGGGTCGGGGGTGAGGGTGGAGTAAACATTTAGATAGAGCGGGACAGGGTTGGGCGTGGAAATATTAATAGAGTCGGGTTAGAAAAAGGACACCCCCTTTGCCATTCCTACAAGTATTTGGAGAATCTTTAGTACCATAATTTTGGGTCATATGGGCTTCAAACTTTGTACGGTTTTGGATTTGGGCTTGGATCAAATGCCAATTCAGAAATTACTGAATCTCAAGTCTAAACTAGGCTCCTTCACCTTTAGCCACCTTACATGCATATGGCAAAAGTTAAAGGTACCAACCCAAGTCAAACCAAGCTTTGGAATAACATTTTTCATAAAGAGTTGTTAGGATTTGGTCAATAAAAATGATCACTGAGATTGGCTCACCATAATGTATGTTACCAAAAAGATGTCCCAAAATTATAACTAAGGGCTTGTTTGGATGTTCCTTAAGTTTGAGTAGCATTTTTCACAATTCATAGGGAATGTTATTCCCACTTCCTTTTTGGCTTCTATTTTAAAAGTGAAAATTACTCAATTGTCCTAATTTTGGTATTAGTTATAGTCTTACCAAGCCTTTTTTTTTTTTTATTTGGAGGGAGTAATTCTACCAAGCTTATTAGGTAAAGTCTAGCAAACCAGCCAGCCCATCTAGATGCCCTTTTGGGCCTTAGAAGCCCATGTAAGAAAATCCGATTATTATGATTCTCCATTATAAATGGGCTTTTAAAGCCGGTCGGTTTAATTTTATAAAAAATATTTCTAAGAAAATAACCTGTTTGGTAACAATTTTCTATTTTTGTTGCTTCTGTTTATAGAAAATTAAAAAAACAAGACAAAATATATTTGTAGATTTATAAAAAAAATTTCTGTTTTTGGGAACATTTTAAAAATTAGGGTAAATTATACTTACTTCTTTTGAGATTTCTGACAATTATACTGACATTTTCTAAAGTTTCTAAAATTATACTGACTTCTCATATTTTATCTGACAAATTGTAAATATCATTTTTCAGTCAAATTTTTTTTTAAATGATAAAACTGTCCCTTTCATGTTTGTTCTTTTTTTTTTTAACATTTTTTTTTTTCATTTTTATTGATTTTTTCATTTTCAAATAAACATTGATTAAAAAATAATTTTATTTTTATTTACCTTAAGTTTATTTTTATATAAAATAAAAAAATATTAAAAAAAGTGAGCAAAAATTTGTCAAAAGTAAAAAAAAAAAATGCAAAAGAAAGAGAAATTACTTGTTTTATCATTTTGAAAAAAATTGACCAGAGAGATGTATTTTTAGTTTGTCAATAAAATTAGAAGAGGTCAATATAATTTTAAAAAATTCAAGAAATGTCAATATAATTATCAGAAATTTCAAGAAATGTCAGTATAATTTATTCTTAAAAGTATTAATTTTCTTCTTTTTAAACAAAATTAAATTAAAATATGCAGATGATTGGACCATTAAGCTGGTTGAAACATCACTCACTACACACAAGAGTATAATTAAGTTTTCATATCAGAGAACTACAATGAAATTAGATCTTCAAAGAAAACAGAAAAAAAAAATATTAGAGAAGTTATCCACCCACTCAAACCCAATAAACCATTTTCTATACACAAACCAGAAAGGGAGATTGTAACCTCTAACATCTTCTTTTCTTCATTAACTAAGAATTTTCAGTTTCAGGCAGAAGAAAATAGATGGCTATAAGTGCCATGCAAAAAAACCTAGCAAACAACAGAAATGTTTCTGCAGAACTAAAAGCCTCAGTCAAAGATAAGAACAATCCAGTTACAAAAAAATTCAAAACCCAATCGAAAATTGAAATTATGCTTTCGTATCTCAACAGATTTTACTTCACCTTCAAGATCCAAAGGACAGTTCCCATTCCAATTGAATAGAAAATAAGATATGCCCTTTAACCAAAATTCCATCTCCACTCCACATGCTATGTTCTGCATGACATACAACTCTATAAATCGAGTTAGACAGACAGCTACAGGAGGCAGATGAAAATTCCGAATACAGAAATAATCATCTTCTTTCTGTTGGTATATATGACTATTTCAAAATAGTTATCGAGAAACCTTCTAATTTGATTGTTAACATTTTTTATATATTTATTTATTTATTTTTATTTTAATAGTCAAAACTTCCTTAATTGATATGTAAAATATTTTTTATATGTTTGATTTGTATCATATTTCAATTATCAAAATTTTCTCATCTATTTAATTGACTAACCGTTTTAAACAAAGATCCTTAATCAAGACTAGACATATTTTATGAATAAAGTGATCTTCTTTTATTTCTTCTACTTGAAACTTTATACAAATTAATGAACTCTTGAGATACAAGATACGAGTTTTGAGCTCTGAGTTGGTTATGAGATTTTCTTCATTGTTCTTTATTTTATTGAGAGTTTCTTTATTGTTCAGCCTACTTGAAATTCTATTCATTTTGTTAAGAACTTTCGCTACTGTCAGGACGACTCAATCATAAAACCAACAAAATAATCATTTTAGGCTCCACTTATAAGGCCCCAAATTTTATATACTATAATATAATCAAAATAGAAGTCTAAGATTAATAAAAGTCTAACCCTATAAAATGTCCAAATTTTATAGATTTAAAGTATAATCAAATTAGAAGTCTAAGTTTAATAAAAATCGAATACTATTAAAAGGTTCCATAAAGACTCCATAAAAAAAAACTTAATTCTATTAATAAAGTTTTATTCATATTTTAATCTATTCTTTTATTACTATCTATTTAGATAAAAAAAAATTATGTAAAAACTCTATTATTAGAGTTTCATTTAATATATACCTCTCTCTTGTTGAAAATAATTAAATTTTATATAACAAAAGTAAATATAATATATACATATATATATATATAAAATAAAGTAAAAAATTATATTAATATTTAAAAGGGCCTCATTTAGAGTTATTCATTTTATTGATTTAGGTATCCAATTGTCTAGAGCCGACCCTGGCTACTGTTCATTCTGTATTTACCAAAGTACCAGAGATTCGTGAAAGGTTGTTCAATTGATCCAAACATTGCGAGTGTACGCTTGTGCGAATCGACTATTGTATCCTAGAGGGTGGGACGCCATTAACCTGTTACACCGAGATTCTTCCTCTGAGGGGTGAAATCACTCTTAAGGACAGTGTCATTACACACGCCACAGTCGCTAAGTTTTTCTTATCTTATCTTTACATCATGTTCATTATCCTTTTAATATTTAGCAGTATTCTTAGTTCCTAGATTTATGATTCTCCAACAATCTTAAGAGTGATTTGCATGTAAATATATTTCTATATCATGTACCAATGATTTGAGAATCAAAATATGGAAAGAATACAATATATATAGAAGAATGTGGGGACAAGCTGTTGGGTTATTTAGGCATGTGTACAATCCTATTAATGTTGAAAATGTGTTTATAGTACCATTGGACTTTTGATGATATTTTTCAAATATTAATACATATAATAAATTAACATTTGAGTTCATAGTTCGATGACTACATTATATTTGGCAATATTTTGATTGTTGTTTGTAGAAAATATATATATATATATATATATATATATCCTACAACAATAAATTTGCAAAATTATTTGCTATACCAAAGCTTAGTTTTTGGAATCAAATTTAGAATTTAAGAAACTAGACTCATTAATTGTTCCACAAACTTTTGTTTCATTCAAAATCATGGATAATTGAATTTACTACGAATTTTTGAAATTGAGTTTTTGTTGCTGAAAATTAATTTATTGTGTTATCAAGTGAACTTTAGATATTATTTAACCAAGTGTTTGAGTTCAAAATAGTCTAAAATTATGACTGAAGATTATTAAATATGTCTAAATTATGGCATATAAATTTTTGAAATTTTAAGTAAGTATTTGATGTTTAGTGAATTTTAAAAGTTGAGCTATAACTTGCTGAAAATTATTTCTAAGTGTTGAATCTAAAAATCAACATACCTAACTTTTGGTGCTCAAACTGATCTGAGAATTTTATACTATGTGACCTAATGTATCTATTGTATTGTGGTAAATTTTCATGAATTTTAGAGAGAAATATGGTTGTGATAAAATATTAAATTTGAGATGATAATTCTAAAAAGTTTGGGACAGTATGTTTGAATCTGATTTGGACTAAGTTTTCAAACGTTAAAATGAAGTTTAAAAATTTTAAATTTCAGTAGTATGAATGTTTAAGATGTTTACTTTCTAGATTATAAAATTTTTCTAAGATTAGATTCCTAAAACTTCAATTATAAATAATTGTGCATATGGACAATGTACTAATGTATTGTCTTAAAAGTTTTATTGTGACTTACCCATTCTATGAGATTGTATAAACAAAATGACGTCTCATAGAAATCATAAATTATGTTGTATATTTTCTTGTGGGGAAAAGACATATTTTTTACTTGTAGAATACATATAATAATATTATAATTCTCTTTAAGGAAGATTATATGAATTACATGTACCTAATCTCAAATACCCAAAAAATGTGGGGTTGTTATACTAAAGGATTTTTTTTCTTGAATCTATAATTAAAATTGGGACATATAATATTTGACTGTGTGTCTATAGAAAATATACAAAATTGTGGGATACATAAATTCTTGGTATATAAAGTGAAATCAACTCAATTGAGGAGAGTATAAACCAAGAATGTAGAATGTGTTGTGTGTTTAAGATCTTCAATTCAAATTATAAGAAGAAAAGAAACTATTTATTTTTTGAGAATTGAGGCACTGCACCCCGTAATGCAAACATAAGAAGAGAAATGACTAATCCTGCCTATGCTAATCTAGCTGAAACAAATGGCATAATAATGTGGTCATTTTTAAAGTGAACATGGTGACAATGCAAAGTATTGGATGGTAGACTTTGGGGCTACTAAACATATATGTGAAATTAGAAATGTTTTATCCTCCTGCACTCTTGTGGAGGAAGGGGAAGAACATATATATAGGTGAATTGAAGTCTAGTTAATTATTGTCAAAGGGATTCTCAAATTAATTTCATGAAAAATTGTATCGCTTAGTGATATATTTCATGTTCTAGATATTTGATGGATCCTTTTGTCAATTTTCTTATTAGGGTAAAACATCTATTTGAGTATGACAAGATTGTCTTGACAAAAAATGAGAATTAATCTCATAGTACTGAAATATTAATGTGAAAATGGATGTTTAGAAGAAATAAAATCTATTGGGTCATATATAAACATAAAGTGAGATAAGTAGTTAACTGTTATGAGTAAAGGAATGATACAATTTTCATTGATACTATGCTCAAATGACTAAAATTTTGCCTATTAAAGTTTTAATAGTTTTGATAATCCTATCATCAAATAGATGTTAAAACTATATGGTGTATTAGAAGAAATTTATTTGAATGTTTTGAGAAAAGAACATAAAGTATGTAAATTGATGAAATTATTATATGATCTAAAACATGTTTCCAAACAAGTGACATGAGAAGCTTGATAATGTATGTTTAAATAAATGAGGTAGATCTACAAATGATATATGTGTAGTCACATGTTTGAACCATGAATGTGTTTTAGATAGTCAATAAGACTATATGATGACTGAAAGAATAGTAAGAAAATTAAATTGATTTGATTGTGAAGATTGTTTATCTCACATGATACTTGTGTATCAAAATATATACTCAAATTAATTGGTATGTTGATGTATTTGTAGTAGACCTGACATTGTTTATGTAGGATACATCTTGAAAAGATACACAAAGTCCCAACAAAGACAATTGAAGGAGTATAAATTGAATACCTATGTGTTTGAGCGGTATTCTTTATTATAATGTATAATGGATTTTTTATTGTATTAAAGAGTTATAGTGATGTTAACTAAATCTATGATTCATATAAGGAAAAAATCCATAAATTACTATATATTTACCCTTGATTGAGGAGCATTGTCCTGTAAACTTGCATAGCTTGGTTCAATATGGAATCTAATATTATAGCCTTAGAAAAGGCTAGATTTAAGGCTAATTGGCTTATTAAGCTATTAGTAGGATATCCCTATATAGAAGAGACCAGTTTTGGCTATGTCTATGTGATATGATTGACAAGCTGAAATAGCGACAACAAAATGGCAAAAAATTAAGAAAATATGCACATGACATAATATTGTGAAACAACTGTTATTTGAGCCTAGGGTGTTAATTCCTAGATCATGTGAGGTCAAAATAGATCATGGCCAATCCTCTGACCAAATACATCGAGGAGTATGGGACTTATGTCTATAACAAGCGTCAATAATGATGACAACCCAACCTACATGAATGGAAATCTCAGGAAGTAAGTTCATATGGGTATTAACAAGTCACTAGGTGGCCTGGTGATGCACTATCAAAATTTTATATTGAGAGTCCCTCTCTATGGTGTAGATAGTGCGAGATTGCAATGTGTGAGGCTGAAAATTTTCTCTTAATGAATACCATAGCCCTTATAGGTGGTGTGTTGATTGTAATACACACTTGATGGATTCACCTATATGAGTGTGGAAGTGGGGCCACTTCCTATGAGAGCTAAGGCATGCTCTCTAGAACGCTCATGAATATCGAGGTAGGGTGCACAACCTATTTGTGCCAACCCGTTTAGAACAAACCCTTCATTGGAGGAAACAATGTGGGTAATAAATTCTTTGATTTACAATAAAGAAACATTGGTTCATAAAAATTTATAATTTCACCAAGTTTTTATAAGTCATAGCTTACTCATCCCAGGGCTGGTTCATAGTCCAAAAGACACCAATTCCAATGCATTGAACTCTTGGGATTCTCTGGTTACTTATGTCATTCTCTTTGTACCTTTATATAATTCAAGTATTTTGAAATATACGGAAGAATTGTTGGTATATATAAGTATTTCAAAATACTTATTCCATAGGGAGAGAAACTTCCTAATTTGATTGTCTAACATTTTTTATATATTTGTTTTCTTTTTCATTTTTTAGTCAAAACTTCCTAATTTGATTGCCAAACATTCTTCGTATGTTTTATTTGCATCTTATTTCAATTGTCAAACTTTTCTCCTATATTTAATTTACTAACCATTTTAAACAAAGGTCCTTAATTAAGGGTGGACATATTCCATGAATCAAGTGATCTTCCTTTATTTCTTCTACTTGCAATTTTATACAAACCAATGAACTCTCGAGATACAAGATACAAGCTTTAAGTTCTGAGTTGGTTATGAAATTTTCTTCACTGTTCTTTATTTTGTTGAGAGTTTCTTTATTGTTCAGCCTACTTGAAATTCTATTCATTTTATTGAGAACTTTCGCTACTGTTCATTCTATATCTATCAAAAGTACTAGAGAATCGTGAAAGGATTATTCAATTGATCCAAACATTACGAGTATACACTTGTGCAGATCGACTGATGTATCCTGAAGGGTGGGACGCCATTAACCTGCTACACTGAGGTTCTTCCTCTGAGGGGCGAAATCACTCTTAAAGATAGTGTCATTGCACACGCCTCAGCCGCTAAATTTTTCTTATCTTATATTTACATCATATTCATTATATTTTTAATATTTAGCAATATTCTTAGCTCCTAAATTTATAATTCTCCAACAATTTCTTCTGTATCTATCAACAAGTATCATGGTACTAGTAATGGAACCAACAACATTAACAGTTCGTTTGGATAAGTATGAGGGAAAGGAAAGAAAATGAGAGTATTAGTTATGAGGGAAAGGAAAGGAGAGGAGAAGAAAGAGTAATCCCTCCTTCATGTTTGGATAACTAATGAAACAAAAGGAGAAGAAAGACTAATATAATCTTTTCATCTTGTTTGGGAATGATAAAGGAAAAAAAGGAAAGGAAAAATTTTTATATTATTTTATTATTATACCATTTGGATGCCTTAGGATAGAGGTGTCATTTTTATTTTGACTTTTATAATTTTAAGGGTAATATTGGTATTATTAAAAATTCATTAAATCTTTCTTTCCTTTCCTTCCATTTCTGCCTATTTTTTGAGGGATAACAAAATTACTGAAATGAGAGTTAAGCTCTCCCTCCATATCCCTCTGTCTCCCTCCCTTTCGTTCCTAATTTTTAAAACAAACATGATATAAGCTCCCCTTCCTCCTCCTTCCCTTCCCTTTCTTTATAATTCCTTCCATCCAAACATAATGTAAAGCTAGAAAGAATCAAGGAAAGCATTAAAGCTGTGCTATTTGAAATTTGAAGTGAACCCAACCATCTGCTAAACTATTATGGAACCATAATATATCAAAACGGCTCAACGCTGCTACCAACAAAATGTTGTGCTACTTGAATAGCCATGACTGCAAAAATCTTCTTCTTTAACTTCATTATCAGATTTGCCATATTCTCCCTCAGCTATTTTAGCTTCAATTGCCAACAATATAACATAACGAGCTTCTTCGTTATCTTTGTAGTATAAATGCATCTCTGTTATGGCATCTGAGGAAGTAAATAAATCACCGTTTATGAAAAGCCACTTCGGAGACTCATAGAGTGACAATAATAAAATGAAATGAATCACAACAGGAATTCTTGAAATCCCAAACATCATGCTCAATGTTATGGGTTCCTTTATCAAAGATAGACTGATAAGAGTTGACAAAAACTGTCCCACATCAATTAGCAAAGAATTGACACAAAGAATGACACCCGCGTATCTAGCAGAGAAGGCGTTCGTAACATAAAGAGGCAATGTAATGAAAGCCATTCCGATCCCCAAACGAACCATTATTCTTCCAAAAATGATTGCCCATGGAGAGAGAGAGTACGACCCATTATCAATGATGCAATGAAGAAGAAGATATTAGCCATTTGAAGGGATTTTTTCTAGACAAATATGTGATTCATCCATCTTACAATTTTAGTACCAATTATATCTTCTGTAACCAAAGGTTGTTAGCAACATATGTGTAATCATTATTTTTGATGTAAGGTAGGGCTCTTGAAATAATGCTTGTGTTGTATCCCAAGAGGAGTCTTCCAATGGAAGCAGTTAACGTTGGCCTCGTGTCATAACATGTTGTAAGATCTAAAAAAAGTCTAACTATAGTACTTTATGAAATTTAATTCATCTGTTTTATTGACATGCGCGCCATCTGATCGATCATGAACGATGATGGAGATCTGCGCCCAAAGAGAATATTAGTTGATTAGGGTTAAAAACATAGAGATTATTTTCTACACAATTCAATGATGACTAGAATTCAACAATCAACAGTACAAAAGATTTCCTAACCAGTATAAAGACTTCCTGTGATTTATTTATTAAAATGTAAATATATTTCCTTTCTTTATTCAAATATTTTTTTATAACAAATGAATTTATTTTTTCTTTAATAAGGACTCTATATGAGTTATACTATCAGATCTCTATAGTAGTTGTGCTTTTTATTGATGCATTGCGAACTCATATGATTAGTTTTTTTTCTAAGTGAAAGAAAAATTTATTGATGTAAAAACGAGAGGTACAATCAAAGGCAGAAAAAGTAAAATTGAGAGATACAATAAAAAAATATATCAAAACTATAGAAAAACTTGCATCATCACTTAACACAAGAATCCTAACTAGGTTGGCACCCAAAAAAAACTAATCATATGCAAACTCCATAGAGGAACACAAAGCTGGCAAGATGCCAACAAAACCAACACTAAAGCCACCTATAATCCAAAATACAAGAGAAAAATTGTAGCCAAATCAAGACAAGATCAATCCCGACAAATCACTTGCTGAAGATAAGAGATTAGCTCATTGTATGAGTAGAAAACTTTCTTTCTGTTAGACTTCATCCATAATGCAATCCTTGTCTTAATTAAATTTGGAACTTGACAAAATTCAAGGAAGGAATTTTATTCTCTTTCTGGTATATCTTTTACACAGAATGAATATACACACACACATATATATATATATATAACAAGAAAAATGATCTATACTTGGCCATACATATCTTTTGGCTAGAATCAAGGTTGACCCTTATATGAAGGGATTGATAACCAAGGATCCTCCCTTAATCACTCTAATGACAACTCACGCCAACACTCCCCCTCAAGTTGGTGCATACAAGTTCCTGATGCCCAACTTGTCGAGTGAGTTATAGAAATCCTTGCTGCATACAGCTTTTGTAAGTACATCTGCCAACTGGTCCTCAGACTTAATAAAAGGAAATCGAATTATCTTGGTCTAAGATTTTGTTTGATGAAATTTCGATCCACCTCCACATGTCTGGTTTGATCATGTTGGACAGGATTGTGTGAAATATCAATGGCAGCTTTGTTGTCACAGAATATGTTCATCTCACAGCTTGGGGCAAAGAAAATTTTTGTTAACAGTCTTTTAAGCCAAAGAAGCTCACAAAGACCCTTAGTCATCCCTCGGAATTCAGCTTCAGCACTTGACAGAGCCACTACATTCTACTTTTTACTTCTCCACGTAACAAGGTTTCCACCAACAAACGTGAAGTATCTCGAGGTGGATTTCTTGTCTGATATATTTCCTGCCCAATCTGCATCTGTATACCCCTCAACTCTAAGATGATCACTTTTTGAGAACATGAGCCCTTTTCCCGGAGATGATTTTAAGTAGCGAAGAATTCTAATCACGGCATCCATGTGGTCCTCACTCGGACAATGCATGAATTGAGTTACTATGTTCACAACATAGGCAATATCTGGGCGAGTATGTAAGAGATAAATAAGCTTCCCAACTAATGTTTGGTATCTCTCATTGTTTGTTGGCACTTGGTCTAGATATTCTCCAAGTTTGTGATTTTGGACAATTGGTGTATCTATAGGCTTACACTCTAGTAGTCCCCCCTCTGATAGTAAGTCTAAGGTATATTTTCGTTGAGAAAGAAATATACCTTGATTTGATCTAGCAACCTCAATTCCCAAAAAATATTTAAGTTCTTCTAGATTTTTCATTTCAAATTCAGTCGCCAAATGCTTTTGGAGTCTTGATATTTCTTCTGTATCATCACCTATAATAATCATGTCATCTACATAGATTATTAAAGTCGTGACCTTGCCCAATTGACGCTTTAAGAATAGTGTATGGTCTGAGTTGCTCTGTTGGTAGCCATATTTCTTCATTGCCAAGCTGAATCACCCAAACCATGCTCTCGGTGATTGTTTTAATCCATACTGTGCTCGTTGTAATTTACACACCACCTTAGCCTCAGAATTTGTTGTGTAGCCAGGTGGAACATCCATGTAGACTTCTTCCTTAAGATCACCATGAAGGAAGGCATTCTTTACATCAAACCGGTACAGTGGCAAATTGAGGTTTGCCGCGAGGGATAACAATACTCTAACCATATTCAATTTGGCCACTGGCGAGAAGGTCTCTTGATAGTCTATGCCATATGTCTGCGTGTAGCCCTTTACTACTAGCCTTGCTTTGTATCGGCCGATTGAACCATCTGATTTATGTTTGATGGAGAACACACATTTACACCCCTATCGTCTTCTCCTTTGGGTAAGGAAACAGGAGTCCATGTTTCATTTTTCAGTAGTGCTTCCATTTCTACCTACACAGCCTAAGTCCACTTAGGATCTGTCAAGGCTTCATGAATATCGGTAGGAACACGGCATGAGGAGAGTTCATGCACGAATGTCTTGAGTGGTTCAGAAAGCCTTTTGTGGACACATAGTTTGCAATTGGATACTTTGAGCTTCGTTTTTCAATATCTGGAGAATATCTATTGGGTGGTTTGCCACGATTATGCCTAAAAGGTCAAGTATAGCCAACATGGATATTCATATCATTAGAGTTTGGAAGTATAGGAAAGTTTACCTTAGGAGAGTTTACCTCAGGAATATTCTCAAGAGATGGGTCATTAGGTATTGAGGAGTGAGGGGGGGTTTCTATTTCAGCTTCTGGTGGTGTAAATACTTCTCTGAGAACTGTATTAACTTCTGAAGAAAAACCTAGTTCCGTATTTGGTTCCTCCTCATTGACTAGGATTTTAGTGTCATTCAATCTCGGCCAGTCAAATCTTAACCAATTCGGCTCTTCATCACGGATCTCTTCCTAATTAGGAGAATTGGGTAAGGAGGGAGAGAAGAATGTGTCGGACTCCAAAAAAGTGACATCCATAGTCACGTAGGTGCGTTTAGTGGTTAGATCATAGTATTGGTATCCTTTTTTATGTAAGTCGTACCCCCAAGAAAAGAGAGCGGATGGCACAAAGATCAAGTTTCGTGCGCTGGTTTTTATGAAGGTGGACGAAGGTGACACAACCAAAAATCTGGGGCGGAAGTGTTAACATTATAGGTAAGGAAACATAAGTCGAAAGAGTTTGTAATGGAGTCGTAAAATTCAAGACTTTGGAGGGCATTCGATTGAGGAGATGCATAGCTGTGGCAATGGTATCAACCCAATGTCTGCTGGGCACATGAGCGCCAAGTAATAGAGCTCGAGCAGTTTCAAGAATATGGCAATTTTTTCTCTCAGCCACACCATTCTGCTGAATCTATGGGTAGAAGGTTTCATAAATAAGTCAATGACTTTGGAAATAAGCATGAAACGAGTGGTTTACATATTCACCACCATTATCTGATCGAAGAATCTGAATCTTAGCTGAGAATTGACTTTGAACCATAGTATGGAAAAACTGGAACACACTTAGTACTTCATCTTTATGTTTCACCAAATAGAGCCAAGTCATGCGAGTTTAGGCATCCACAAATATCACAAACCAACGGATACTAGATATTGTAGAAACAGGAGAAGGGCCCCATACATCAGAGTGAATTAAAGCAAAAGGAACAATGCTTTTATTCATACTCAAAGGATAAGTAGCTCTATGACTTTTAGCAAGAATGCAAGTCTCACATTTAAAGTCAAATATTGGAATATTTGAAAATAAATCAAGAAACAAATGTTTCATATAACCAAAGGACAGATGTCCTAACCGACGATGCTAAAGCCAAATCTGTCGCTCTTTGTTATCAATCGGACGATGCATGTGAAGGGGCGGCCCATACTAAAATCCTTTACATAATATAGCCCCCCCTCTTAGTACCACGCCCAATGATCTCCTTGGTAAGAATATCCTAAAGCAGACAAAAAGTAGGGTACATAAGTACAACACAGTTTAAAACAATGGTAACTTAACTAACAGATAGTAGCTTATGGGAAAAAGAAGAAACAAGCAGTGTATGAGTTAATGATAAAGTAGGTGAAAATTTGCAGTGCCCGCCCCTATGACCGGACAAAGAATCCCATTGGCAATAGCAATGTAGGTGCACCGTGGTGGGAAAGTTTGTGAATAATCTGTGGCATCATAAGTCATGTGGTCGGTTGCTCCAGAGTCAAGTATCCAAGAACTGTTATTGCTATCTTGAGAAGAACTACAAAGGGCAGTACTATATTTACCTAGGTCTGTGATAGATAAATTGCCCTGGGAGGTTTTGACATGGGGTGAAAGAGAGAGATGTGATTCTGTCGTAGCCATCACAGCCTGACCAGTTCTGTTATCAGAGCCGGTAGTATCACGGCGTTTGCGGGCTTGAAGTTCAGTCCACCAGTCGGGATACCCCTATAGTTTGAAACAATTTTCATGAGTATGTTTTAGATTACCACAATGGGAACACTTGGGTCCATCAGAGGAGGCTCGGGCTTGGAGGAGATGATGGATTTCCCATTGCCTAGAGAAAGAGACCTGGTAAAGGATGGAGGTGTCTGTCCCGGCTTGAAGCCTTTTGAGGCTAGAATTGCTCCCAGAGTATCTGTGGAGTCACCGGTGATCATAACTGCTTGTCGGACAACTTCCTGGCAAACATGAGCGTATGCTTGTTCAATTGTAGGGAATGTCCGCATCTGTAATATATCGCCTCAGATTTTATCAAGCAGATCATCGAGACCATCCAAAAAAACATATACTCGGTCTTCCTGAAGCATGTCATTGTAGTGCTGAATATCAACAACGCATTCCATTGGGTTTGGACGGCGGAAATCAATCTCACGCCATATTCCTTGGAGGTCATTAAAATATTTTCAAGGGGACCACCCGCTTGTTTCAGAAGAGTCACACACCGCCTGAGGTCATACACCTGAGAGGTATCACTTCCATCGAAGTAGGTAATAGCAATGGAATCCCATACTAGTTTCGCAGTCAAAAATCTAATGAAGTTACCAATCAGTGATGGGTCCATGGAATTGATCAGCCATCCCTTGACAATGGCGTTGTCCGTGTGCCACTTTCGAAAGGATGGATCTATCTGAGGAGGCTGGTGGATGTCGTCATTAATGTATCCCAACTTGTCCTTGCCGGAGATGTACATCTCAACAACTTGGGACTAAAGAGCATAGTTGGTGCCGTCCAACTTAATGCCAATCGGAGCAGCTGCAGTGTCGGTGATCTGGGTTGGGGCCACAGCTTTGGTTAAGACTTCGGTCATTCTGGTGGTCAACTCGGTGAGAGTGGGTGTTGGTTGGGATTCATTTATTTGGTTAAGATCAGCCATGGATGTAGGAGGTAATATTCAGGAAGCATTGCCACTGGGATTCATTTATAAGTCGCTTCAGCCGATGTTGCTGAGTTTAAAATTATAGCCGTAGTCTAATAATGACTTCCACTGATGTTGCTGCGTGTGGTCACTGTAATTTAGGATATAGCCAAAGTCTGATGTTGATTTTCTGTAACTGTAAAGCCCTTCCAAATATAATGCAATGCATCTGATCCAAAACAAAAAAAAAAAAACAAAAACCTTCCAAATATAATGCAATGCCTCTGTTCCAGAAAAAACAAAAACCCTCTCCCAACAGGAGAAAGAAACTCCTTCACAGCGCTGATTGAAGGGAAGAGATTGTGGCGATGCAAACCAAGGCAACTCGGACCAGCCGCGAGAACCGAGGTTCGTCGGAGCCGTTACAAAGTCACCGTCGATGCAGAAGGAGGTCGGCGCCGCGACGCAGACCGATCGATGCAGAAGAACGGCGTCGCGATGCAGATTAGCTGCGACAAAGAAGCAATAGCCACGACGGAGAAGCAGCTGAACCAACTCCACCGGTTCGGGCTATCTCGGCGGCGCAATCCTCGGCGGAGAAGCAGTAATTGAGGAGCGACAGTGGCAACCGAACCGAGACAGTCACACTCTCCAGCAACAGAGAAGATCGTTCAGGCCGAGAAAGGTCGTCTTCTTCTCTGGCGACCGAGATTTTTCAGAACTCTTGTTGCTGGATGTATAGGCAGACTTTTACTCCTGCGGTTGAAGCCTTTCAACTGTGACCTCCTTTATCATGATCGGATCAAGCCGGCGCTAGTGGCAGGATCGGAACCTGCTCTGATACCATGACAAAATTCAGGGAAGGAATTTTATTCTCTTTCTGGTATATCTTTTACACAGAATGAATATACATATATATATATATATATATAACAAGAAAAATGATCTATACTTGGCTATACATATCTTTTGGCTAGAATCAAGATTGACCCTTATATGAAGGGATTGACAACCAAGGATCCTCCCCTAATCACTCTAATGACAACTCACGCCAACAGAACTGAATCTCACTTTGGTTGAACTTTATTAAAAGTGAAATCATTTCTTAATTTCCACACAGACCACAAGATTGCAAATGGGAGAGCCTCCCAAATTATTTTCTTTGGTTTTTAAACTTGAAGCTTTACCACCAATCAAAGACATTGCTAATGGAATTTAGAGTGACCCAAGAAATGCCCCACCAGCTAATACACTCAACCCATATGATCAGTTAGATGTATTTATTATGAAAAATTACTTTTTTGATATTCCAATAGAGACTTTAACTTAATACAATACATCATCCTCTTTTCTTTTTTTTTTTGTTTGAATTACTCCAAGAAAGAAATTTTGTGTAACCATTGATTCGGGCTTTGTCTGGTAACTTCTTGCATTGTAAGTAAGACAAGATTACTTATTGATTATGAAGTATTCTCTTCATATTTTTAACCTTAACCAATAATAAACCATTGTTTAATCATGATTTAATTAATTAATTAATTTAAAAAGTAGCATGAAGTTGAGTCCAAGTTTCCAATTTTCATGTTAAAAAAAAATGATGATGTGTTGGATAGTTTTTGAGTGCTGTAAAACTACATCTTTACGGATCAACCGTTTCAATTTTAAATGTTTTTAAATAAGAATTAAAATAGAAGCATTCAATAAAGAAACGTAATGGGACTAAACTTTCTTTAGAGCGATTATGATGTAAACTTTTTTCACTAAAGAATGTCTTCCTGCAATCTCTTTCTGAAGTCTAAGAAATTGGGAGGAAAAAAAAAGAAAGAAGAAGAATCACACAGAGAGATCAAAGAAAAAATAAAAGAAAGAATCGAAACCTGATGAATTAAACCCAGGAGAAGAAACAAAAGTCATGGATACAAGAGAAAAACCATGTTCCGATGATTCAACTCTCTTATTATATGATCAATCAATAACCTATATACATACATATACATATACATTTACATATATATAATGACACGCGCATACATGTATGCATATATATAATATACACACACACATATAATTATAATCAAATCCTAATCAAATAAAAACATCTACTTAAACTAAAAAAAATCAATTATATTACTTCAATGATGATTAATATAAGACTATTAAAAAATACTAAGCACAAGAGAAACCTTACTCATATATGACAGAAAGAGGGAAAGGAAACCATTGCCAATAAGGGACAGCATGTTTGTTGGACTCTTAATCGTTAGTTGTTACAGTACAATCGTTTACTATGGTGTTTCCTTGTTAGGGCAGAGATAACTTATGTTGATGCCAAAAAATAGTTCATGTGTGTGATATAGCAAGAGTTACTTGCAAAAAAAAAAGAAAGACTTTAGGGGCACTGGCTCTCCAATAATCAAGTCAGTAAGACAGTATCGCATAAGATATATATAGTTTTGTAAATAGAAATCATTGTATATTGAGCGTACTTGATCCCTTTATTTATAAGAATTGAGAATCCTTAATTTTGGTAGTTTCACTGTTTGAATAGAATGTCTTACTTGCTTGAAAAGTTAAGGATTGATTAAGACTCCTTCCAATTGGGATAAGAATCATTCTCTGATTAGAAGACTTTTCCTTTTGAATATAATCATCGTAGGTAACTAGGATTTGGCATGTTGCTTTTATAATAGAGATGGTTATTTTTCCCTCATCAGCTAGCCTCGCCACTTCATGAGTATTACCCGTTAGCTAATAGGGTTAAGAAGTAGTGATACCAATCTCTAGATTGGGAGGAATGATAATGATTTATGTTGTGACACTTGTTCATTTGAAGTCTAAGATTTTTAGCTCGAAATAGTTTCATATTGTGGCATTTTACACTTAGCATGAGGTTTTTAATTCAATGGTCCAATTTTTATAATTTGACACTGTGAATTTAAGTAATTTAAGGTTGTGACATCCTCAGCTTTGAGGCTAAATAATTTTGGCCTAACCGACTTATCATATTTGTGAATTTTCATAAGACTTGTAGGTCATTTAAGTAATTCAAGGCTATGACATCCTTGACTCTAAGGCTGAGGAATTTTGGCCTTATCAACCTGTAATACCTAGCGCCTAGCATAAGATTTTTATATCGGGTAAACTACACTGACCCCCCCTAAGTGAATTTTTTTCTTCAAAATGACAAAATTGCCATTTTCATGTTTTTTTTTCAATTTTTTAAATTGTGACCACTTTTGTTTTTCATTTTTTAAATAAATATTGATAAAAACTTTAAACTTATTTTTATATAAAATAAAAATAAGTTATTTTCCTTCAATTTATTTTTATATAAAATAATAAAAAAAAGTTAAAAGTTAAAAAATGGTCAAAATTGAAAAAAAGCAAAAATAAATAAATAAAAGGAGCATTTTTGTCATTTTGAAAAAAAAAAAATTTGACTAGATGGGATATCTGTATATTGTCAGGTAAAGTAGGGGAGGTCGGTGTAATTTTCAGAAACCTGAGGGGAGATTAGTGTAATTTACCCTTTTTATATCAATTTTATTTGTGATGCTGCAATTCTTGAGAACTTCAGATTTTTAGCTTTTTGAGTTTTTTACACTAGAGCACTTAGTTCAAGATTTTTAGCCCAAGTATATCTAAATTATGTCACATAGTGCTTAGCATATGATTTTTGGTTCAGATGTACCAATCTGTGACACCCCTAGCTTAGGATTTTTAGATGGATTTTAGCCGTGGCACCATTGTTCTTGAGAAGTTTGGATTTTTGGATTTTGGGATGTGACGCTTGATCACTTAGCTCAAGATTTTAGCCTGAGCAGATTTGAACTGTAACACCTAGCACTTAGCATAGGACTTTTCATTTAGATGTACCGATCTGTGACACCTAACACCTAGCATAGAATTTTTAGATCAGTTTTAGCCGTGACATCGTCGTTCTTGAGAAATTTGGGTTTTTGGCTTTTGGGTTATGACACTTGAACACTTAGCTTAGCAGATCTGAGTTGTGACACCAACTCTTAACATAAGATTTTTTATTCAGATGTACCGATATGTGACACCCAATGCCTAGCATAGGATTTTTTGATCGATTGTAGCCGTGACATTTCTATTCTAGAAAACTTTGGATTTTTGGCTTTTGGGCTATAACACTTGAGTACTTAGCTCAATATTTTTAGCCTGAGCATATCCGAACTGTGACACCTAACACTTAGACTGGGATTTTTGGTTCAGATGTACCGATCTATGACACCTAATGCCTAGCTTAGGATTTTAGATCTGTTTTGGCTGTGACATCGCCATTCTTGACAACTTTAGATTTTTAACTTTTGGACTGTGACACTTAATAACTTAACTCAATATTTTTAGCTTGAGCAAATTTGAACTGTGACACCTAGCACTTAGTATAGGATTTTTGGTTCAAATGGAACGATCTGTGACACCCAGCAACTAGTTTGGGATTTTTAGATCGGTTTTAGCCGTGACACTACCATTCTTGAGAACTTTGGACTTTTGGCTTTTAGGCTGTGACACTTGAGCACTTAGCTTGAGCAAATCTGAACTATGACACCTAGTGCTTAGTATAGGATTTTTGGTTCAAATATTTTGATCTATGATAGCCAACGCCTAGCTTAGGATTTTTAGATTGGTTTTAGCTGTGAAATCACCGTTCTTGAGAATTTTGGATTTTTGGCTTTTGGGTTGTGACACTTAGCTCAAGTTTAGCCTGAGCATATTTGAACTGGGACACCTAGTACTTAGTATAGGATTTTTGGTTCAAACGTTCTGATCTGTGAAACCCAACACCTAGCTTAGGATTTTTAGATCAATTTTAGCCGTGACACTATAGTTCCTAAGAACTTTGGGTTTTTGGCTTTTGGGTTGTAACATTTGAGCACATAGCCTAAGATTTTTTATCCAAAATAGATCTGAACTATGACACTTGGCATAGGATTTTTGGTCCAAATGTACTAATTTGTGACACCTAGTGCCTAGCATAATATTTTTAGATCATTTTTGGATTAAAGGTATACTCTAACTAATGCCAACATCTTTAGAAGATCTGTATTATGAAGATCTCTTTGAAAGATCTACAGTTGATTTGTAGTTGAAGGTTTCTTTCAAGATCTACAAGGTTAAAACCTCTTTAGAAGAAATGTAGGTGAGGATCTCTTTGGAATATTTCTTTTTTTAATATAATCACCATATGTAACTAGGATTTGGGGGGACAAATGTTGCTTTTATAATGGAGGTGGTTATTTTTCCCTCATCAACTTATCTCTAAATTCTAGTTGCTTCACCCTTCTTACTTATTTTGAATTCATGTATATGAGGATCTCATAAGCCAATTGTATCTTAAAGCTACAACCAACATGTACAACTACAACAACTCACATTACTACCTATTTTCTTTTTCTTTTTTTCATAAAGTTAAATCCAAATAACAATATTGTTTGAAGATATATGAATTTGAACACACATGAATTTGAACCCCATATCAAACATTAGATTATTGGATTTTGATATAGAATATGATTTATATTGAACATATAGATACAAAATATCGAACTACAATATAAAATATGACTTACTTTGAATATGAAGACTTAGAATATTGAACTATGATATAAAATATGATGTACTTTGAACATATAGATATAAGATATTTAATTCTGATATAGAACATGACTTACTTTGAATATATATGTAAACACCTTATTTTGAGATCCTTGATTGTATAAGAGTAGTTTTGCCATTTTGGGAAGTTACTAGAGTGTGTCCCACATAAGGGTATTTTAGTAATTTCACATCTTTGCCCATTAAGGGCATTTCGGTTATTATACCCACCAAGGATATTTTGGTCATTTTTCCCATTGAAGGTTTTTTGGTCATTATGCCCACCAAGGATATTTTGATTATTTTGCCTATTGAAGGTCTTTAGGTCATTATGCCCACCAAAGGCATTTTGGTCATTTCGCCCATTGAAGGTCTTTCGGATCATATGTCCACTAAGGGCATTTTGGTCATTATTTCTACTAAGGGAAATTTGGTCATTTCACCTGTTGAGGGCATTCTAGTCATTATGCCCACCAAGGACATTTCGATCATTATGCCCATTAAAGGCATTTTGGTCATTTGATACATTAGGGCCCTTCAAGGTATTTTGATCATTACACGCATCTTTTACCATCAAGGGCACTTTGGTTATTATAGCATAATCCTACCTTTAGTGTGTCATTTTGGTTATTTAAGGGCATACATATAATTTCCATGCCATTTTACTCATACGAGGTTAATTTGGTAATTTTAGCCCTTAAGGACAATTTTAACTTTTTATGCCTAAGTAGCATTTGTGTAATTACCATGACCCTAAATTCTCCAATGAATTAGGAATGATATAGTAAATATCGGTGTGCACTAAAAACTTGTCTATTTTCATCCATTCCTTGTCTCAATGGAGTTTTCTTAACAACCTCCCTTGTTTTAAAGGATTTGCCTTGATTTGTGCACAAGAAACTTTCTAAATCTTGTTTGCTTGTACATTAAGGGTTAATCTAAGCCCTCCATCTGTAGGATTCATTTTGGAACCTTGGATCAAATCTCCTTACTTTTTCTTATAAATAAAGTGCATTGGCTACCACAATCATGGACAAAAACTTAGGATCCAGAATGCTGCTCAAATAATTCTCTCTCTTCTTTCTCTCTCTCTCTCTCTCTCTCTCTCTCTCTATATATATATATATATATATATATATTTTGAAACTTTGTTCTACACAAGCCAAAGTTTTACCCAATTCAAGATGGAGTTCTACACAACTGACGATTCAACATCAAGGAGTTTAAGCTAAAGTCTTGCTTGATTAGCCGAAAAAAATTAGGTACGCTCCCTAAAACCCTTTTTTTTCTTCTCTTTTTTCAATTCAATTCATCATATCACTCTTGATAGAGTCAATTGAATTGGAGAACTACATTGGCTCTGATTACGTTATCTGAACAGATTCGTAGAACGCCTCATAGGTCCGAGTCTACTATTTTTCTTATTTTATTTACTTTATGTATTTTTTTTATTTTATGCGTTCATGTAATCGTTGTTATTCTCTATTCCTCTATTTTATTTTATATTATGCAATGTACGCCTTGTGGATAAACACTAAAGGCCAATCCATTCGGACTAGGTGGGATGGGTGCCTAACCCCTTCCCATCTCATACCTTAGCTCCTGAATTTAGAATTCTCTTGTTCGTTGTAGATTAGTTTGTTTTACTTTTTTGACCAATGTCAAGGGGTTTAGAATGTAACTAGGACCAAAATAGCGTAATTTTATTTTTTTTTGCTATTTTCTTTACATATAATCTGCATGGGTTATATCAGATTTGCTTGTTGTTAGCCCAAAACAAGCTGGCGACTCATTTCTGTATTCATATGCACACGATTCCAAAAAAATAGGGCATTCCTCTCCCATCTCGAAGGAGCGGACAACCACGAGGGTTTCTTCCGGCGATGCTTGCACTCACAATGGTGACTTCACTCAGGAACTAAGAAAGATAGACTACTTATTGTGTTCATCTACAAGACTTTTGTTGTTGTTATGTGTTTGCTTCCTGTATTAGTCTATTTATTTATTCCTTAAATAGATGAATGGATGTATGGAATTCATGAAATGATAAATTTAAAATTGGAATACCAAGCACACACTTCATATCATGACATATGCATTTGCAATACATACCCTTTTAACCCCTAGACGATTAATAGCCCTCACCCTGGTTCGTTCCTTACCATTGGTTATCACCAAAAAAAATCCTCTACTCCCCAATCCCATACCACTTGACCATGGAAGCCTCTGATGGATGCCATGGGAGGTATATCAAAGGGATGATGTCATACCATTTGATTGTAGTCATTTCCTCATTCGCCATAGGAGGTATATAACACACATCTTGTCGAAGGAAGACTTAAGCTTGTATTACCTAGCCTAACGTCATGCATTTAGTTTGCCTTAGACCTATGGTTTAGGTGAAAAACCCAATTCTTTCATAAGACAATTAAGGATCTGCGCAAAAATCACCTCATGAGAAAGCCAAAAAAAAGCCCAAATGACACACTTTCTGTGTGCCCGTCCAATTTTCGTAATTTTGAAAATTTTTGAAAATTTCGAATTTCTTTCAAAAAAAATATTTTTTTTTTCACTATTGGGCCTTTAAACATGACTTTTTTTTTTTTTTTGCTTTCTTGACCACTAATGAATCATTAATGTGGACCAATAAAATAACTTTCAAAGAGAACTTTTTTGGGCCTATTCTCATCACAAGTCGAAAATCCTTTTGAATGTGCTACTTCTTAATGTCCAATTTAAGTAAGTTTTAGAAGTCAAATATTTTTCCGATTCTTTGGGAATCTTTCTCTCAAAATCTAGAAGTAATTTCCTTTTCACTTCACTAGGATTTAATTACTTTCCACGAGTCTTCTCAATTCTTTAGGAGTCTTCTCCTCATCAGTTTCTATTCAAGTTCTAGGCATCATCTCTTTCCACCCCATTAGGGTCAAATCCATTCATGACATCAGAGTGATATTTTTCATCTTCATAGTTAGGAATTCTTTACTTAAGTTTCCTCACTCTTTTAGGACTTAGGGGCTACCTACGGCATAATGCCCATAATTTTCTTAAAATTTAGAAAAAAATCAAAAAGTTAGAAAACTAAAAAATATGTGCTCCCATTTCTGTTAGCTTCTCAAAGTCTCCTTAGAACTTTTGAACCTAGTTTACTCAAAGTTTTGAAAATCAAAAAGTTTTTGGGACTACTAGCTTGGGTTCAAACTTCTTCACATTCATTTGGCAATCAAAGATTTGAGTTCTCTTTTCATTAGCTCAACTCAAGAACCATGCCATCAAAGGCAAATCAATCACTTCACCTTGTCAATGTCACTCTAGACCAAGGTCCTATTCTCCAAGCCTTGGTCGAAATAAGAAAGGACATATTAGATCAAAGAGAATAATTGCAAAGGCTTTCTCAGATAGTCTAAGAGCTTTCTTAACAACAGTTGCCACCTTTACTACTTCCTATAGGGCTCAACAATGCCCCACTGAATCCATAGCAAGTTCTTCTAATACCGGTTCAAGATCTGCCTCCACAATAACAACAAGTGCAAAATCCAGCTACCCATGATCCTCTTCATTAGGTTGAACAAAATGGGCCTACCGAAAGACTGAAACCCCATGATGAGGCCCTTTTTATGAGGCTTTAGAAGATAAAAACTCTAATGTACAAGTCAAACTACAGTGATGATATAATTAACATTCACAATCTATCCCTTTACCTAGAGGTCTGCCTACCCCATAAGTTCAAAATGTCAGACTTGGACAAAGTAAATGGGGACCACCTGTCCAAAGACCCATCTCAAGCCTATATATGAGAGTCATGCAACCGTGTAATTATTAGATAATGGATACTTTTTAACCTTTCATACCAAGCACGAGGAGCTTGTCACATCCCAAACCCCACCCTGTGCGGATTAGGGATAATGACCAACTAGTTAGGTACCTCGGTAATACATTAACCCTTTTATAGCATATTGATTATATGTCTAACCAAAGGCCTCTTTACATGTCGAAATAGATTGCATTGGATCAAATAAAATCATGCAACGGAATCTACGTCTGTAAAAAATTTGTTTGAATGCAGTCACACTTGGCAAAATATAGGTAACATTTCATCAGAGTTATAATAATATGAGCTTAACATTACGTTACACATGACTATCTGAACTATTACATCATTGTAAACACCATTCATATTCTTATTTACTCTAAGTTGTCACATCAATCTGGTATCAATCAATTCATTGTTGATACCTCCATGGTTGGGATATTAATCCTTGTCTAGCTAGAGTCTCTATTTATCATAACTTACTACCATTTGAATCTGTAAACTTCTTAGTTATTCCTAAAAATATATATGATAAAACCTTGTGAGTTTAATGAAAAGCTCGTGAGTACCACCAGTCCCCTATTATAGGTTTCTGAAAACCCCTTTCATAAACTTTCATAACTTTCGTATGCTTTCATAAATAGCAGTTAAAAGAAGATGTACTGAAGGCTACTAATGTAGACACCTCATTTTGAGACACTTGATTAAATAAAGTTAGTTTTATCATTTTTGGTAAGTTGTTACAATATGTCCCATCTAGGAGTATTTTAGTAATTTCTCATTTTTCCCATAGAGGACATTCCCATCATTTTTGCCATAGAGGGTATTTCTATCATTTTATTCATAGAGGGTATTTTGGACATTTTGGTCATTATGTCCACTAAGGGTGTTTTGTTCATTTGACACATTAGGACCCTTTAAGGTATTCTAGTCATAATTCTCACTAAGGGCATTTTGGAAATTTCAAATGTTTTCCTACCCTTTAGGGGTAGTTTGGTAAATACTAGAGGTTTCTCATCTTCTAGGGGTATTTCTGTAATATTAGTGTCATTTTTCCTTTTGGAGGACACTTTGATAATTATAAAATATTCCTATCCTATATAGTTTATTTTGGTCATTCATAGGCATACATGTAATTTTCATGTCATTTTACCCGTATAGGGTTAATTTGGTAATTTTGGTCTTTAGGGACAATTTTGACTTTTTTATACCTTGGTAGGTGTTTGTGTAATTTCCTTGTCCCTAAATTCTCCACCAAATTAAGGGCGATATAGTAAATAGAGGTTTATCCACAAAATACTTGCCTATTTCCCTTCCTTTCTTATCTTTAGAGATTGGCTTAGATTTGTGCACCAACTACTTGCTAATTTTTCTCTCTTCCTTATCCTAAGGGATTTGCCTAGATTTATGCACCAAATACTTGACAATTTTTCTCCCTTCCTTATTCCAATGAATTTTTCCTAGATTTGTGCACAAAATAATATCTATATCTAATTGCTTGCTCATTAAGCATTCAATCTTGGCCATTCATCCATAAAATTCATTGTGAGTCATTGGATCAAACCTCCTTACTTTTTTCAAATAAATAAGACCCCCTGGTCACCATAATTCAAGGGCACACAGATAGAGACAGACATAAAATTCAAGAAACCAGATGTTGCTGCAATAGTTTCCCATATTTCTTCTTCCATATTTTTAAGCCTTGTTTCAACACAAGCAATAGTTCTAATCCGTTGAAGGAGCAATTCTACACCATTGAAGAGTCAATCCAAGGATTCAAGCTCAAAAAATTGTTTGATTCAACCCAAACAATCAGGTATGCTCCCTAAAACCCTACTATTTTCCCTTTTTTTTCCTAATTCAATTCATCTTATCACTCTTGATAGAATAAATTGAATTAGAGAACTACGTTGCCTCTGATTCCATTATCTGAATAAATAAGTAGGACATCTCATGGGCCCGAGTCTACACTTTTCCTTTAATCTTATTTACTTTATGTCTTTTTTTTTTTATTCATGTCAATCTCTACTTCTACTCCTTTTTAATTTATTTACTTTATGTATTCCATTTACTTTATTCGTTAATGTCATTATTATCATTATCTCTGAATGTTCACTTTGTTTCTTGTTTATATTAGGGAATCAAAGCCTTGTGGATAAAAACGAGAGGCCAGTCCATTCGGACTGGGCGGGAGGGGTGCCTAACCCCTTCCCATCTCGTACCTTAGCTCCCGGATCTGGAATTATTTGGTTCATTATAGACTGGTTTTGCTTTACTTTATTTTAGCCCATGTCAAGGGGTTTAGAATGTAAATAGGACCAAAGTATTGTAATTTTAGTTTTCTTTGCTATTCTTTTTACATGTATTCTTCATGGGTTGTATCAGGTTTGTTTGTTATTTAGCCTAAAGTAAACTGATGACTCCTTTGTATATTCATTGTACACTCCAATCTGAAAAAAATGGCGTGTTCCTCTCCCACCTCGAAGGAATGGACTTTTAAAGCCGTGAAGGTTTCTTTGACATTCCTCGCCTCCTATTTTCCAGCACTTGTGCTCACAACTAGAATTCTTTAAATGTAAACATATAACTGAGAGTTGCAAGATTATTTCTAAAATCACGTAAGAGCTTATGCCAGGTAGTTTTGCAAGATAAAACATCATATCATAAATCTGTAGCTGAAAATGCCAATGATAAGATAGTACATGTCAAAAGATTCTTAGAGTTTGTCCCTTGGGACCATAGGTTGTCTAATAGTGACCATACTGCAATTCAGAGCTCATAGCTTACATTATCTGCTATAAAGACTTAATGGAAGTCTATCAGCTCTTTACCCCTCGACAAGATTCATGTTGACTGGCTCTTTACCCCAAATCGGGTTCATGCTAATTGGCTCTTTACCCGTAGTCGGGTTAATAAATGTGGCATGTAAGATGGCATTTAAAACATGTTTGCAAAGCTTTTATTAAGATATTTATGCTATAAAACAATTAAAGAGATTCTACTTAAAAACATGTAATTCAAATATTTTTCACAGTATTCTAAAAACTATCATAAAACTAAAACATTTAGCATCGTAAGATGAAATATGTCATAAAACTGTAGAAGAATTGCATTTTATGAAAAATGTCCCCACTTCAAGGTTCAAAGTTACTCACATGTGGTCTAGAGTCCACAGTCACTTGCTTACTTGACTTGTTTCAGTCATTCATCTTATCTCTATTTCCTTGCTGGTGATCTTAAATCATGGATTAGAATACACTGATACTAGATTAGTATATATCTCAACTTAAATCTTTGCTTACTTAATGTTCTTAATCTTTTCTGGACTTATCTTTCTATTTAGGACTCCCTTATGGTCTTTAATTAGGATTCCTAGCATTTCTTAGTTTCTTTGGTGGCTTCCTTTAGTTCTTAGGGGCATTTTTATCATTTGCTCTTTACATGTCATATATTGTTCGATATTTTATTTATCTTAACAAACTTCATTTTTTAGCCTAGAGGGTCTTCCAATCATAAGGCATGTCTCTCTTCTACTTCCTGAGTTTATCTGATTACTTAATTAAGCCTTAAGGGTAATTCGATAATTTTACCATTCATATCTCACATCTTAGGTGCTTCAATCGTCTTAAGTGGAGCTCCTTTTTGGACTCAAAGACTCTTATAAACATTGGTATGGGTTCTTTTTAACTTTTTATACTCTTCTGGTAGCTTAATTAAGTCTTAGGGACGTATTCATCATTTTTTAGTTTGTTTTAGTGTTCTATTTTTCCTAAATGGACATCACCGTTAGGTTTGGAATACCGAAGATAATAAATTCAGCCTTTTTCGGAGCTTAATTAGCCTTCTTGTAGCTTACTTTAGGTCTAGGGTATTTTCGTAATTTTATATTTTCATGTGTGACCATCTTCGGTGCCTAGATACTTAATTAGCCCTCGCCGTCAACTTATTTCTTAGTTAATTACCTCCTCTTGACTGTTTCTTAAGCCTCTTAGATCCTATAAGAGTGATTAATACTCATTAAGTACTATATTAGTAGTTCATCTTTTAAGGACCTATAATTTATGAGTCTCATTTGGTTAAGCAGACTCCATCACTGAGTCCAGAATGGTCAGTAAAAGCTTAAGTATGAAGTTTCATAATTTTTTGTATTTATTTGACTACTTAACTAAAGATGTAGAGTTGCACTAAATATGCCTACTGATCTTCATTTATATTTTAGAAATTTTGTTTGCTAAAATAGATCCTACCAATTGGGTCTAAAGCATTGAAAAATCTTAGGTTAGGCTTTTTCGAATCTTAATTTGATCATTTGTAGCATTAATTAAGTTAAATGTAGTTTCTACTGACATTTTTGCATTTGTTTAGGGGTAAAATGGTCATTTTGACACTTTTAGGGGGCACTTTTGTAATTTACCAAAAATCGAGGACTTACGTGAAACTTCTAGAATTTACTATTTTAAAATAATTATTTTTCTAATTTAGAAGGGTATTTTTAAATTATTTTTTTCATATATTAAGCCAAAGTAGAATTAGTCCTAAACTATTAGGGTCGATTTATAAATAAGAAAAATTTTGGTTCAGTAAATAGGGTTTAGAGCCGAACCCTTTGTTTTTCTCTAAAAACCAACTGATTCAATCATCTCTTAAATGAACTGTTGCCCATGCCTTGGGAGCTGACCGGTCTAATCGGTTCAACGCGTCATGGTGGCATCAGCCTTGTGTCAGCAAAATGACATTGTCTCGTTTATATATTTAATTAAACCTTATGCTGAAACGACACCATTTCTTTTAAGTGTTGAATCTATTTTTCGTTGGGTCGGCCCAAACTCCTTAACCAACCTGACCCAAGGTTACTATTCACCATTTTCGCCATTCGCCATTCGCCCGTCACTGTTCACCTTCAAACCCTTGAGAATTCCAGTCCCTAATTCGCATGATTTTAGACATGTTTTCTTCATATCTTTGATACCAAATCATTCCTTAAGTCCCTAAGATTATTTTGGCATTACTTTGGGGCTTCGAAATAAGCTGGAAAGCTCAATCATTCACTCATGGTCGTTTTTTAATAATTCCTATATCTCACTCGTTTCTTCACCAAATTGAGTTCTGTTTGTTGCTATATGATCATGAGATCATAGGCTTCGATTTCCTACCTTTGGAATTGAGCTTGGTGTTCAATTCTTTCAGTTTTGTGAACCCTATAACATGTAGACCGTGTCCCAATCAATCAAAGTTTGTTTAGTTTAGGTTGATACCTAACCCATCTTCTAAGCTTATGTTAATGACGGTTCTTTAATACCTCATTTGATACAGGTTTGAGAGGTCTCTTGACTTCCTCTCTCTAGCTTCTCTCTTTAAAGCAATCCATTTTCTATTATGTTCATTTCTTCTTTCTCTTATCATCTCTCTATCTCTTGTTTGGTATGGCCTTCAAGGCTTTTGGGGCATATCTTTTGTACACACACACACACACACACATATACATATATATACATACACACAACTGCCCAAGAATTTCACTCCACCTTCCATATGCTCCAATCAACTTCTCCTTTAGGGTTGGCAGCCGCAATGGCGGGTTGTCCTTACTATTCTCATGTGTTGCCGCCTTTCAATATGCTACTTCATAGCTAATAATTCAGGCCTATTCCTGCCCTTTTTTCCCTCTAATCTTACACACACTCTTACTCTCACACATGTTCACGTGTACACATACATACATATATATATATATTATCATGCGCATTTATATACACCTCATATATCATGTGTGTATGTGTACATGTAATAATGTATACACGCCTCCCCATTTTATAACCTGTTGTGCCCTCGATATAATGCCTATGTTTACCATATTCTCTAATATTTTATTTTATCTTTTTTGGTAATTACTCAGTAATTATTTTATTGAATAATTTGTGATAGTTGATGTATAACTTTCTTACTCTTGGCTAATGATGTACCTAACCACCTTACTTTACTAACCCAGGTTAGGTTAGTTTTACATGTGGTTAAGTTTTTATTCTTGCATCGAGTTGTGGCCTACTTTAGGTTAGGTTAGCCATCCTAATCCTAGCTCATTACATGATACTATATTTTTCCCTGAAGAATTTTTGAAAAGATCCTTCTCGATATAGCTCCTAATATATTGCATTAAGTTTACCCAATTCATTAGGTAGGGGTGTTACAAAGCTTACTTCAATCCATATAAAGCTTTCTCTCAAGACCTTTAGGTTGTTCAACATAGACTTCTTCTTTCAAGAATCCATTTAAGAAAGTACTTTTAACATCAATTTGATATAACATGAAATTCAATGCACATGCCATTGCTAACAAAATTCAAATGGATTCTAACCTTGCAAGAAGTGCAAAACATTCATCATAATCTATACCTTCAACTTGTGTATATCCTTATGCCATTAGCTTTACCTTATTTCTAATAATTGTACCAAATTCATCTAATTTATTCTTAAAAATCCATTTGGTACCAATTACATTAGTGTTTTCAAGCCTTTGAACAAGAACTCATACTCTATTTTTCTCAAATTGACTTAGCTCTTCTTGCATTGTATCAATCCAAATCTTGTCTTTTAAAGCTTCATTCACATTTTTGGCCCATACATTGAGGTATAACATAGATGAGTAATTTCACTCATGATTTTTTCACTTTTAGTTTTCATTCCACTCTTAACGTCACCAATTATTTAAGGGATTGGATGGTTCTTTTGTATTCTAGTTAGTCTAATTATTGAAGATGATTCAGATTGATCTATTTGATGATCACTATGAATTGATCCACTTCCAAACTCTTTTTTATGCGGATCTATCACAGTTGACCTTGTAGGTAACTCATCTATTGATTTGGAGCTATATTGTGCTTCTCATTATTTATTTCTTCACTAATATAGGTCATAAAAATATCATCATAATCATAGCTTATTTCTTCATTTTCATGATTTACGAGATCATTGACTATGACATTAACTGATTCCATAACTATATAGATTCTTAAGTTGAATACTCTGTAAGTCGTACTATTCATAGCATATCTTAAAAAGAAACCTTCATCACTTTTGTAGTTGAATTTATCAAGATGTTCTCTATCTCGTAAAATATAGCATGAACTACAAAATTTTTATAACCATTGGTTACTTCCCAATACATAACTAATATAGAGTTATAAGTGTCTTTAATCTTAGATATACTTTGTTAATGGCATAGCATGCAATGTTTACTGCTTCAACCTATAATTTTTTTGGCTAATTGTCTATTGTTAAGCATTATTTGGGACATCTCTTAAACCACTCGATTCTTTCTCTCAACAACCTTATTTTATCGTGGAGTACTAGTAACTTAGTGTTTTTGTGCAATTCCTAGTAAATTGAGATATTCAATAAACTCAAACTTATCAAAATGTTTGCCTCTATTACTTCAAATTCTGGTGATTAAACATCATTCCTCATTTTGAATCATTTTGCATAATTTAATTAGTTTTTTTATAGGCATCTATTTTTTCTTTAAGAAAATCAACCCATGTGCCTTTTACTAGCTATATTTTCCATAGGAACTGGTCCCATCAGATCCATATATAATAGCTCTAAAGTTCTACTTGTTGCGATTTTATTTGTTCTCTTATGTGAGGCTTTAATTTGCTTTCTTTTTTTGTCATGGACCACACACCAATTTCTTGGTTGCTTCTAAGGTGGGTAAACCTCTAACAATTTCTTTCTTGAAGAGCCTTGCTAGATTCCTCATATTAACATGTCCTAATCTTTGGTGTCATAGGTTTATAGTATCTAAAATTGTCCCATTGCATACTTAAGTAAGGTCTGGTATTATTGAATACCAATTATCGACACTCCAAAGCTACACTACAACTACCGCGTTATTCTTTGAACGTAATCAAATTTTGGCGCCGTTGCCAGGGAGACTAAATTAAAAGAATAATAAACAGAATTTCTGAAATTACAGAAGTATTAGACGGTTAACAAGAAAATAAAAATATAGAAAAGTGATTTGAATTGCAAATAAAAATTAAATAGACTGATTGACGGACAAAGTATTCAAATTTAACGAACAGTAGAGTTTCGGGAATCCCTTGCACATATATGGTATTTTAATTATTCTTAATTCACTGATAACTCAATTGAGAAATTAAATTCCAAAAATCTCAATCGGAAGATTTAAAATTATGAACCAAAATTAAACTGAAAGTAACCCTTTGAAAAATCATTCAACACTTTTAAATCACACGAATTATTATTCACATTGAGAAAACCCAGCGACGACAATATACCCAACGAGCAATATTGCAGCAAAGAATTGAATCAATATAAATAACTAATTGTTCCAAAAATAATCAAAACATTAATCCATTCAATAGAAAAAACATGACTGAATCTATAAACAGACTGAAACCTTTAATTATTCGGAGAATAAAATCCAACACTAAATTGCGAATGATTATCAAAGAATTTAATAAATAAAAATCACATACTGGAATCAAAAATAAATTAAAATAATATCTAGTGTGCAAGTTCATTCCTAACTCTACTTGGAGATTTAGTTACCCATGTACAGGACAGATAACGAAAACCTCATAAAAAAATATTCTGCCATGGAGTGACTGTAGCTTCTTCTTCTCTGCGCAGCGCCTTGCGCCACACCACTGCTCTCTGTTCTCTGTACAGTAGCCGCCATCCACTGCCTCCGTTTGTATATATATTTTTCTTTTATTAGCAACCGCAGGATTTTTAAATAGCAGCCCTAGCCCAACTCCAAGTCAGCCGCGCCACATGCATATTGGCAGCCGCACATGGCCCAGCCCAGTCATGTATTCTCACGCGCATGGGCAACCACACAACAGCAGCTATGGGCCCCACCGCAGCTCCATTCAACGCCTCACTAAATTCACCAAGCAGCCACAATTAAGCCCCTCTCACGTTCAGCCCACTGATGGACCCCACATCAAGCCTTTCATTATTTTTTTCTCTTGTTTTGTTGCTTCAATTAAACTGGGCTCCATGCTTCTTAGTTTTCTTCAATCAGCATCACAAACACCATGGGCTCCACTTCAATTCTTAAGTCAGCCGCACATGCAACTAAGGCCCATTAAAGCCCCTTTAATTTTTTTCCTCCAGCCGCACAAGCTTACAGCCATAATGTTCAAGCCCATTTTTTTATTAGATAACGATTGAATCTTAACTCAGGTTCTTCACAAAAGTTGTAGCCCCGGATGAATAGATAATTTTAGACTCAAGAATCACCTGATTTGGACTTTGGAAGCTCAAGTTATGTCCCCTTCAAGTTGGCTGGATGGACAGAATTTGGAACAGCTTCCCAGACCTGATTTCGAAACAATGTTTGGAGGCCCAAACGAACTCTGAAAACTTCATGAAGACCGTTTTCTCATTCTAAAACCCTAACGCTATCTAAATCTCAATTGAAACTCAATGGTCGAATCTGTCAAAAAATCAAAAATAGTTTCAAAAATATTAAGTGTAAAGCGCAATTGCAAACTATCTCTTGCCAACAAAAAATGCAATATTTGAGATTTAAAATATTATAAAATAATGCTCAAATATATCTCGCTGTAAATAGAAATTAAATTTAATAAAATTAATTGAAGCTTAACATTTCTATTCATATTTCTAGCAATTTTAATCAAATAATGGGACATTTAGAGTTCACTTTTGCGCACTCATCAGTTTATAGTATCTAAAATTGTCCCATTGCATACTTAAGTAAGGTCTGGTATTATTGAATACCAATTATCTACAATTTTAAAACTCCTTACTATGTACTCTCCATTTCTATCTATCACTAAACAACTAGAATTATCGAAATTGACCTTATGTTGTGCATTACACAGATGATTAACACTTATTAAACTTTCTTTAAGTCCATCAACCTAATGAACATCATTTATCTTGGGAAATCCAAGTGTTTTAATAGAACATTTACTAATTATCTTACACTTATTTCCATCCCCTACAGTGATTGTTCCACCTTTGCATTTTTCTAAATAACAAAATTGTATTTTGTCACTAGTCATGTGTCTTAAGGAACCACCATCAAATAACTATGTAGATGTGGTTGTAACTTTGTAAGAAGTGTATGCTATAAAAGCTTTGACCGGTTCTTTCCTTACCCATATTGATTTTATAACCTCCTTATCATTTGTTATACTAGCCTTTTTGGGATAGGTTGAGGGAGACTTATCCATGGGTGAGATTTTCCTTGTTGGGTTAATGTATGTATAGATGTAGTTATAACTTTGTAGGAAGTATGTGCTATAGAAGCTTTGACTAGTTCTTCCTTTACCCATATTGACTATATAACCTCTTTATCATTTGTTACACTATCTTTTTTGGGATAGGTTGAGGGAGACTTATCCATGGTTGAGTTTTTCCTTTTAGGATTCATGCATGGATTTCCTTTTGTCTCAATTTTCAGTCTATTTTTTTCATCATTTATTTTCTTAGACTGTTTATTTAATTTGTGGAGTTTATTTTATTATCTAGTTTTGGAAGGTTGACTCAGTGGAGGATACCAAATTTGATATAAAAAAAGGCCTAATGTGACCTTTAACTCCATAATAATAACA
Source organism: Nyssa sinensis (assembly GCA_008638375.1). Classification (NCBI taxonomy): domain Eukaryota; kingdom Viridiplantae; phylum Streptophyta; class Magnoliopsida; order Cornales; family Nyssaceae; genus Nyssa; species Nyssa sinensis. The sequence continues at coordinate 26,326,874 of CM018050.1, forward strand.
AATAGGAATAAATTTCTTATCAAATTTTTGAATTTTCTTAGAGGATTTAGGAACTTTTTCCTTGATAATTGGTTCACTAGTCTTTGAATTTCTAGAGGATCTTCCTTTAGTTTTTGGATTAGGTTGCTTCACTTTTTTACTAAATACTAACCACATTTTATCATTAGGGGATTTTAAACCTATCAAAATTTCCTCAAGTTTTAAGGTTTACTTATTCATCTTTTGAATTGTTTCATTATAATTATTCAATTCTTTTTTAAGATTTTCATCCTCAGTAAGAATTAAGTTTCTCTCATTTATACTTTGTTGAAACTTATTCTCAAGAAGTTTAGTTTTATCTTCCAACGACTAATAAGGAGTGCATCATATCCACATGTATTTTAGATTATTCTAATATAGACTCAAGTATATATTTTGTAGTCTCTAGTTCATTGATCATAACCAACAATTTTTTGTTTATATTCTTCTGCTTAATACATGTAACAACCATAGCATTACAGGCATTTTGTAATTCTTTGTTGTTTAACTCAAAATCAAGTTTTTTACTAGAATTTTTAGTGCTAGATTTTGAACTCATTTAATTAGACTCCATCTAAGTAAAGTGAGATTTCAGACACTCTTAATATTAAGAATTTTCACAAATTAAATTCACAGAAGAATTAGCTCTGATACCAATTGCGAAGAAACAAATAACTTGCAGAATTATGTCAGTTAATTAATCAAAACCTAATAAAGTCAGGTTCAATTAATTATGATCGTTGTCTTACTTATCACAAATATATATATATATATATATGAAGTTGATCACTGCATAAGAAATCCTCTTGTTGAATTACTTTAACAATGAATCCAAGTATATCAAGTATCACATTAAAATAATAAAATAATAAAAATACGAGCACGAAGATTTATGTGGGAAACTCTCATGGAAAATAAAACTCATACCAAGTTGCAAAAGATCCACTAATAAAAAAGAATGACAATACAAGTTCACAAAGTTATCAGCGCACAAACAACTAATCTATCACCTCTATTGATTTACATGTTTGTATGTTTACAACTTCTTCTTGTATGCTTCAATTTTGATTAATCTTCTACAGTTCAATCCAAACACCAACCATGATCCATCAATCCACTACCTTCCATATTGTGCAAATCTCATGCAATGAAAAACCACGCTTTAGCCCTCTATATGTTCTTACGTGTATTATTTTAACACTAGGTATATAAATTTTAACCACAAGGTTTATAACCTTGCACCAAACTAACAATATGAAAAAATTAAAGCTTAAGATTTCTCTATAATTGTCTATGTTTCAAGACGTTAAGGTCTTTTCTATGCAAACCATAATACTCTATCTATACTAATAATATTGTATATTAGACCTACATTCTTTAGGAGAATGTTTTGTGTACGAAATTGGCAAGTCCTATTCAAATTGGTGCAAAATTGGCCACGCGCATTCGAATGAGAATTCACCTTTCGTTCAGACGAGACCGTTTCGACGGGAACCATTCTTCCATTCAGACAGGGAGGCTACTGGAATCACACTACCGTTTTCACGACCCGAAACCCACCCTATGCGGATCTCATGTCACGGGGCCGGCCCAATGGTCGTCCCTACTTTTCTCATTCTTTGTGTTCATGAAATGTAAACTTAACAGTACTTTAGCGGAAGTCTTAATACAAAATATTGTTTAACATCTGAAAAAAGTAAATTGATATAAACTGAACATAAAACCACTCTTAGGTGGTGAATTCATGGGAGAGACTTTATTCACTTCTATCATGCTTCTCAATTGTCTCCCTAAGCCTCTGAACTCCTACTATGGTTCTGTAGCAATCTCACCTAAAACAAATTAAGTAAGTGGTGTGAGCTAACAAATCTCAGTAAGTAAAAGCCTATCTCCGACACAGGTTAGAGTTAAAATAGAAAAATATGAACTCATAGGGTGAACATGATAGCCAATTATGACAACAGTTGCAGTTAACGGCAAAATGCCACAATGGCCAATGAATAGTAAGTCCCAATAAACAAGTATGAGTAATAGTATAGCATGAATATAGGAAAGCTCAATAATAACAGTCAACATAAAAATATACTATCACAATAAATGGGTCACAATCAAGTCCAATAAATAAGGGAACTGTCAACATGGAATCATTCATAGGAAAATGACAACATCCTATGAACCCAATAAACATAAACATAACAACAATCAATCATAAGTTATGCATTTACTCTGTTCAGGGTTTGACAGACCCTCGGACTTTTGGGGCCCGGCATTCCCCCCTTAACCTCAACGCATATAAAAATTCCCTTATAACTCAATGCGTAAAAATGTCATCATTGTCATATGTCCGTTCACGGACTTGACCCATAGGTCCTGTCAACTCAGATAGCATCGGATGGATATTGTGACTAAGCACAAATCCGACATTCAATTAAATCATGTTTCTTTGTGATTCCATAAAAAGTGCATAAACATGGAATAAGATGCAATGTACATATAACAGTAGGCCTTTCGAGGCATAGTACAACATAATAATCATGATATCGCAGTCAATAACAACCACAAGATAGAACAATATCAATTGTGGAACAATAACAGTCGGTTCGTAACAGAGTACAAAATTTGGCAGTAATAGAAGGAATGTGGCTTGTAAAACCACATGTAAGAGATAGGGTTTACTTACCTTTACTCCGTATGATCAACTTTAATACTCCGTAATTTTCTCCTTTCCTTTTGACTTGCCTATACATTAATAAACATGTCTCATTTCTAATATCATTTATCAGTTTGTATACTTCGTTACTCTAAGTATCTGTTTTACTAATTTAGACTCTACCATTGAGTTTAGGATGTCGAAGAAAGTCAGTTTAGGCTTTCACGGTTTTTAATTTGGACTTCTATACCGAAAAAGGTAAACGGTCATTTTATATGTCTCTATTTTTTGGGACCTATTTTCATAAATCAGACTTCACCGTTGAGTCTAGAAGGTTTGAAATAATAAAAATTCACTATTGACTTAGTTCCATCGGAGTCCGTTTGACTCACATTTCACTCGGGGGCATTTTAGTCATTTTGGCATTTCTATGGGTATTTTATATCTTGGGACTCCATCTCATGAAACGAACCTCACCATTGGGTCAAGAAGGTCTAAAATAGTAAATTTACACTGTTTATTTGCTAAATTTGGACACCAAAATTTAAAAGAATAATTAATTAATTTACTAAATTAATTACTTAACTATATAATATATATATATATATATATATGAGTTCCACATTTGAACACAAGTGCCCTTGTGGCACAGTGGTGCCCGTAGTGGGGATAAGGATTTCAGCCCTTGCACACCTAGGTTCGAATCCCCTCAGCACCTTCTCACCCTTCTTTTTTTTAAATAAAACCAAAAGACCTTTCAATAGTGGCGGGTCGTAACTAGGACTGGGCAGCCTCCGACCCGACCCGGTCCCATGACCCAACAGTTGACCAGTCACCCCCCGCGATTCTATGGCCATTTTTTGGCGGTCTCCGATCACCATCTTCGGCTTCAGTGACTAAAAAATCGCAACCTGCTTCTTCTTTTTTTTCTTCATTTTCTTGCGGTTTTTCACTCCTTTTCATTTCTAATTGATTCTAAAGCATATCTAATGCATTCTAACACAATTTTAGGCATTTAAAACATATCAAAACAACCCAAAAACTCCCCGTTCAATTTTTCGATCATGCACGATATCTACCCATTTCTCAACCGTTTCCTTCACTATTTCTTCCTAAATTCCTATTTTTCCCCCTAGAACAATATTCTACCATCAAAACCAAGCTTTGGGCAATTCTAAATAAAAGCCAAAAAAATACAGAGAATAAGAAATTGAGTTTTACCTTCTACGACTGTTCTTTTCCTCTCATTTTCTTCCTAAATTCCTAGTTTTCTCCTTGGATTAAGGTTTACACAATTAAAACAAGGCTTATGCAAGTTAAACACGAAAACCCAAAATTAAAATTCACTGTAAACCAAAATTTTAACTTACTTCACGGTTGCTTCCTTTTTCCTCCTTCCTCCTCCTCCTCCTCTCATTCCCTCCTCCTAGTTCTCTTCTGCAACCCAAACCCTCATCAACTTCTTTCTATTGTTTTTTTTCTTCCCTGCATTTTTTTTTCTTTCACGCATGCAAGCATGTTGGGTTTATATAACTGCCCCTCAATCTCTCTCTCTCTCTCTCTCTCTCTCTCTCTCTCTCTCTCTCTCTCTCTCACTGACCTTTCCTCTTTCAGCTTCTGTAAACCCCACCCCCTCCCTTAATACGGAGGTTACAATATACATATATATATATATATCTATTTTCCATATATATATATATATGTTCTGATTTTTATTTTTATTTTTATTTTTTTATTTTAGTTTTTTTTTTTTTCGATATTCGTTCCTAGCTTGCTCTGGTATCGCCCGACCATCATCCGTACATCCAAAACTATTGAGATTCCAAAACCATTCATTTCATTCGATATTGTAACATAAAGCCCTATCGGCTCGATTTACATGGTTCGTTCGGTTACAATTTGGGTCAGGGTATTACATTTTTTTCCCCTTTAAATAAGTTTGGTACCCCAAACTTGACTAAATCAGGGTGCAAATAAACGAGGATACTGAGTACGCATTTCATCATCTCGTTCCCACGTGGCTTCCTCAAGTCGAGAATTCCTCCATAATACCTTTACCAGTGGAATGGTCTTGTTCCGTAGAACTTGCTCTCGTCAATCTAAGATCTGTACCGGCTGCTCAATATAACTCAAGTCCTCTTGAACATCTAGCGGCTCGTGCTTGATTATCTGATCTGGGTTGTGCACACACTTCCTTAACATCGAAACATGGAAAACATTATATACGTGTGCTAGCTCCGCTTGCAAGGCTAGCCAATATGCCACTAGTCTGACTCATCCGACAATCTTGAACGGTCCAATGTATCGTGGCCCTAGTTTCCCTCTTTTGCCAAACCTGACCACCCCTTTCATCGGTGATACTTTCAGGAACACATAGTCACTAATCGTGAACTCCAACTCTCATCGTCTAGTGTCAGCATAACTCTTTTTTCGACTCTGAGTTGCTAGTAAACGTTGCCTAATCAGATGGATCTTATCGCTGGTCTACTCTACTATCTCTAGCCCAAATAGCTTCCTATCGCCTACCCCCGTCCAGCATGGTGGGGATCTACACTGTCTGCCATATAGTGCCTCATACGGTGCCATACCGATACTGGATTGATAATTGTTGTTGTACGGGAACACCACTAATGGCAGTTGATCCTCCCAACTTCCCTTGAAATCCATGACACAGAATCGTAGTAAGTCCTCCAATGTCTGTATCGTCCTCTCGGACTGTCCATCTGTCTCGGGGTGGTATGCAGTGCTGAGACTCAATTATGTGCCCATAGCCTTCTGTAGACTCCTCCAGAACTTAGACACAAATCATAGGATCTCGGTCGGATACAATGGATACTGGAACTTCATGTAATCGAATGATCTCCCTCATATAAAGCATGGCCAATCATTCTAAAGTCTGAGTCGTCTTGGTTGCAAGAAAATGAGCCGTCTTTGTCAGTCTGTCGATGATCACCCATATTGAATCATTCCTATGCGATGTCTTAGGCAACCCTAATACAAAATCCATTGTGATATGCTCTCATTTCCACTCTAGTATTGGAAGTGATAATGGAAGTCCTCCTGGATTCTGGTGATCAACCTTGATCCGCTGGCACTCCATACATCGTGCAATGTGCTTAGCTATATCCTTCGATATGGGTACATTTTTGTATTTCCCTAACCACCAGTAAGTGTTCCTCATATTGTGGTACATTTTTGTATTTCTCGGGTGTATAGTAAATCTAGAACTGTGTACCTCATCAAGAATCCCCTTCCTAATATCAGATACATCTAGCACGCAGATCCTTTCATGATAATACAACACTCCATCTCTTATAGTGAACTTTGTATTCCCTCCAGTCTCAACCTCTTGGCGAAGCTTAACTAACTTTCCATCGTGAGCCTGCTAATTCTCTGATCTTGTCAACAATCGTAAGACCGATTGTGACGTTAGCACACATGGCCCTGGATCTTAGCAGAATCACCTCAACCTCCATTGCCTCTAAGTCCTGTAGTAGTTCTTCTTGTGTAGTCAACAAACAAGCAAGACTCCCTGATGACTTCCTGCTAAGAGCATCAACCACTACATTCACCTTCCTTGAATGGTACTATATACTGAGCTCGTAGTCCTTAATCAACTCTAATCAACGTCGTTGGCACATATTGAGCTCTTTCTGTGTAAGCAAATACTTAAGACTTTTGTGATCAGTGAAAATCTCACATGTAGCTCCATACAGATAATGCCTCCAGATTTTCAGTGCAAAGACAATAGCTGCAAGCTCGAGGTCGTGAGTTACATAGTTCTTCTCAAGTGGCCTCAGTTGCCGTGAAGCATAAGCTACCACCTTTCCCTGTTGCATCAGAACACACCCCAAGCCTTACTGTAAGGCATCACTAGTAGATCACAAAACCCTTTGTCCCATCTGGTACTGTTAGGATTAGAGCTGTGACCAGTCTGTTCTTCAACTCTTGAAAACTTTGCTCCCTCTCCCCAGTCCAGATGAATGAAACATTCTTCCTGGTTAATTGGGTGATTAGTGTAGCTATCTTGGAGAAATCCTTGACAAATCTCCTATAGTAGCCAACTAAACCCATGAAACTGCGAACCTCCATGATAGTAATCGGCCAAGGGCCAACTGGTAATAGCTTTTATCTTCTAGGGGTCCACGAAGATACCATCCTTACTGACCACATGCCCTAAGAAAAAAATGCTTGGGAGCAGGAATTTACACTTCTTCAATTTAGTATATAGCTTTTGCTCCCATAGCTTCTATAGTACTTTCCTCAAATGCACCTCGTGTTCTTCCTGGTTCTTAGAATAGACCAAAATGTCATCATTAAATACTATTACGAAGTCGTCTAAGTACGACTTGAACACCCTGTTCATTAAAACCATGAATGCGGCTAGGGCATTAGTCACTCCAAAAGGCATAACCAGAAACTCATAATGTCCATACCAAGTCCTGAATGTTGTCTTTTGAATGTTTGTGGGTTTAACTTTCAATTGGTGATAACCCAACCTCAAGTCAATCTTTGAGAACACCTGAGCCCCCTTTAGCTGGTCGAATAGATCATCTACCCTAAGTAGTGGATACTTGTTCTTAATGGTGACCTTGTTCAGTTCACGATAATCAATACATAGCCTCATGGTCCCATCATTCTTCTTGACAAATAGTACGGGGCACCCCATGGCGATGAACTAGGTCGTATAAAACCCTTGTCTAACAGTTCCTGTAGCTGAAGCTTTAACTCTTTCAGCTCTGTTAGGGCCATTCTGTAGGGTGTCTTGGATATAGGATGCAGTGTTTGGCAATACGTCGATGCTAAACTCAATCTCTTTGTCCATACGCATCCCTAGAAGATAGTCTAAAATCACCTCAGAGAATTCCCTAGAAATGGGAATCTCCTTTAACACAGGCTACTGTGACTCAGTGTCCTAGATACTACAAAGAAACCATGGCATCCCTTGCGAAGCAGACGCCTAGCTTGTATAGCAGAAACAAAATAGGGTAGAGCAACCACTTCTGTTCCCTGAAACTCAACGGTCAAAAATCTAGGGTTCTGAATCAGCACTCGCTTGGTCACACAATCTATAGTGGCGTGGTTTGTAGTCAACCAGTCCATACCAATAATAACATTGTACCCACAGATTTCTAATGGTATAAGATCAGCAAGTAAAGGTATTCCAATAATCCGTTTCTCACAATCCTTATACATTGCCTCTCCCAATAATGATTTCCCCGATGGTATAGTCATATTAAGTAAGTACCCTAGTGGTTCTATCAATATGTTTAATTTAGCAGAATATGCCAGAGATATAAAAGAGTGCGTAAAACCAATATCGAATAAGACATGGGCAGGCTGGGAATAAACTAGAAGGGTACCTGCGACCTATAGAAGTCGAAGCCTGTATATCACTTGGCATTATGGAGAAAACCCGTTCGGACCTGCTGCGAGACATTTCCCTATCCATTCCTGCAGTTTTGGGGCCTGTTCACTGTGGTTGTAGGTGCTGGTGCCCTAATTGAAGCGGCATTGGCAGTGGCTTGGTTGACTTGAGGGTACTTCCTTGCAAAATGTCCCACCTGGCCACAATAATAACAAGTATTACTGTCCTTCAAACACTGACCCCTGTGAATCTTCTGACAATTGGGCCATTTAACTGCGGCCCCCTCAGTATTGCTCAGCCTCCTCTAACTAGGCCTTAGAGCTCGAGATCCAGTCCCGGGTCTGGTGAATGAGGTCCTTGCCTAAAGGAAGAAGACCCTAACCTCCGATTCTAACTGCCTCCTAACGTCTGATTTGCCCGTCTCTTGGCGAACTCTTCGCCACTCTTCTCAATAATCTTAGTAGTGGTCACTACGTCATTGTAGGTAGGTAACTGCTGAGGCCTCAGTCTGTCCTTGATGGCCCATCGTAGCCCTTCCTCAAACTTTCAGGCCTTGAGATCCTCACTGTTGACAACATTAGGGGCGAATCTGGCCAACTCAGTGAACATGGCCTCATACTGTTCCACTTATCATATTGCTTTGTTGTAGTACCATAAACTTAGCAATTTTTCGGTTCTTCACTTTTCGGGGAAATACTTCTCATTGAACACTGTGGTAAAGCACTGCCTAGTCCATGTCCAGTTCCCTGGCCTCCTCAAGCAACCACCATTTATGTGCATCTCCCTTGAATATATATGTGGCGTATGCCACCTTCTATGTCTCAGTGCACGGCAGGATACGAGAAATTCTGTTCATCTCTAAGAGCCACTCATCTGCAGCTATAGCTCCCTGAGTATCATCAAAAGATGGAGGCTTCATTTTCTAAAACCGCTTATATGGGAACGTTGGATCAGGCTCATTCCCCTAATGGCTACCCAAGTTGACAAGCTGCTCCTGTCGTACTGATTGGCTTCGGGGTAGAGTCTCAATAACCCTCTCTATCAGTTGTTCCAATCGCGCGATGCGCTCTATAGCGGTCGTTGTAGTACTTGTGTTATCCATCATTATGAAAGATATTCAGTACATTTATATAAGATTATAGTCAATAGCCACATAAGGTTGAACATAAAGGTTTCGGTCTTACTATTAATTCATTCCTAGACATAACAGTTCTAGTGTTCTAATCCTGTCTCCCATAACTCACTAGCACCTAAAACTTAACTCTGATACCAAGCTGTCATGACCCGAAACCCATCATATGTGGATCTCGTGTTGCGGGGCCGGCCATCTCATTCTTTGTGTTCATGAAATGTAAACTTAACAGTAATTTAGGGGAAGTCTTAACACAAATATTGTTTAACATCTGAAAAATGTAAACCGATATAAACTGAACATAAAACCACTCTTAGGTGGTGAATACATGGGAGAGACTCTATTCACTTCTATTATGCTCCTCAACTGTCTTCCTAAGCTCCTGAACTCTTACTATGGTTCTGTAGCATTCTCACCTAAAATAAATTAAATAAGTGGTGTGAGCTAACAAAGCTCAGTAAGTAAAAGCCTATTTTCAACACGGGTTAGGGTTAACAGAGAAAAATATGAACTCATAGGGTGAACATGATAGCCAATTATGACAACAGTTGCAGTTAACGGTAAAATGCCACAATGGCCAATGAACAGTAAGTCCTAATAAACAAGTATAAGTAATGGTATAACATGAATATGGGAAAGCTCAATAATAACAATCAACATAAAAATACATTGCCACAATAAACCGGTCACAATCAAGTCCAATAAATAAGGGAACTGTCAACATGAAATCATTAATAGGAAAATGACAACATCTTATGAACCCAATAAACGTAAACATAACAACAATCAATCATAAGTGATGCATTTACTCTATTCAGGGTTTGACAGACCCTCGGTCTTTTGGGGCCCAGCATTCCTCCCCTTCACCTCAATGCATATAAAAATGCCCTTATAACTCAATGCGTAAAAACGTCATCATTGCCATATGTCCGTTCACTGACTCGACCCATAGGTCCTGTCAACTCAAATAGCATCGGATGGATATTGTGACTAAGTACAAATCCGACATTCAATTAAATCATGATTCTTTTGTGATTCCATAAGAAGTGCATAGGCATGGAATAACATGCAATGGACATATAACAGTAGGCCTTTCAAGGCATAGTACAACACAATAATCATAATATCGTAGTCAATAATAACCACAAGATAGAACAATATCAATTGTAGAACAATACAGTCGGTTCGTAACAGAGTACAAAATTTGGCAGTAATAGAAGGAATGTGGCTTGGAAAACCACATGTAAGAGATAGGGTTTACTTACCTTTACTCTGTATGATCTACTTTAATACTCCGTAATTTTCTCCTTTCCTTTTGACTTTCCTATACATCAATAAACATGTCTCAGTTCTAATATCATTTATCAATTTGTATACTTCGTTACTCGAAGTATCTCTTTTACTAATTTAGACTCTACCATTGAGTTCAGGATGTCGAAGAAAGTCAGTTTAGGCTTTCACGATTTTCAATTTGGACTTCTATACCGAAAAGGGCAAAACGGTCATTTTATATGTCTTTATTTTTTGGGACCTATTTTCACAAATCAGGACTTCACCGTTGAGTCCAGAAGGTTTGAAATAAAAATTCACTATTGACTTAGTTCCATCGGAGTCCGTTTGACTCACATTTGACTCGGGGGCATTTTGGTCATTTTGGCATTTCTACAGGTATTTTATTTTTTGAGACTCCGTCTCATGAAATGGACCTCACCATTGGGTCCAAAAGGTCTAAAATAGTAAATTTACTTTATTCATTTACTAAATTTGGACACCGGAATTTAAAATAATAATTAATTAATTTACTAAATTAATTACTTAACTATATAATATATATGTTTATTAGTTCCACATTTGAACACAAGTGCCCTTGTGGCACAGTGGTGCCCTTAGTGGGCATAAGGCTTTCAGCCCTTGCACACCCTAGGTTCGAATCCCCTCAGCACCTTCCCACCCCCGACTAGAAAACCGCAACCTGCTTCTTCTTTTTTTTTTCTTCATTTTCTTGTGGTTTTTCACTCCTTTTCATTTCTAATTGATTCTAAAGCATATCTAACGCATTCTAACACGATTTTAGGCATTTAAAATAGATCAAAGCAACCCAAAAACTCTCCGTTCAATTTTTCGATCATGCATGATATCTATCCCATTTCTCAACCGTTTCCTTTGCGGTTTCTTCCTAAATTCCTATTTTTTCCCCTAGAACAACATTCTACCATCAAAACCAAGCTTTGGGAAATTCTAAATAAAAGCCAGAAAAATACAGAGAACAAGAAACTGAGTTTTACCTTTTGTGACTATTCTTCTCCTCTCTTTTTTTTCCTAAATTCCTAGTTTTCTCTCTAGATTAAGGTTTACACAATTAAAACAAGGCTTATGCAAGTTAAACATGAAAACTAGAAATTGAAATTCACTGTTAACCAAAATTTCAACTTACTTCATGGCTGCTTCCTTTTTCCTCCTTCCTCTTCCTCCTATCATTCTCTCTTCCTAGTTCTTTTCTGCAACCCGGACCCTCCTCAACTTCCTTTTGTTTTTTTTTTTTTCTTTCACGCATGCAAGCATGCTGAGCTTATATAACTGCCCCTCAATCTCTCCTTCTCTTTCTCTCTCTCTCTCTCTCTCTCTCTCTCTCTCTCTCTCTCTCTCTCCCCCTCACAACCTTTCCTCTTTCAGCTTCCATAAGCCCCACCCCCTTCCTTAATGTGTAGGTTACAATATACACATATATATATATATACATATATAGCCTGATATGTATATATATCTATATATATACACACACACACACACATATATACATATACATATATATATATATCTATTTTCCATATATATATGTTCTGATTTTTATTTTATTATTATTTATTTATTTGATATTATTTCTTGGCTTGTTCGGGTATTGCCCGGCCATCATCCGTACATGCAATACTATTGAGATTCCAAAACCATTCATTTCATTCGGTATTGTAACATAAAGTCCTATCGGCTCGGTTTACATGGTTCGCTCGGTTACAATTTAGGTCAGGGTATTACAAGCGTTTTTTGATGAGAATAAATGTGATTTTCTGAAATAAACCAATTTCTAAAAACTCTTTTTCCAAAAGTAAATTAGCCTATAGTTAAAACTAACTCATACTTAAGGTCAAATTAATCATAGTAAAATTCATATCTAAACTTAAGAACAATTCTAATGCCCAGTGCTTAAATGCAAATGCATGATATGCATGAATACATACTTTCGAATTGCACACTTCTTCAGATATTATTGTAGATGTAAATTGTCTTGAGTCTTTACTTAATAACTAGCAGTATATCACACGACTCAATTTTGACTCAACAATATACTATATAAAGAATTATAACTTTTGAAAAAGAATTACCTAATATAAATTGTCTAATTTTCTTAACAATTTTATTTTTTCCTAATAGGGATATTCTTGCCATTTGTATTTGTCACTAATGGCTCTTGACGACATGGATGGAATTGTTATCAACTTTAAAAATTTTGAGAGTGCAATTTAATTTTAAAATCTAGATAGATAACATTTTTGTCAAAAATCTCACAAAAGTTTAGTATAATTTATCTCAAAAAAAAGAGTAAGAAATTATTAGTACTACATTATTATTTTTTTAAATAAAAGCAAATTTTCTATACCCGAATAGTAGTAAACTTAGTATCCATTAGTTTAGATTAGCCACAAAAGTACCCATGTTAAAAACCTAATTAGGCTATCCCGAGGAAGGAAGCAAGCAGTTTTTTGGAAAACTCACTTTTGATGGGTCAAGTCATTTTTTAGAGCTCCAAGGATGAAGCATGTCTTCTTTTAAATTTGCTACCTTCTCTCAATTCAAGAGTAGCAATTGTGCTTTCTTTTATTAAAAAAATATGAACCTCACATTTATTTATTGTAAAATTTAAAGCAAAACTTTTTATAAGACAAAAGATTTTGAATCCCGCAATCATAATAAATAAAAGATAATAAAACATTTTATTTTCATTAGAGTATTAAAATATAGTCCGTTAATATTTAAAAAGTGAGTTTAATTACCACTAAAAGACAAATTTTATATGATACACATAACTTAAATACCTTTTACCGATTCATAAAAAAAAAATATATATATATATGTAAGTAACGAATGTGTATATTAAATAACAAAAGATACATTTATTATTTTTTTTCTTCATTTATTGGGGGTGGTGTTATGGATAATGGCCAAAAGTCGCTGTCATCCGATCTGTTGGTGGTGGTGGTGTGTCCGACCACTCTCCGTCGCCAACACACGTCGCGATTCTACGCTTCTTTCTCATTAGTCTGCTTTAAAAATACTCGAAACCAAAACATTTCGAAGTTGGGAGTTGGGACCAACGTTGCAGCACTAAACAACGCCAAAGCAATTAGCAGCTTCGCTGTATCTCTCTAAATTATCTTCTCTCTCCAGTCGCAGACAGCAAAGCTCCGCGGTGACTCCCAATCAAAGTCAGGTAAAGATCGATCAACGCAGTAGTATTCGAATAATCTCTTAATTTTCATCTGTAATTCTTCAATACATACATACATACATACATATATATATATATATATATACACTCACGCGCTGCTCTGTTTGTTTTTATCTTGTGATGATCACGCTTTTGATTGATTTGACCTTGGTAAATGTTCAATTTTTTGCTTATTGGTTGTGTTTTTGCTTTTGATCAGTGAGAGTCTTCCTACAGAAAACCTTAACCCTCTGAAATGTTATGTATTTATATTATATTTGTTTTTCAAAAATTTTTGTTGAAAAGATTTATCATGAAATTCAAATAAAGCTCGATTAGTATATCAGTATATCGTTCCTTTTTACTTTCCAATTTCTTAAATAATTTGGGAAGGATGATAAATTAAAAATCAGATAAAATTATTAAGCTTGTCAACAAGTTTTCTTCTTTCTAGATTTTCTTATTGGCATCTTCTAAGGGACACAAGCCTCGAACCAATCATCTTTTTTGTCTTGAGGTCCTGAAAGACATAAGAAATGGGAGAAAATGTTATGGAACAGTTTAATGCTTTAGTCAGTTGACTAACAAAGAGTAAATTAAAGAGAAAATCAGGAACATAAACATAAAGAATGAGTAGGATGTAAAACACCTTTCCCAAGAATTGGTCTAGAGGACCCATCAACTAACACAATATGGTGTTTGACACTATTTAAATTAGGAAAGAGGGATGGTATACTTGTCATATGTGAGCTAGCGATAGAATTAATGACCTACGATGAAGGCAAATGCATGCCATGTTAACTAAATCAGTCAAAGTAGCAGTGGAAGAAGAAGGAAGAGCAGTTCGCAATGTCTCAACGAGTTCGCCAAGCTAAGCAGTGATTGCAACATGAGAATTAGAGCTGAAAATGACAGGTGCATATGAAGCAGTATTAGGACGTGGCAGTGTAATACCATCAATGACTCGATGCATATAATCTGGCTTATGATACCTCATCCAACGATAAGCTATCGTATGATTAGTACCACCACAATGATCACACTTTCTATCATCCCATCCACCATCTCTTAAATCACCATGAGAATCACAATAGCCATGACCACCGTGGGAATCACGAGAAGTAGACCCACGGCCACTACTACTTGAGACTAAAAGCGAAGACTCCAACGAAGAGATAGTAGACCATGTCACAAAAAGCTTTGTCCTAGATATGAACATAAAAATTGGACATATTCATTAACAACAGTAGTTAAAGTCCCACTAGAAAATATATGATCCTTAAAGCCACTAAGATTTGAGTCTAGACTAGAAAGTAAAGAAGCAATCATAAAATCTTTCCAATGGAAATTATGTTGCTCCTAATTAGTAGTAAGGGAGGATGTTACAATAATTAATCCCATAAATTCTTAAGAATATTATGGTAACAATGATTTTTAGATTGTTTAATAGTAAAAATCTTCCCATACAAGTCATAAATCCGATAAACATTATTTTACTGCGAACATGATTTGGTAACAAAGGGCTAGAGCCACACCTTAACCACTAAATCCTAACACAACCAATCTTCATATTTTGGATCTGTCTCAACTGAATGACTATCCGTTGAATATTTCAATTTGCATTTCCCAAGCAAAAACACTGCTCAACATGTGCCTAAGTCAGATAATTTAGACCATTCAACTTTTTCAATGTAATAGACTTAGGCATAACATCATCCTTTACAAGGATGGTTTATCTTCCTCCATGACACAATCCAAATTAAATAACAAGTGCCCAAGCCACAAAAAAGAATAATTAAATACTTCTGAAATTCGAAGAACCAAAGAACCCGAAGGAAGCAACAAATAGTAGCGCTCAAACAACAGCAAATAGCCTCATCCAAATCAAATAAGGCCATAGCCCAAGAAATCTAGCAAAGAACAACACTCAAATTGCAAAGAATTGCATTACCAAACTAGAAAAGGTGATATAGCAGCTAGAAGAACAAATTCAACCAGAAAAATAAAATCCCCGATGCTCAAAAGGAAGAGCCAACCACCAAAAATCAATACTGGATGCCCAAGAAGAAGAGCCAACCAGTGTTGTCAAAGGTTATTGCCTTGTCGCCTAGGCGATCTGGCAAGGCGATTTTCAATGTTATCGCCTTAACCTGTTCCAGGCCAGAGGTCTTTAAAGAGGCAACGCCTAGGTAATCACCTTAAGCAAGGCGAGAGGCGAGAGGCGATCAGATTTTATTATGGCCTCAATCTCCTCCAAATCTTCTTCAAAACATTCGGGATTTCCACACTCCCCCTCAAGTTGGATCATAGATGTTGATCATGTCCAACTTGCAGATAAACTCTTCAAAGCTGGTCCTATGTAATCCCTTAGTGAATATGTCTGCTAATTGTTCTCTTGTAGGAATATAGGTCATGCAGATTGTCCTTTTTTCAATTTTCTCCTTTATAAAGTGCCTGTCAACTTCTATATGTTTAGTCCTGTCGTGTTGAACAGGATTATCGAAAATGTTGATAGCAGCTTTGTTGTCGCAATAGAGTTTGATAGGAAGCTTTACTTTGACATGTAGTTCCTCCAAAAGCTTTTGTAACCATAGCCCTTCACACATTCCTTGTGCAACAGCTCTGAATTAGGCTTCGACACTACTTCTAGCTACCACACTTTGCTTCTTACTTCTCCATATTACTAGATTTCCCCAAATGTAGGTACAGTAGCCGATAGTAGACCTTCTGTCTCCTGGTGATCCTGCCCAATCTGTATTTGTATAGATTTCTATCTTCTTACTGTCTCCTTTCTTAAAGAATAGACCTCGCCCTGAAGAGCCTTTCAGATATCTGAGAATCTTATATACCGCTTCTAGGTGACTCTCCTTTGGTGAATGCATGTGCTGACTGACCACACTAACAGCGAAAGCAATGTCAGGTCTAGTGTGAGATAGGTAGATCAATCTACCTACAAGTCTCTGATATCTTTCTCTATCCACAGGTTTTCCAACTTCTCCCATTCTTTTCCCTGCCTCGATCGAAGTTTCGCTTGGTTTGCAACCAAGCATACCAGTCTCAATCAAAAGGTCAAGAACATACTTTCTCTGGGAGACACTAATTCCCTTCCTTGATCTGGCAATTTCCATTCCCAGAAAGTATCGCATTTGACCTAGGTTTTTTACCTCGAATTCTGTGGCTAAGACCTTCTTCAATCTTTCCACCTCTCCTGTGTTATCTCCAGTGAGAATGATGTCGTCGACATACACGATCAGGATGGTCCTCCTTCCATCATTGGATTGTTTGAAGAACATAGTGTGATCTGATTGTCCCTGTTGATATCCTTGATTCTTCATCACCTTCGCAAATCTATCAAACCACGCTCTCGGTGATTGTTTGAGTCCATACAGGGATTTCTTCAATTTACATATTCTAGGTTTCTTCTCCCTCGTAAAATCCTAGTGGTAGTGTCATGAACACTTCTTCCTCCAGCTCACCATTCAGAAAAGCATTCTTGATGTCAAACTGATGGAGTGGCCAGTCTAGGTTTGCTACCAAGGACAAGAGAACCTGTATAGTATTCAGCTTTGCTACTGGTGCGAATGTCTCGGTATAATCAATACCGTATGTCTGAGTGAACCCCTTTGCAACTAGGCGTGCTTTGTACCGTTCTACTGTCCCATCCGCCTTGTACTTCACCGTAAACACCCACTTACAGCCCAATGATTTTTTTCCTTTTGGCAAAGTCATCACCTCCCAAGTTCCATTTTTTTCTAATGCCCTTATTTCTTCCATCACTGTTTCTCTCCATTCTGGAATCTCCAAGGCTTCTTGAATATTTTTAGGAATCTGGATTCTGTCAAGGTTAGACGTAAAAGCACGACACTTGGCAGAAAGAGCATTGTATGATACAAATTTTGAGATATGATGGAGAGTACATGTACGAGGTTGTTTTCTAAGAGCAATGGGTAAGTCGTCAAGATTTTTTACCTGATCAGGATTGAGTTTTGGCCCATGAGTAGTCGGAGCTATCACTGGTTCTGACTCTTTTGGTGCGTCGGATGTGAGAGTCTCATTAGGCTTTGATTTATGTCTCCTTGAGTAGACCAGTGTCTCCCTGTCTGTTTGTTTTCTCACATCTCCCCCTGAATTCAAGATTCCCTCTGTGTTGGACAAAGAAGGAAAGGGTGTATTGCATGGGGTAAATTCAAAGATGGCAACATCGAAGTCTGTGTCTGAGGATCGAGCTTCACTCAAGGACTCTCCCTGAAGTGAGTAGTAGGGAGTATGCTCAAAAAATGTGACATCCATACTAACATATAACTTCTGTGAGAGAGGGTCATAACATTTGTAACCCTTCTGAGTGGGAGAGTAGCCAAGGAAGACACATTTGAGAGCTCTAGGATCCAACTTATTACGGTGGGAGGCGTGAAGGTGGACAAACACAGTGGACCCGAAAATATGAAGTGGGAGAGATGAACTGATCCGAGAATCAGGAAAGGTTTCCTGGAATTTTTGGAGAGGGGTTGAAAATGAGAGAACCTGACTAGGCATTCGATTGAAGAGGAATGCAGCGGTCAGAACGGCATCACCTCAAAAATTATTTTTCATGTGAGAAGTGAACAGTAGGGCACGAGCGACCTCAAGAATATGTCGGTTTTTCCGTTCAGCAACCCTATTTTGTCGAGGGGTGTGAACGCAAGAACTTTGGTGAATAATACCTTTTTCTTGAAAATAGGGACCCAAAAAATGGTTGAAGTACTCAGTGCCATTATCAGTACGAAGAATTTGGATTTTTGTCTGAAATTGGGTGTAAATCATAGTGTAAAAATTCATGAATACAGAATTAACCTCAGATTTATCATTTAGTAAAAACACCCAACAGAGACGAGAGTGGTCATCAATAAAGGTAATAAACCATTTCTTGTGGGTCCTATTGGGAACTCGTGAAGGCCCCCACAGGTACACTGTGAATCAGGGTAAAAGGAAGTGATGGTTTATAAGGAGATGTGGGAAAAGTAATACGATGATGTTTTGCAAGTTCACAGACTTCACACTGTAAATCCAAAGGAGTTTTATTCGAACAAAGTGATGGAAACAAATGTTTTAAATATTGAAAACTAGGATGACCCATTCGTTTATGTCATAACAAAAGGTCACTATCCCGAGGACTAAATGCAGAATTACAAATAGGAGGACTACACTGTTTATTCATGTGAGCATCATCAAAGTAATAGAGTCCCTCGCATTCCTTAGCACTGCCAATCGTCTTCTCCGATGATAGATCCTGAAAAATACAATGAGAAGACAAAAATGTAGCTGAGCAATGAGATTGTTTGGTTAGTTGACTAATGGACAACAGATTGCAAGAGAGATTAGGAACATGAAGGACAGACTCTAAAGTAATAAATTCAGAGATACGGATACTCCCCTTGCCAGCTAGTGGGGATAAAGTACCATCTGCAATTTTTACTTTCAAGTTACCAACACAAGGTGAATATGTGGAAAATAAATGATGGGCATCAGTCATATGGTCGGATGCACTAGAGTCAATAATCCAGGAAGTGAGGCGCAAAGTGGTACTAAGAGCAGTCAAAAAAGTATCTTTGTGGGCTAAGGAACCCGATGGCAGTGGAGGAGACTGACCCGAGGCTTGGAAGGTCGAATAAAGAGCATATAGCTTCTCAAGTTGCTCGGGGTTAAAACCCCCAAGAAAGGTCGACTGAGTGTGATGGGCTGGAGCGCCTATTTTTGTCTGCTGTTCAGTAGAGGCCTAGTACCCGTGAGATTTGTTGGGCTGTCTGGGCTTCCAGTCAGCAGGCTTGCCATGTAAGGCCCAACAGGTATCTTTGGAATGGCCCAATTTTTTGCAATGATCACAAAATGGCCTTTTATTTTGTTTTGGGCCGGATCCAATATGAGGCCCACGAGTTATAAAGGCTGCTTCAAACACAGGCGCTGTGTTTTTGCTTGGGCCGGATCCTGTGGGAGACCAACGGGTTATAAGAGCAGAGGCGTCGATGGCTTCGATCCTAGGCGCTGCTTTCTCTTTCAACATCACCTTTCTTCGACTTTCTTCACGCCGAACCTCAGAGAACACTTCTCTGATGGACGGTAATGGCCGGTGACCCAAGACTCGACTCCTCACGTCGTCGAGTTCTTTGTTGAGCCCAACCAGAAACTCGTACACTCTTGTTCTCCATTCTCTTCTTGAATCGCACACTATCACCCGTGCATTCCCACGATTCTTCACTGCTGAGGTCCAATTCCTGCTATAAGCTCAGCATCTCCGTGTCGTATTTCGTCACTTCTCTGTCTCCCTGCTTCATCTGCCACATTCGAGTTTTGATCTTGAAGATTTGAGAGGCATTCTCGGCGTCGGAGTAGGTTTCGCGAACAGCCTCCCACATGTCCTTCGTCGTCGGCAGAAACATGTATATCTTGCCGATTGTTGGTCGCATGGAGTTGATCGAGTAGGAGGTTATGAAGGAATTCTCAAAACGCCATTTCTGGAAGGCTACGGCGTCACTGGAAGATGGCTGTTTGGTTTCACCTGTAAGGAAACCTAATTTTCCTTTGCCGTCGATGACCAGCTTGATGGATTGAGCCCATTCTCGGTAGTTCTTCCCATTCAGCTTTTCTACGGTAAGATGAAATGATGAATTTTCAAACCCGACAGTTGAACCCATGGAGGAGATTGTCTCTGATTCTCCTTCCTGAGTTACCGACTAGGTAGACTCATGGCTGGTGGCCATGGTTTGCTAGGGTTTTCAGAGTAATCCCTGCTCTGATACCATGAAGACAATGAGAATTGAAATAAAATTATTCATTCAAGAATTCTATATTTCTTTACATACATGGTCCCTATTTAATATGACCAAATATAACCAAAACATGGAAACATAGAAGTCAATCCAAATAATCAGCCTAAATATCAGATTTTATTATGGCCTCAATCTCCTCCAAATCTTCTTCAAATCATTCGGGATTTCCACACATTTTTAATTATAACATATTTTACTTGTATGTTTTTATGTTTATAGTGTTTTATGCACTTATTTAACAATTCTGTAAGAGGCACATCAATATAAAAGAATATAATTAATAGTCTATAAGTATTATTGTCTAATCTATTATATTAATATATGTATTATTATCAAACATTGGCCTAAAAAATTTAAATATTTGAAATGTTGTCAAAAACTCAAAATTTTGGAGAGAATAATACTTTCAACATGAAAAAACATTTTAATTAGTGATTAATATTGCATCCTCTATAACCAACAAATTATCATCATTCTTCACAAAATCTGAGCTTGCCCACAATAAAATATTTTTCTTCCATCAACCAAATTAATCACCTTTACGAGAAGTCATCCCAACATAGGTGTAGCGACCCGCTCCACGTGTCACAATATTGTCCGCTTTGGGCTTCGCCCTCATGGCTTTAAAATGCGTTGTGATAAGGAGAATTGCAGTCCTACTTATGAATCTTTCACATTTTCCTCCCCAGTTGATGTGGGATGCATTACCATTTCCCATTATCCAATGCGTTGTGATAAGGAGAACTGCGGTTTTACTTATGAATCATTCGCCTTTCCCTTCCCCAAACAATGTGGGATGCATTACCCTTTCCCATTACCCCCTCCCCCCATAGGAATATTGTCCTTATGGTCGGGCCAGCGTGTAGCGGCGTGCAATCATCTTCACACTTCTGGTTGGGGTCTAGCTCTGATACCATTTGTAGCGACCCGCTCCACATGTTACAATATTGTCCGCTCTGGGATTCGCCCTCACTGCTTTAAAACACGTTGTAACAAGGAGAGAGGTAACCTTACTTATGAATACTAATTCCTTCACCTTCCCAAGCGATGTGGGACAAGAACCCCCTCCGCAGGCCTCCTACTAATGGACATACCAAGTTGGGCCAGCTCTCCCCCCCTTGGAGGACACGCGTCCTCGCGTGTGTCCACACTTCTGGTCGGAATCCAGCTCTGATACCATCTGTAATGACCCACTCTACGTGTCACAATATTGTCTGCTTTGGGCTTTCCACCCTCACGACTTTAAAACACGTTGTGACAAGAAGAATTACGGCCCTACTTATGAATCTTTCACATTTCCCTTCCCCAAGTGATGTGGAATGCATTACCCTTTCCCATTACCCCTTCCCCCCTATAGGAATACCATACTCTTGGACGGGCATGCAACCATCTCCACATTTTCGGCTAGGGTCCAGCTCTGATACCATCTGTAGCGACTCGCTCCATGTGTCACAATATTGTCCACTTTGGGCTTCGCTCTCACGGCTTTAAAACGCATTGTGACAAGGTAAATTATGGCTCTACTTATAAATCCTTCACCTTTCCCTTCCCCAGGCAATGTGGGATGCATTACCCTGGGAAAGGGAAAGGTGAATGATTCATAAGTAGGGCCACAGTTCTCCTTGTCACAACGTGTTTGAAAGCCATGAGGGCGAAGCCCAAAGCAAACAATATTGTGCCAGTAGAAGGGGTCGCTATAGATGGTATCAAAGCTAGATCCTGATCGGAAGTGTGGGCACACGCGAGCACGCGTGTCCTCCAAGGGGGGAGAGCTGGCCCAAGTGGGTATGTCCCTTATTGGGAGGCCTGCAGAGGGGGTTCTTGTCCCACATCGCTCGGGAAGGTGAAGGAATTGGTATTCGTAAGTAAGGCTGCGGCTTTCTTTGTTACAACGCGTTTTAAAGCCGAGAGGGCGAAGTCCAGAGTGGACAATACTGTGACACGTGGAGCGGGTCGCTACAGATGGTATCAGAACTGGACCCCTGTTAGAGTTGGACCCCAGTCGGAAGTGCAGAGATGGCTACATGCCTGCCCAGGAGGACGGTATTCCTAAGGGAGGAGGGGGTAATGAGAAAGGGTAATGCATCCCACATCGCCTGGGAAAGGGAAAGTGAAGGATTCATAAGTAGGACCGCAGTTCTCCTTGTCACAACTCGTTTTAAAGCCGTGAGGGTGGAAATCCCAAAGTGGACAATATTGTGACACATGGAGCAGATCGCTACAAATGGTATCAGAGCTGGACCCTAGCCGAAAGTGTGGAGATGGCTACATGCCGCTGCCCCCCGCCCAAGAGGACGATATTCCTATGGGGAGAGGGGGTAATGCATCCCACATTGCCTGGGAAAGGGAAGGGTAAATGATTCATAAGTAGGGACCATAATTCTCCTTGTCACAACACGTTATAAAGCCGTAAGGGCGAATCCTAAAGCGGACAATATTGTGACACATGGAGCGGGTTGCTACAGATTGTATCAGAGCTGGACCCCAGCTGGAAGTGTGGAGATGGTTTCACGCCCACCCAGGAGGACGGTATTCCTATGGGTGGAGGGGGTAATAGGAAAGGGTAATGCATCCCACATTGCTTGGGGAAGGGAAATGTGAAGGATTCATAGGTAGGGCCAGTACAATATTGAGCCAATGGAGTGGGTCGCTACAATAGGCCTGATTTTTTAGAATTAGCTTTGAATCTTTAGATGTCTACGTGATTGGCCTTATCATATCTTCCTTATTATCAGGACTAACAAGTTTACAAATTTTCTTCTATACAATACTTAGATAACAAAACTTTGAATATTAATCTTCTTTTAAAAAAGCACTAAAGCTTAAAATAATTATATCACTTAAATACGCCACATATAACTTTTAAATTGAACTTTTTAGTATTACTTGATAATCATTTTAATGACAAAATATTATTTAACTTAGAATGAATTTATTTTTAATGTGTAATATAATTTATTATTATTATTATTATTTTATTAGTTAGCGCCTTGTTTCACTCAGACTAACATTTTTTTGTCGCCTCGCTTTTCGGGCAATATGAGACCTCAACACTTTAAGAGCACCTCTCGCCTTTAACTACACTGGAGCCAACCACCAGAAACCTTTCGGATAGGCTAAAACACAATCAAAACTTCATGGGTCTCTCCAAACATGAAGGCTAGGGCTTAGTCGCACTTTTATCTGATGGATCGAATTAGCAAACTCTTCTCAAAATCACTGAAAATGCTGATCCAAAACAACCTGCTGAAAATTCTGAAAATATTCAAAAAAAAATAAAAATGCATGTAAACAGCTAATTTTGCAAAAATCACCAGAAGCATTAGTAGGGGGAAGAAGAACTCAACCATGTTCTCTGGTTGCCATTAGTTGATGATGTCACGTTGGCGTTAGCATGATGCCATTAGCCAAATGTTGATGTCAGCAGCCCCTTGGTCCTCTTTTGGTCTGGTTGTAGTCCCGGCTGTATTTCCAAGAAGTTCTTTATATAGATTGTTTTGCTCTGTTACCAAGTTAAGTTCTATTATTTGTGAATTAGGGCTAGAAGAGATGGAAGAAAGAGTAAGAGAGAAAAGAAGATAAGAGAAAGGTTTAGCATTGTATAATCACCTCTACCCTTACACTTTGCATATATATATATATATATATATATATTAACATGAGCAAAAAGTACAATCATACACCTCAGAAAAAATAACCAAGGAAATATTATTCTAACATTAATTATAATATATTTATTCTTTTTCCAATTTTGTTAGTTTTGTTTATTTTATTTTGCTACCATAACAATATAGGGGTGAGGGCACCTACTTAAGTAGTCACATGCTATGCACCGGCAGTCGTACTTAAGATTTTGATATGTCAACATTGCCCCCCATCTAGACACCACCTCAATCCAGTTATACTAGTTTTCGGAGATCTAGGAAAGAGGAAATTTAAAGAAAGAGAATTTAGGAAAATCAGTTCGAGGCAGGCGTCACTGGGGAGCTTGATGACTTTGAAGATTTGTTTGATAAGTGATATCTTTGAGGACTTGGAGGCCGATCTTGCCTCTTTTGAAAGGAGCCAATAAAAAAAAGATATGCATTAGCTTAAAGAGTATTTTATAAATTTCTACTTTCTTATGAGTCTTTCCCGACTACAAAAAGCGAAGCTCCGTAGAATTGACAAGTTGCTTATAGAATGCCGACTACTAAGTGAAGAGTTTCCACTTAACATGGGAAGAGAGAAGGGAAGTGAAGCTTAGCAAGCTTTATAAGGTTGACTACTACATAAGCCACTAGCCAAGAAAGCTCTTTGAGCTTGCCTTCATTCACTTTGCATTGGCAAAGGTTAGCACAAACAAGCGTCCCTAAGTAATGAACACTTTGGAGTACTTGTGGATGGTGTGCCTCATGGGTATTTTCATGCTTCTCGAAGACTGCGACAAGGGTTCCAAACCTAGCTTGTTGATTTTCATTGGAGAAGTGCTAAGTCGAGGCCTACAGGAGTTGGTATGATTGAAAATGATAACACCTTGCCATGGTTTGAGATCGTGCCTAAGGGTTATGTTCGTAACTTTAGTTCCTTAGCCCTGAAGTACTTGGTCTTGCTACTATTTGTACATTGTTTATAACCTAGTAGGTTACTTCGCTCTTAAGTACCTGGCGATGAAGTGAACTCTTTAGGTATCCTATTCTAAGGCTATAGTTTTTCTTCACAAGATCTTTTGGTGTGGAATGAATTAAATTTAGTTTTATATTTCTCGTCTAGAGTAACCAGTTGTGCAAACGCTAAGGTATTTAATCAATCTCTCATTTTCAGCCAAAGTAACTAATGGTGTAAATCCTATGTGCTACATTTGATTGACAAGAAAAGAAAAGAAAACGAGAATAAAAATTTCTTAGCTTCACTTTTTCATGCGTTTGGTTGTCATAGGAAAGTGTGGGCCCACTGAAAACTACGTTCTTAGAGAAATATTTTTTACCAAATTTTTTTCCTAGAATTTATACAAGATTATGCATCATGGGATTGTTGGAGTTTTATTTTGCATCAAACTTTCCTATAAACCCAAATGATTTTCAATCATTTCCTATTTTTCCTTTCCTTTCTTTGCTTCAATAATCAATTTTCTTCAAGAGCTACTTTACTATATGATGTTTCTAGCAATCAAACAGAGCCTTTCATTTGTAATTTTAAAAGGATTATTAGTCAAAATATCTAACCTTCCCTAAGAATTATGAAACTATAATGATGGAAGTTTTTCCAAAATACTAGAAATTCCCATTTTTTAACTAATAATAGTATTTATTTATATTTTTAATTCCCAGAAAAGTACGCCTCAATGTCTTTAGGCTTATTCTTTTTAAAGTGTCAATTGTCTCACCTTATGCTTTCGTCTTTTAAAAAACAATGTTCTTGATCAACAGAAGTTTGCTTCTGGATCTGGAATAATCAGTGTACTGTACTCACTGTTGCCTTTGGTTATTCTCAGTTTTTTGATTCATTTGTGATCTTGGTGTGCTTGTTTGTATGGTAATTCTTGGTTATGTTCAGGTAAAGTTCTTCATAATTACATGGACGTATTTGTGTAAATCTATGGCTGCACTACTCTCCCATGTGATTACCAAGATATTAAGTTTTCAACCTGGAAAGTGGTAAGCTTATACTAGCTAACTGGTTTTTAGTCTTCCCCAAACAGCTCCCAATAGAGCTAGATAAAAGTCAATAACATCTTGGAGAAGGTGTTTTTAGTGCCAAGAGCCTCTGCTACTCTTCCTTCAATAATGCTGAAAGAATCTTTTTCTATTTAAAGGCTTTAAAAAACTAATGGAGGCTGCTAAACATAACTTATATTGAAGCAAGATTCTCTCTCAATGGCTACTTCTGTGCCTGCTGGTTTTGATAAAGACAGGATTATATTACCACCATGGTCTCTGTAAATGCCTCTGTTGCCTAACTTTCCTGAGTTCCCCAAGGAACAAAATTGGAGTTACACCTACATACAAGAGGGAGGAATTCAAGCATGTTCTGTTTTCATTTGTAGCTACCAATTAGAATTTAGAACATATTGTTCACTGACCTGCATAAAGATTGTTGACTAAATCACTTTGAATTCCTTAGCCACAAAAGCTAGAACTTTTTGTTCCAAATCTCCTCCACACTGTAGAATTTGTCGAAAATCCTTTCACTTCCTAGAGCCAAATCACCCAATGGTAGTTAAGACAGATGTAGGGACCGTTTGGGGGAGCTTCAGATTCTAGAGAATTGATTTTGAAGAATTAATTATTGGGGGAGCTTCAGATTCTAGAGAATTGATTTTGAAGAATTAATTATTGGGGAATAGATTCTAGAGAATTGATTATAACATCAGTTTGTTATTTGGATGCTAGGTAAAAATTATGTAAAAGTGATTTTCGTACTGTGAATTTCCCCTTTGTCCTTTATATTGTATATATTGGGTAATTGTAAGTGGTGGGCCCAAGGGTAATACTTGTAAAAAGCCAAAAGCATTTGAAGAAGCAGGTTTTCTAGCCTTTCGAAAACCCCATTTTGAAAACAGAATTTGGTGAGCCCCACAACCAAAACCACGCTTGAGAAAAATGCCAAACACCCACCATTCTGTCCCAAAACATGTTTCGGTCTCAAAACTACGTTTTGGGCAGGGCAAATGCCCCGCCAAACACCCACGAAGTCTGAATAAGTTGCCTCTTTTCATTCTTCAATAGCCTTCACAAGATATCATCAAGAAAGAAGGAATGTTGGAAGGAGTCACCAACCGGTCCTACTAAAGCAAAAGAGTATCTACCGTATGTCTTTATTCACCCTCTCTCTCTATCTCTCTCACACACACACGTTTCCATGCCTTCTATGTAATCGGGATCTTATCTGTTCCGTTTTCAATGCAATAGCTATTCAACACCCAAAAAAAAGTTCAGTCAGCTTAGTGGCTTCTTTTGCGTTTGCTTGGGTCCTACTACAGATTTGGATAGAAAAAATAAACTAAGGCGATCACTTCTGCATGCTAAGATAAACTAAATTAGGAATGATAACAACAGTCAGAAGAAGTGGGCAGGGATTGAGAAGAAGGTTTGGTCAGCACATATTGTTTAAGCAATTATTCCCGTTGGGCTGTCTCATAGGGTTCCCAACTACAATCTGGTAGCTAGTTTATCTTATTTTATTATTTTTTTATCATCTGGAAATTATTTACAAACAGTTCTTTGGTAGTCTCTATCAAATGGGTGTTAGAACCTTTTTAATGTATTCGAGTAATTACATATGGCATGCTATGCACATTTTATAGGTTAAGGTTTTGTGTTGGGGTGTCTATGAAGGTGCTGTTGTCAATGGCTAAATCAGGACAGACTAAAGCATTGTGGAAATCCCGAATGATTTGAAAGGGATTTGAAGGAGATCGTGATAGAAGATTGAGGCCGATATTTAGGCTAATTTCTTGGGTTGACCTTTTGTTTGTTTCCATAATTGGTTCTCTGTGTATAGGTTAAATAGTGATCCTAGCTTGTAAATTAAATACATTGTTTTGAATATACGAAATTAGTCTCATTCTCTACATGGTATCAGAGCTAGGGTTACTCTGAAACCCTAGCAATCCATGGCTACCCAAAAGGGAGACAGTCATGAGTCCAGTCAATCGACAACCCAAGAAGAAGAGTCGGAGCTGACCTCTTCCATGGGCTCAGCTGGTATGTTCGAGACTTCTCCACTCCATCTTACCGTAGAAAAACTCAATGGTAAGAATTATCGGGAGTGGGCGCAGTCCATCAAACTCATCATCGACGGCAAAGGAAAGCTAGGCCTTCTTACCGGCGAAACACGTCAACCACCTACCACTGATGCCACTGCCTCCCATAAATGGCGGTCTGAGAATTCATTGATAACCTCGTGTCTGATTAACTCCATGAAGCCAACCATCGAAAAAACCTATATGTTTTTCCCGACGGCAAAAGATGTGTGGGATGCAGTGCGAGAGACATATTCCGACACTGAGGATGCTTCTCAAATTTTCGAACTGAAGACGAGGCTATAGCAGATGAAGCAAGGAGATCGGGAAGTTACAGAGTATTGCACCGAGATGTTGCAACTGTGGCAGGAACTCGACCTCAGTTACGGCGAAGAATGGGAGTGCACAGGTGACAGTGTTCTATTCAAGAAGAAGATGGAAGCCGAAAGGGTTTTCGAATTTCTAGCAGGACTGAATCGCGAGCTCGACGACGTGCAGGGCAGGATTCTGGGTCGACGACCACTGCCTTCCATCCGAGAAGTCTTTGCCGAGGTGCGACGGGAAGAACAGAGGAGGAAGGTGATGTTGAAGGAGAAAGCAGAGGTGAACGCAGAATCTAGAGTCGATGGTTCTGCCCTTGCGAGTCGCGGGATGATACCTCGCGAGATGTCGTCTCTCACAGGATCAAGTCCGAAACAGAGACAGAGTTCTGCGCATGGGATTGAAGTCTCAGCCCTTATAACCCGTGGGCCTTCCAGTGGATCCGGCCCAAGACAAAATAAAAGGACATTTTGTGACCATTGCAAAAAATTGGGTCATTCAAAAGATACTTGTTAGGCCTTACATGGCAAGCCTATTGACTGGAAGCCCAGACAACCCAACAAATCTCACGGGTACCAGGCCTTCGCTAAACAGCAGACAGAAACAGGCGCTCCAGTCCATCACACTCAGTCGACTGTTATTGGGGGTTTTAACCCCGAACAACTTGAGAAGTTATATGCTCTTTTTTCGACCTTTCAAGCGTCGGGTCAGTCTTCTAATTCATTGCCATCAGGTTCCTTAGCCCACAAAGGTACTTTTTTGACTGCCCTTAGTACCACTTTGCACCTTACTCCCTGGATTATTGACTCTGGTGCATCCGACCATATAACTGGTGCCCATCATTTATTTTTCACATATTCACCTTGTGCTGGTAACTTGAAAGTAAAAATTGCAGATGGTACTTTATCCCCAGTAGTTGGCAAGGGGAGTATCCGTATCTCTGAATTTATTACTTTAGAGTCTGTTCTTCATATTCCTAATCTCTCTTGCAATCTGTTGTCTGTTAGTCAGCTAACCAAACAATCTCATTGCTCAACCATTTTTTTGTCTTCCAATTGTGTTTTTCAGGACCTATCATCGGGGAAGACGATTGGTAGTGCTAAGGAGTATGAAGGGCTCTATAACTTTGATGATGCTCGCATGAGTAAACAGTATCATCCTCCTATTTGTAATTCTGCATCTAATCCTAGGGATAGTGATCTTTTGTTATGGCACAAACGAATGGGCCATCCTAGTTTTCAATATTTAAAACATGTATTTCCGTTGCTTTGTTCGAATAAGAGTCCCTTGGATTTTCAATGTGAAGTTTGTGAACTTGCAAAACATAATAGTACCTCTTTTCCTAAATCCCCTAACCATCATTGCCTTTTACCCTGATTCACAGTGATCTTTGAGGGCCTTCACGGGTTCCCAATAGGACCCACAAAAAATGGTTTATTACATTTATTGATGACCATTCTCGTCTCAGTTGGGTATTTTTACTAAACGATAAATCTGAGGTTCGTTCAGTGTTCATAAACTTCTACAATATGATTTACACCCAATTTCACACAAAAATTCAAATTCTTCGTACTGATAATGGCACTGAGTACTTCAACTCTTCTTTGAGTCCCTATTTTCAAGACAAAGGTATTATTCACTAGAGTTTTTGTGTTCACACCCCCCAACAAAATGGGTTGCTGAATGAAAAAACCGACATATTCTTGAGGTAGCTCGTGCCCTATTGTTTACCTCCCACATGCCACATAAGTTTTGGGGTGATGCTGTTTTGACCGCTGCATTCCTCATCAATCGAATGCCTAGTCGGGTTCTCTCATTTGTAACCCCTCTCCAAAAATTCCAAGAGACCTTCCCTGATTCTCGACTCAGTTCTTCCCTCCCACTTCGTGTTTTTGGGTCTACCGTATTTGTCCATGTTCATGCCCCCCAACGTACTAAGTTGGATCCCAGAGCTCTCAAATGTGTCTTCATTGGCTACTCTCCCACTCAGAAGGGTTACAAATGCTATGACCCTCTCTCCCAGAAGTTATATATTAGTCTGGATGTCACATTTTTTGAGCATACCCCCTACTACTCGCTTCAGGGGGAGTCCTTGAGAGAAGCTCGATCCTCAAATACAGACTTTGATGTTGCGATCTTTGAATCTACCCCATACATACCCTCACCTTCTTTGTCCAACACAGAAGGAATCTTGAACTCAAGAGGAGATGTGGGACAACAAACAGACAGGGAGATACTTGTCTACTCAAGGAGACCTAAATCAAAGCCTGATAAGACTCTCACATCCAACGCACCAAAAGAGTCAGACCCGGTGATAGCTCCAACTACTCATGTGCCAAAATCCAATCTGACCAGGTAACAAATCTTGATAACTTACCCATCGCTCTTAGGAAACAACCTCGTTCATGTACTTTCCATCCTATCTCAAAATTTGTATCTTACAATGCTCTTTCTGCCAAGTGTCGTGCTTTTACGTCTAACCTTGACAAAATCCAAATTTCCAAGAATATTCAAGAAGCTTTGGAAATTCCAGAATGGAGAAAAGCAGTGATGGAAGAAATTAGGGCATTGGAAAAAAATGAAACTCGGGAGGTGATGTCTTTGCCAAGAGGGAAGAAACCAGTGGGATGTAAGTGGGTATTCATAGTGAAGTACAAGGCAGATGGTACAATAGACCTGTACAAAGCCCGCCTAGTTGCAAAGGGGTTCACTCAGACATATGGTATTAACTACACTGAGACATTTGCACCAGTAGCAAAGTTGAATACTATACGGGTTCTCTTGTCCCTGGCAGTGAATCTGGACTGCCCACTTCACCAATTTGACATCAAGAATGCCTTTCTGAATGGTGAGCTGGAGGAAGAAGTGTTCATGGTGCTACCACCAGGATTTTACAAGAAAGGAGAGGAAACCAGAGTATGTAAATTGAGGAAATCCTTGTATGGACTCAAACAATCACCAAGGGCGTGGTTTGATAGATTTACGAAGGTGATGAAGAATCAAGGATATCAACAGGGACAGTCAGATCACACGATGTTCTTCAAAAAATCCAATGATGGAAGGAGGACTATCCTAATTGTGTATGTCGACGACATTATTCTCACTAGAGACAACACAGGAGAGTTGGAAAGATTGAAGAAGGTCTTAGCCACAGAATTTGAAGTAAAAGACCTAGATCAAATGCGATACTTTCTGGGAATGGAAGTTGCCAGATCAAGGAAGGGAATTAGTGTCTCTCAGAGAAAATATGTTCTTGACCTTTTGACTGAGACTGGTATGCTTGATTGCAAGCCAAGCGATACTCCGATCGAGACAGGAAAAAGAACAGAAGATGTTGGAAAGCCTGTGGATAGAGAGAGATATCAGAGACTAGTAGGTAAATTGATCTACCTATCTCACACTAGACCTGACATTGCTTTCGCTGTAAGTGTGGTCAGTCAGCATATGCATTCACCAAAGGAGGGTCACCTAGAAGTAGTATACAAAATTCTCAGATATTTGAAAGGCTCTCCAGGACGAGGTCTATTCTTTAAGAAAGGAGACAGTAAGAAGATAGAGATCTATACAGATACAGATTGGGCAGGATCAGCAGAAGACAGAAGGTCTACTACCGGCTATTGCACCTATGTTTGGGGAAATCTAGTAACATAGAGGAGTAAGAAGCAGAGTGTGGTAGCCAAAAGTAGTGCTGAAGCTGAATTCAGAGCTGTTGCACAAGGGATGTGTGAAGGGCTTTGGCTACGAAAGCTGTTGGAGGAACTACATATCACAGTAGAGTTCCCTATCAAACTCTACTGTGACAACAAAGCCGCTATCAGCATTTCTTATAATCCTGTTCAGCACGATAGGACTAAACACATTGAAGTTGACAGGCATTTTATAAAGGAGAAAATTGAGAAAGGGATAGTCTGCATGACCGATATCCCTACAAGAGAACAATTAGCAGATATATTCACTAAGGGATTACAGAGGTCCAGCTTTGAAGAGTTTATCTGCAAGTTGGATATGATAAACATCTATGATCCAACTTGAGGGGGAGTGTGGAAATCCCGAATGATTTGAAAGGGATTTGGAGGAGATCGTGATAGAAGATTGAGGCCGATATTTAGGCTAATTTCTTGGGTTGACCTTTTGTTTGTTTCCATATTTGGTTCTCTGTGTATAGGTTAAATTGTGATCCTAGCTTGTAAATTAAATACATTGTTTTGAATATACGAAATTAGTCTCATTCTCTACAAGCATCCACTCAATTTTGCACGTCTATCCATTTTTCAGTCCATACAATGTGAACCAATAATGAACTGAATTCTTCCCCTCAGAGAAGGATCAAACTTCATGCCTCAAAATTTAGATAGGCTGCTGTATTATAAATTATAACTGGTTAGTCAGCTCATTCAACCTGCTTGATTTATGAAATTGAAACCTTTGTAATGAAGCAACTTATGATTTGTGGTGCAAAATATTAACGGATATGAAATTCCTGTGATTAATTATAATTCAAGAAACACAAGAATGGGGTTGGTTGATTGTATATTTGAATCCTTAAATGCCAATATCGTCATGTTTTCTTTTAATTGCATGCCATAAACCTTGCCCATATTCCTGTATTTATCAGTGAAGTTCGTCGTAGCAGCTGATTTGTTTTTATTTTATTTTATTTTTCTCTCTCTTATAATGTTGAAGTAGCTAACTCCGTGGCTTTTTTTTTTTTCTTCCAGAAAGTTTGGCATCAGGCGATATACATTGTTTATCCAAGTTTCTTCATTGGGGTTGCAAATTGCTGAGGCATGAAAAGTGAATTGCCATAAATTTATTTTTCAAGTATCTCTTTGGTTTGGAACCTTGGGAAAATGTCTAGCGGAGAGGACAAAAAGGTCTCATCTCAAGATATACAACTGGTAAGCTGTTGCATTTGGATTTTGTTTTTGATGGACTATTGTCTTAATTGGATACCTTTTTTCTTTTCCATAATTGTAAGTCAGTCAGCTTAAGATACCAAATGGAACATTAGTTTGAATTATCAATGGATTACTTTTCACATGTCATTTTATCACTTCTTTATGAAAAGCCCATTGCACTTATTTCCCGTACCATTCCCTGAACTGCAAAAGAGGTTAAGGATTCTACTGTACATGCAAATATTGGAAAAGAATTGAGAAAAATATAAGAAAAGTCTAATAACTTTATAGAAATGTTTGACTATTTATTCAATGTAATTTCTATTAAATAACATTTAACTCTTTATTTTTAATATATATATATATGTGTGTGTGTGTGTGTGTGTGTGTTCTGACCTACAATCAAGGGTCTCAGAAAAATTACTAGCCAACTCAACCTTCCAATCTGGTCCATGTTGAGTAGACTAGCACATGCGAAGGTCAGATTTCATTTTATTTTATTGTTTGTCTTGGTGATTTGTTTCTAGCTATACTAAGTTAAAACTTTCCTATCAAACAGCCACTTGTAGTACCGTATCCGTAGAAAATCCATCTGCTGTCACGATTAATCGTAATTTGACTTATCTATCTCCAATTTCAGGTGCAAAATCTTATAGAACGATGTCTCCGACATTATATGAGCCAGAAAGAAGTTGAGACTACCCTCTTGGTTAAAGAGAAAATAGAGCCTAGTGTCACTGAACTTGGTAACTATCATTTGTTATTTTTTTGTTTTCCTCTCAGTATCCTCCATGTTATGATAAAAGAAACAAAAAGTCCTCATAAAAATTGAATGATATTGTTCATTGTATGACCAAACCACAGTAGTGGAGCCAATAAAAGGAATATATTTTTATTTGAAAAGGATGACAAGAAGAGCAACATTAGTAATTTGGGAATTCAAGCAACATTAGCATGAGGTATTGTATATTCCAGAGTCATATCATTGATGAGTACCTTAACTTGGGTCCATAGATAGGAGGGGCTGCACTGGTGTTGGAAGAGTATGTAAAAATTCTTGTCACAAATTATATAAGTAGCTGAGCTCATGTGTCTACTTCTAGATAATTAATTTGTTGGACTACAATTGGCTTATTTTCTTAAATGATTCTAGCTACTTTGCAGCCAAAAAGTTGACCTTTGTGCTTCAATCACACACCACTTTTCAGGGAATTCTTTATATCATCAGACATTAACTCAGGTAATTCCAGAAGCAGACAACATGCATATTTAAATGTCAATTTCTGATAATTTGACATAAACATGCAAAAATGGTTCACCTAATGTTTGTTGGCTGCTACTTGAAATCTGATGATTTAAGCTCGTTGCTTGGGGGTGTCGGGGTCATTGATTGACCTATTGGATGTGTAAGATTCAATATGATGCCCTCAAAGTTGTTGTGTTTAGCACTTCATTTCTATTAAAAGACGCACACAGGGATTTCTTCTACATGCATTTCTATTATCAAAAAGAAAATTTGTAAAGTTATGGAGATTTACATAAATATTCCAGTATGAAACTTTATAAATCCCGGAATCTGGATCCTGCTGCCCCCAGTCAATATCTCATGTATTCATAGTCATCATATATATATATATATTTTTGTGCTTATTTTCTTCTAGCGTATAACATCTGGCTCGTCTTCCAGTTTGGCAAAAGCTTGAAGAAGAAAATCAGGAATTTTTCAAGGCATATTCTCTGAGATTGATAGTGAAAGAACAAATA
This sequence comes from Nyssa sinensis, assembly GCA_008638375.1. Lineage (NCBI taxonomy): Eukaryota > Viridiplantae > Streptophyta > Magnoliopsida > Cornales > Nyssaceae > Nyssa > Nyssa sinensis. The sequence continues at coordinate 26,362,034 of CM018050.1, forward strand.
ATAAATTTCAACAGGTTGCTAGTGAGACAGGTTGAGCTGATGCATCAGATATACCCAACTGGAGCTACTTCCATACCTATGTCTAATGGATCTCATATTCCACCAAGTAAGACAGTTTCTGCTTGGATGTTTTTATCGTGCATGACCTTTCCTGGGAATTTTTCTCATTTTTGGGAATTACTTTTATCCATTCATATTACCCATGTCTAATGGATCTCATATTCCACCAAGCAAGAGTTTCTACTTGGATGTTTTTATTGTGCATGACCTTTTGTGGGAATTTTTCTCATGGGAGTTACTTTTATACACATATGAACGGATAAGTCTCTTGATATTTATTTATTTACAGCAATATAATTCATTTAAGAATCACTTCGTTGAGGCTTGCCAACTGATTGCCAAGTATTGATATCTGAATCTAATATTGTTTTGGTTATTGATATTCAATTAGTATCTTCTGATTAGATCAGATTCTGTTGTTGCAGTCTTACCCACAATTTTACCATTAGTTGTCAACAGTCACTAGCATCTCTAAGAACATTGATGTTTCTTGTTGCTTTGACCTGAATTTTAACTTAATCCTACTTTCTAGTATCAGCATCTTATACTGTTTAAGTTGTTAGAAATTTTTTTGACAGATGAATGGTTACATATAAAATAACTGAAGCGTTGAGGATGACTGTGATTATATCTGGTGTGCTTTTACAGAAGTTCTGAATTCCTGCTAGAGTTAGTTATGCATCCTTCTTGTGATTATGAGCCAAGTTTTGATATCAAACTAAAATGAAAATCACTGAAGTGGTTCTTAAAAGATTTAGTGCCAAGCTCATTCAAATGAGCTAAATGGTCCCGGTCAAATGTTGCGAAAGAGTGTTGATCATGATAAATTCAGCTTGACTATCCTAAAGGATTACAAGAAAATGAAACTTTTCTGTTTGCATCCTCTGTCATGCAATTTTAGCTTGAACACATTTTTATGAATTTGTCTTTGTATTTCATGAGAACAATGATCTAATCTTTTAGTAATGGATTGCGTCAAGAATGCTCACCACTAGCCTTGTTACAAAGGCAGTTCTGGAGGTTTGGGTCTTGAGAAAGTCATTTAGTAGCCATTAGAATTCATTTTCCTTGATGGTTTAAAAACGCCTGAGACACAGGATATTGTTTTGACAGAGTTTTGGTATAGACTTCTGTTTAGGAATGTTTGGGGTTGAGAATAAAGAATTCAGAAGCATTACAAGGGAAAAGTATAAAGATCTATTGGATAAGAAGGAAGACTTTCAGGTTAAGATGAATTGGATGTTGAGATATAATGAAATCTGCAAATGGATTATGACCGACAAATTTGGTAGTGTGAACTGATGGTGAAAGTTTGGGTGGTTTAATCAAGCAACAGGGCATGATGTTGAAGGGTTATAAATTTCCATATTTTAGAGTTACATAAAAATCTTGGGGTTTAAAGTTTAGAAGGATATTTGAGTAACCATTTGAGACAGATCCAAGTTATGAGTTAGGGCTGGTTAGATAAACAATACTGCATATATGGAATGGTTTCGTTAAGCCAATTAATAGTTAAATAGGAAATGCGAGGTTGAAATCGTGAAGGAAATCAGAATAAAATTTTTGGTGAAAGATATGAGCTGTTTCCATCTCTAAATTAGGCAGGCAGGACGAATGAGTATTGCATTCATAAGATTTTCAGCTCCCTACCAAGTTACATTATCCCAATTTGTTGTTCAACAATGTGCTAGCCAAAGTTACAATAGTGTGAAGTGAGAATCTTGGAGCACAACTAATTCTCTTTAAAAAGCTTGATCATAGAGATCTTTGTAGCAATGACGAGGTTTTTTGTAGATGTTGCTAAGCTGCCATGGTTACCACTTTCTGGCTAGTGTAGGGTAAAGCCAGCAGTGGATGGGATTGTTGCTGAAGTCCATGAGCTAGATGTTCATTTCTCTATTTGATTTGTCAATCCAACCTCACGGTTTAACCTCCCAACCAGATAACTCTATAGAAAAGCTCTCCTCTCTCTAATTCCTCATTTGAAACCTTGAAACAGACCTGAACCAGTGGCTTTCTCATGCACTCGCTAGAAAATAATAGTGCGACAACTTAGCAACGTTGACAAAGGACCTCATCATTGCTCCAAAGGTCTACATAGTCGAGCTTTTCCATAGAGGATTGGTGGTGCTCTGAGCATCTCACTTCATGTTCCTGTAACTTTATCTCGTACCTTTTTAAAAAACAAAATGGGGTGGAAGTGGAGGAAGCAAAGCATGAGAGTGAGAAAAGAGGCTGGCACACAAAGGAGGTTAGGGTGTCTTGTAGATTATAGATTTGGAAGAGCATCATGAAATGGTGGGATGAATTTTGAAAACTTAGCAGATTGTCATTCGAGGTGGCAGAGTTAGATTTAGGATGGATCATTTTGATGTGTTGAGGATCCCTTTTATGAGACTTTCCTAGTGCCCCTTAGGATTGCAGTTGATCAGAAGGTCGTAACAGTGGATTTCTTGAGGTTTATAAAGTGGTGGTGTAGACATTCTTTTCCATATGCCATTGCAGGATTGGGATTTGGACGAGATTGCGACATTTTGTGGCATTTTTTATGATCAAGTTGTAGTAGATAGGGAGAACAACTATTGGAGGTGGTTGAGGTCCCCCCTTGCGTGGGGTAAGAAATCTTATTGTGGGTTGCTTTGGAGAGATAGCAAGATGGGCTTTGTTGGGGAAGCTATTTGGCAGACAAATGCTCCCCCCAAAAATGACCACCTTAGGGTGGACAAGGGCTCTGGAAAATTTTGGTACATTTTTTTGTTAAGTTTTTTTATCATCAATAGCATGTTGAACTAACATTACACAATGGCCTTTTTTATAACCTGTTGAAAAGGAGAGATCATAGTTGACATAATTGGTTATCTTCTCCTCCATTACTAGGTGATGCCTAATTGAACCAATGATGTGCTTGTTAGTTGAAAAGACTGCAGAACGAGGGGGACAGCTAAAGATATGTAATGGTAGTCTTGTTGTGTCTGTTGCGGTGAATATGCAGTGAGAGAAGTAGATATTTTGAGGGGGTGAAATCTGATTGATTAGAAACAAAGCACAACATATTTTTCTCCCTTTATTTGAATCAGAGGGAATTCTTTTTTGCCTGATTCTTTAGTAGAGTTTTTTAAGAGAAATGAGAGTATAGTTTCTAGATAGTTTTCACATGTATACATCATGTGAACATGGGGGAAACTCCTTTGGTGTCTTTTAATAAATGTATTATATTTACTTATCAAAAAGAAATAATATTTCTTTTATGATAATATTATATTAATAAAGATTGAGATTTACTTGTGATGCATTCAATAACTCACTGTGATCTAATGGCGTAATAGTTTTTGGTTGTTGAGTTGTAGAGAGGATAGAAAATTAGGAAAAGAAAGTGGTTACTCCTTAGAATGCTGAGATAATCCTTTTCTATATATTAATAAAGAGAGTTACAAAACAATTCCTACTTCACTTGTAATTAACATTCCCCTTCCTCGAGCTGGAGCGTAGATATCTGTCTTGTCCTGCTTATTTCAAAGGTCAGAGAAAAGTCTCTTACTCATAGCCTTGGTAGATATATCTCCTAACCTAAGAAGCACAGATACGGACACGACACGACACGAACACGCAGACACGTTATTTCTCAAAAAAGTAGGACACGGACGCGTTAGTGATATGTTGAATATATATATATATATATATTTTTTATAAGATCATATAATAAAAACCTAATGTTATTTTAATTAAATTTGACATAAAAACACACAAATTTAAAAAATATTATTAAGATATTAAAATAACAAAGTCATTAAATAAAAATTAAAGAACTTCTTTATTTAATCATCAACATCCATGATTCAAGTGTCTGGACACGTGTCCGGGAAATGTCCGAGAGTGTCGGTATTCAACACGTGTCCGACATGGACACATGAACCAAAATAGAGTGTCCTGTGCTTCTTATCTCCCAACTAATGACCCGATCTAATAAATGATGTAACAATTTGTTTTCTCATAACCGTATTTCGTGACAATCAATTTCAATATGTTTGCTTCTCTCATGAAACACAAGATTATAATAATGTTTATGGTATTTTGATTATCACAATACATCGTTATGAGCTTCTCTATAGAGAACTCCCTTTCTTGCAAAAGTGATTTCACCCGCATCTTACAAGAAGTGTGAGTCATAGCTCTATACTTAGCTTTTTCACTAGATCTAGTAACCACAGTTTGTTTCATACCATTCTGTGTGACAGGATTTTCCTCCACAAATTCCAAATTGACACAGACCTTTTGTCTAAATGATCACTTGCCTAATCCGCATTTTAAAATCTAATTACCTCTAGATTGTAAGAAGGTTTCGGAACTAAACTCTTACTAAGAGCACCCTTCGAATATCTTATGATACAATGGATAGCTTCCCGATGCTTCTATTTAGGACTTTGCACATACTGACTAACCACTCCTACAACAAAGGTAATGTCTAGTTGTGGGGCGATTAAATAGAGAAATTTACCGACAAGTCTTCTATATCTCCTTAGATCATCAAAACAATCTCCATCTCTGCTAAAGTTGGTATTTGGATCCAATGGATTGTCAATTGGTTTAGCTTCCATCATACCAGTCTCCTCAAGAAGATCGAGAAGTTACTTCATTTGAGACATTCCCTTCCTTAGACCTGGCCACTTCAATACCCAAGAAATAACTTAGTTGCTCAAATCTTTCATATGAAAATGTTTAAGTATAGTTTCCACAAATGTATAACCTTAACATCATCAACAGTAATTAATTGACATTAGCAGTAAGATCAATGATACCTTCCTTGTTCAAAGTGTAGTTTTCAAAAATGTATATCCTCAGCATCACCACTAGTAATTACTATATCAGTAAGATTAGCAGTAAGAACAATGATAACCTTCCTCTCCACACCTCACAAACACAAAATAATTAGACATCGTTCTCTTCAACCTATATGCACAAGCTATCTGACTGAATTTATCAAACACGCTCTTAAAGACTGCCACTGATTGTAGAACCTGAACAGAGGTGAGACGAGCAACAGGAGAGAAGGTTTTAAAATAATCAACACCAAAGGTTTGGGTGTTACCCTTAGCAACCAATCTAGCCTTTTACCGATAAATAGTACCATCAGGATGATACTTAATAACATAAACCCATCGACACCCTACTAAATGTTTTCCTTGAGGCAAATCTACTAACTCTCACATATCATTTATATATAAAGTTGAAATCTCATTCCTGACACACTTCCAACCAAGAGACTCAAATATATGAATATGAGAACAAGGAAAAGAAATAAAAGACAAAAGTATTAGTAAAAGAACAAACTTGAGAAGACACTTGAGATAAAGAAATAATCTTATCAGTAGGATGTTGAATACAAGAATGAGTATCTTTCCTAAGAGCAATGGGAGATCAGAAGAGGGAACAATAGACAGACTAGTAACAGTGAAACTAGTTAAGGGGAAGAGGTGGAGCGAACAAGTTATTTTTCCTTGCTGTGACTGCATATTATAGTGGTTTGGAATTTTGCAGAAGAGACAAAGAGACGCTAGCTAGGACACGAGAAATTGATAATGGAATGGAAGAAGACCCCAAAACACCAATATCTATAGATGCACTAGAGGCAAAGAAGGAAGATGTACCTTCAAAGAATGTAGCATCAACATTAATGACATAACAAAGAGATTGAGGGAATTGACAAAGATCCATTTGATTGCCCAATGAACCAATTTATCATTCCATTAAGAAAACATACACAACTAAACACACGTGAAAGTAGAGGAAATAAACAACAATCAAGATACAATATATAATAAGGAATACCACCCCTAAAAACAAAGGAGAGTATACTATTAACGAGTTAATAAGCAATATGAATTGCCTCCCAAAAATGTTTAAAAGCATTCATGTAAATCATAAGAGTTCTATCAGCCTCAAGAAGATGCTGGTTTTTTACTTTCAGCCACACCAGTCTGTTGAGGTATATAAGCGCAAGAAGATTGATGTATAATACCATGAATAGCACAATAAGATTGAAGAGGGCCTGTAACATATCCTAAGGGCTTATCAGATTGTAAAACATGAATATTATGAATGGATTGAGTGGCAACTTCTTTATGAAATTATTGAAAAATAGTATGGCCAAATTGAGTTGCAACTTCTTTATGAAATAATTGAAAAATAGAAGAAACTTTAGAGCAAAAAAGATCCACGTTGTTCTTGAATAGTAATCCACAAAAGATACAAAATAAAAAAAACCATAAAAGACTCTTATGCCTCGATGGACCCCAAACATCGGAATGGATCAACTCAAAATGAGTCGACCTACGATTATCAAGGATCAAAATTTCGTTTCGTTTCCATCGAAATGGCCGAAACGTTTCTGTTTGCTAGTGAACCGAAACGAAACACTAGTGGAATACCGAAATTCACATGTTTCTATGGAAACAAATTTGTTTTCGTAGAAACATATCGAAACTATTGGAAACATACCGAAACAGTGGAAACATTTCTTTGGTATCAACAATACTTCTAGAAGTTGGTAAAAGATAATATCAATTTGTTTTTTAAATGGAGGAGATTGAAAGATTAAAACCTAAAATTATAAGAAGATATTTTTATTTTTCCTAAAAAATGATAGAAAATGAAAACTAGAAGTAATGGAAATAAAATGTAGATAAATAATTTATTTTAATACTTAGTTACTAATTATAATAGATTTAAATTACTATATTTTTATTTATTATATTATATGTAACTTGTGTCAAATTGTCTAATCCGTGGATATTACATAATATATATTTATTATTTTATGGTTTATAATAATTTTACATATTTTATAGCAAATATATAACAACTTCATATTACATAAACAAATTACCTCTAAATCTTTAATACTAGTTTTTAATAAGTAAAGAGTTATTTGGTATTAATGACTAATTTACTTTACGTTTTTTTTTTTTAATTTCACCCTATTATCTTCTTGTGTGGATGGACATAAACCCTAACACATTTATAATTAATTATAATATTTATCTTTACACATTCATATATTTTACTTTATGTTTTCAAGTGTTTTTATACATTTTACTTTTTTTCATCGTTTTCACTATATTTCCGAAACGTTTCTGTTTTCTAGGTGACCAAAACAACACTACGAAATAAAATTTTGATCCTTGACAATTATTTTGCCTCGAAGGAAAAGACCCCTTATGATGCTTATCTAACTGGCAAGCATCACACTCTAAACTAGACATAGACTTAAAGATGGAAACAGAACTTTTAAATACTGTAGTGATGGATGATCAAGACAACTATGCCACTGATGAAGTGAAACACTGGCATGTAACGTTGTAGACTTCTAATGGGTATATGAGTGATCAAAGTAATAATGACTATACTGCTCACAATCTCCACAAATTCTCCTCTTCAAATTAAGGCCTTGAAAAACACAATACACGGGATAAAATGTCATAAATCAATGAAGAGCTTTAGTAAATTTCTACAAGACTCGAGAGATTATACATATAATGTATTAAAGATAAACTGTACCAATACTAGCTATAGGACATGAATGACCCTTGGAACAACTGATAATTTAGAAGACTGCGGTCTAGAGAAGATAACAAAGGAATCTTACTAGTCATATGTGTTGAAGCCCCTGAATCTATTATTCGTGGGGTAGAAGAACATGAAAAATATACTATGTTACCAAAATGTGCGGAGGCAACAATATCAGACAAAGACAAGTGTTCCTGGTGAACAAAGGCATTATATTCTTCTTTGGTAAGAGTGACAATCTCAAAAGGAGATGCAATAGCAGAAGTAGTGGGAGCATGACTTCCTGTGGAGCTGTAGGGGTATTCAAAGAGTACATGACCTAATTAGATGAATTAGCTCAAGGTTTTCTATGAAGATCATAGAAATAATCCACTATGTGATTCTCTCCCTCACAATTAGCACACTTATGAACTCCATGGCCCCTACCAAAACCACAATCTCTACCATATCTCCCACGACCTCTATTAAAACCATTAAAACCAGAATTGTAGCTCCTGAAACCACGACCTGAAGAACTAAAATTACTACCACATCTTCCAAAATCACTTTGTATAGAGCCCTTGCCACAAGAAGTATGCTTCCATCCAGTAAAAGCCATAAAAGGTGAATTATCCTAAAGACCTATTAGTGACTCGAAACACTCTAGTATAGACATTACTCAAAGAAGGAATTACCCAAAATGAGGATTTGGAGGAAGGCTAGAAAGAAACTAAGACGAATAAAATTCTTTAGTGGGTGATGCTGATTCAATCTAATAAACCCTTGAAGATGCTGTAATATTCTTTCACTAGCTTATCATTCTAGTGGAAAAAAAATTGATAAACATTATAAACACAAAAGAGATTTTACTCCATAAATTACGTTTCATGGAATGCTTCCCAAATCTCCTTAGCAGTAGACAGGAACAAGACAGTAGAACTCACAAATGGTTCCATACTATTCTATAACCAAGACATAACAATACATTTTTCCAACTTCACTCTTCATACTCCTTACTATCTTTAGATGCAGGACTATTCAGAATATACTTTTAATTTTTTTCGAGCACCCAAAACTATGTTCGTCAACAAATAATTAGACTCATTCAACTTAGTAACTTGCACATTGACAACATCAGATGATGGAATTGAAACCGTTGTGCCCACGACAAATAATTTGACCTATTCAACTTAGTAACTTGCACATTGACAACATCAGATGATGGAATTGAAACCATCTTCACTAAACTAGACTCAGCCTTGGCAATCACCGAATAAAACAAGCCCTAAACAAAAGAAACTTATTATTCCTTCAAAATAACTGACCAACAAGAAAAATCTAAGGACCAATTACCAAAAATTATCACTCAACAAATGCGTACACAACAATCAATTAATGACCCAACCAGCAACTACACATAGGATTCACCAGAATTTCCACAAAAAAAAAAAAAAGAAAAGAAAAGAAAAGGCTGAAGTATTCCACAAGCAATGTTTAGAGGTCTAGTTGCACCCGTATGGTTGTAATAGAACCAACGAAACCGATCTAGAAGCCTCAAAACAATAGATCGAAAAATTGCACCCCCTTATCAGAAAAAGATTCAAAAATGGGAACCCAGTCAAATGATTTCAAAAAATTCCAAAAACAATTACCGTAATTCTTGGAAGATGGAGATGAATCAAATGGTATAATTTTTGTCATTTGGTGACCAGCCAGTGTTGACATCAACATGACCAACTGAACTTCAGCATAAATAGATTGAAAAACCAATTGAACTCAACCAAAACTCCACAAGAAACTTCTAGAGGTCTAGTCATATCCCTCTGGTTGTAATAGAACCAACAACACTGATCAAAAAAGTCCCAAAACAACAAATTGAAAAATCGCACCCCATCAATCTGAAAAGATTCAAATATGAAAAACCCTGTCAAAAAACTTCAAAAACTTCCAAAAAATTACCATAATTCTTGGAAGAGGACGATGAATCAAATGGTATAATTCTTGTCTTCCAGTGACCAGCTGGTGATGATGTTAGCACGATGTCAATGTGCTTGATTTCATTCTCCTGTTCCTGACTTTGTTCATTGAAATCCTATTCGCTTATTTAGATGAAAAATGATCAAGGATGATAAAAATAAAATAAAAAAAGCTAGAAACCCTAACTTTAGTGCTTTGGTACCATGTTGAGTTGTAAAGAGGAGAGAGAATTAGGGGAAGAAATTGGCTATTCCAGCCCTTTATATATTAATAAAGAGAGGGTTACAAAACAGCCCCTTCTTAACACGCGTAATAACTCTAGCATTGTTCCTCATGATATTGTATTAGTTATCACTTTATCCTCTTTGAATCGCTGCCATTTTCTGCCACTTTCTAATTTCATTTTCCATATTGGATGGCATTACATAGATGCGTTTGCAGACTTTTAGACCAGTGTTGACTAGAATAACTAGATTCAGAGGGTCATTGTGATATTTCAATTACAACATCCATGTTATTCACAGATCACTCTGAATTCTATGGTTCATAGATGTATTATTCTTTTACCAACCCAAAAAATAATTCTATAGAGTAGCTCTTTATGCAGGAAATCAGATTACAAATAACGAAAATTTAACAACTTATGATATATAAGATATAATCAATTTCAGTTATATCTATTGTAAGAAATTGTCCAACACATTGACAAGAAATTAATAAATAATAATAATGAAATGAAATGGATGATTGCTAATCAATTATTTGTGTGATGATCTATGCAAAAACTGAATTTGTGAGAACACAGAGTTGCAACGAGGATATTTATGATGAAACATACAGTGCCAATATATATATGTGTGTGTGTGTGTGTGTGTGAACCATGGCTGGTGGCTCAAATGCATCATTGCGGGAGTGGGTGACTCAGTTAGAGGACTTCCTTGGTCCTCCCCAGTCGGATGATGCGGTGCCTCTCTCAGTCCAATGCGATAGGCTGTTGTAGAGCATGGAGAATGTCCAAAAGGCCCAAGAAGAACTCAAAGAGGTGGTGGAGGATCACTATCTTGAAAGCCAAGTCAAGATCAGTGACCTCACGGGCGATTTTGGGGCATTCGCAGACACTCTAAAAGGCATATTGGACACACTAGAGGGAGAAATGACACTGATGAAGCATTCACTGCATGGTGGTGTTGTTGGTTTGCATGATGGCATGCAGAAGGCCAAAGTATCATAACCAAAGGCGTTCTTTGGTGCTTGGAATGCCAAAGAACTGGAAAATTTCCTTTGGGATATGGCATATTATCTTCAGGTTATGCACACACCAGATGTGGAGAGGGTGAATCTCACATCCATGTACTTGACCGGAGATGCAAAGTTGTGGTGGTGCACTCGGTCAAAGGATGGTTCTCGTCCTCAAATTGTGACTTGGGACATTTTGGTGGCAAAAATGAAGGAGCAGTTCCTCCTAAACAACATGGCATGGCAGGCTCTTGATGCTTTGCGATGGCTCAAACAGACCAAGACGGTGAGGGATTATGTCAAGCAGTTCTCTTCTTTGATGCTTGACATCAAAAACATGTATGGGGAGGACAAACTCTTCAATTTCATCGCTAGTCTTCAGAACTGGGCACAGACAGAACTGCGTCGACAAAGTATTAAAGACTTGCCCGTAGTCATAACAGCAGCCGATGCCTTGGTGGACTACAAGCCACAGGCTAACACCGGGGATGGCAGCAACAAGGGTGCCGATAGTGCTGGCAAGGATAGATCCAAGGAGCGCAAGAAGGACAAAAAGAAAGTCGGAAAGGCTGGTTCTTCGGAGGGACAGATGGACAAAGCCTCAAGTTCCAAGGAATCTTTCAAAGGCCAAACCCAAGGCAGATGCTACATCTGTGACGAACCACATTGAGCCAAAAACTGTCCTAAGCGGGAGAAATTGAACACTCTTACTACGGAGGAAGAAGAGAATTTAGAAGAAGAAACCTTGAGGGTCAACCCCATCCAACTCCTCAATGTGCTGCGGAAGGAGTCAATGCCAAGGAAAAGGGTTGATGTATGTGGACATGTTGCTTAACAACCAAGTTTTCAATGCAATGGTGGACACAGGAGCTACAAACAATATAGTTTTGAACAAGGAAGTATACAGGTTGGACCTTGCATTACAACCAGACTTTAGAGTAATCAAGGCAGCCAACTCTGAAGCAAGTCGGCTTGCTAGTGTAGCAAGGGGTGTCCATGTCAAAGTGGGAAACTGGAGCGGGGACTGTAGTTTCTTGGCCATACCTTTAGATGATTTTGAAGTCATTCTTGGGTTGGAGTTTTTCCAGAAGGCGAAGGCAACAGTGATGCCTCACCTTGGTGGATTGTTGATCATGGATGATGGGAGTCCATGTTTTGTTCCTTTCGTGAAGGCAAAGAAAGGAAGGTTTCGAGGATGTCTGCAATTCGGGTCCTTGAAGATTCAACCGGTTCTAATGGTGGAGCAAAGTCCTACTTGGATGATTTGGTAGGCAACAGTGTAGCAGTGCCAAAAGCTGTAGTGATCAAGTCAGGTGGCATGTAGGTCGGGGGCCTAGATTCAAAGACTTGATGTCCTGGAGTTTATTAGTGGGCTGGTTGGTGGGGAAAGGCCAGTCGCGACCAGTGGTGTCATTGGCAGGTGTTAGTGGCAAACTTTTCCAAAGACTTGTTTTGTGATTCTGTCAACAGAGATGATGAAGGCTGAAGGACTTTAGTGGGACTTAGTGGGGGCCAAGTGTGTTCTGCATGCACAGCAGTCAGTGCAAAGGGATATTGTGGGTGAAGGTTAGGCGCAATATCGTGTTATTTGAAATGGTGCAATGGTGGGATGTCTGCAAAGGTAGTGTCAAGTTGACAAGCACGTCGGGTTCTTTTGGTTGGGGTGGTTTGTTAGCCCCTCACTAACTTGACATGGGCATGGGGAGGCATGCCATGCCTTGGTGGCATTTGGCTAAGAGTTGGCATAGGCATGGGGAGGCATGCCATGCCTTTGAATGACTTTTTGAAGTTAGACTAAGTTGGTGGACATTGGCAGCAAGAGTTGGTGCAGCCTTGGGCAACCTTAGGCAAGGTAGTGCACTTGGTGACACTTAGGCGCTCACAGACAAGCGGTGGCAAGCGCACCTGCGCCCAGGCAGGTGCTAGCAAGGCGCACGCACGCGTAGGGTGGGTGGCTTGGCATTGCAAGGACTTGTGTCTGCTTTTGTCAAACGAATAATTTCCACTTTGACATATATAGGGGGGGTACCTCCTTGAGGTGCCCATGGGCGAGTAAGCCATGCGGCCAAAGGCCTTAGCACTTGCGGGGCAAGGCATAGTGTTGTTGCATGAAAGAAGGTCATCACATGGTGGTCCTGACCAAACACCACCACCGGCGGTGGCGGCAGATGGTGGCAATACTTGGTGCATGAAGACCAAGCCATGAGTTGGGCATGGCTTGGCAAACAGTGGGTTAATGAGGTGGCTTGACTCAAGGGGCATGGCATAGGTGTTCCTAGCATGCCAAAGACAGAGACCAAGGCATGAGGGTGGCACAGCTTGGCACGACACTTGGCTAAGCGTGACTTGGGTTCAAGGCTCAGTGTGCTAATGGGTTCAATGGTCTAAGATATGAGAAGAAGGCAATTGTGCACGTGTGGACCAAGGGTTGCATGGCAAAGATTGAGTGGCTCTCATGGGGCAGCGGTTACATGGCAGTTGGTGTTGTCTGCAATGTAGTTAGGGTTGTCACATGTAGAGATGTTGGGACAAAGAAAACTACCTTGGCTTATGTGGTGCTGGTCTGATGAAGACAGCAAGGGTGGCGGTTATTGGTGCAAACTGCTCACCCAATGTGGCATTCACTGGTTGGTCCAACACACCTAGCAGTCGAGGTTGTCAACTACACATACATATGTGGCATTTGTTGGTTGGTGCTAGCACACCTAGCAGTTGGGGTTGTCAACTGCATAGGCATATGTGGCTATTGTTGGTTGGTGCCAGCAAAACCCTAGCAGTTGGGGGTGTCAACTGCTTCCCTGTATTTAAATAGGGGAAAGGTCACAACAATGGCAGGAAGCAAGTGTGCATGAATACACTGTGCTACTGTGTGTATGAACCTTGGTGCCAAACGGATCCTTGTATTCATAATCGGAGTTAGTGAATAAAGGTTGGGGGTGTTTCCCTATAAAGGCTTTGTGTGTTTTGTTGTTTAATTCCGATGTGCTATAAACATTGTGTGTGTGTCACTGTGTGAGGGTTTGAGTAGCTGGTTGTCTGGTGGCCACGCCATCACAAGCAAAAATTTAGTGTGTGCATATATATTTTCACCTTTGTTGCATGATAAAATAATCCACTGGAGTTATATTAACAAATGCCTAACACTATGCCCATTAGAAGAATTTTGATTTAAGTTGTAGGTGTTGCCAGATTCGGAAGCAAGGGAAAAAGATTTTGACTTTAGGCAATGAGAAAAGATGTCAAGGATTTGGCCCCTTTCTTGTTTGTCATGTTAATGAAAGGTTTAAGTCAGTTGTTGCATAGAGCAGTGGAGAATGAGAGAGGAAGTCAGGTGGACATATCTCACATACTACTCACATATGACCCCTTGATTTTTGTGAAGCTAAGTAGAGGCAACTTTGGCTCCTTCGGTGTGTGCTGCTATTTTTTGAGGCAGTGTCAGGATTGACTTGCAAAGAGTGAACTTATTCCAGTGGGGGAGGTGAGGGAGTGGAGGAGTTAGCATGGGACTAGGATCTAGTGTAAATCATTTTCCTACAATCTACTTGGGATTGCCGTTAGGAGCTTCTATGAAATTCAAGTCAGTTTGGGATGTGGTGATTGAGAGATTCTAGAAGAGAGATTAGCGGATGGAAGAGGTAATATCTTTATAAAGGGAGAAGAATCACACTTATCAAAAGCACATTGGCAAGCCTCCCTATATATTACATGTCCTTGTTCCCTATGCCTGCATCGATTGAGAAATGGTTGGAGAAGCTTGAAAGAGACATTTTATGGGAGGGCAAGGAGGGAGAGAGGAAGATGCATCTTGTTAAATGGGAAAAGGCAAAACTTCCCATAAAAGGAGGCCTTGGCTTTAAAGATTTGAGGATGTTCAGTAAATCCCTGTTGGGCTAATGGCTTTGGAGGTTTGGAGAGGAGGAGGACTCATTATGGATGGATGTGATTGCTACAAATTATGGTGTGATGGATGGGGGTTGGTATTCGAAGGAGGTGGTTGAGACATATGGTCGCGGGGTTTGGAAACATATAAGAAAGGTTGTGGATGATTTCTCTCATCATATACGCTTTAACGTAAGGGTTAGAACAAAGGTGAAATTTTGGAAGGATCCTTGGTGTGGTGATGAGCCCTTAAACGATTGATTTCATATGCTTTTTGGTTTGGCTATAAGGAAGCAATAGTGGCTAATTATATTGACTTGGAGGGGGGAGAGGTTGTTTGGAGTCCTCGGTTTTGTAGACTTTTATGATTGGGGGTTGGGAGTTGGGAGTTGGGAGTTGGGAGTTGGGAGAGGTAATGGATTTCTTGGAAACACGTGATAGATGGAAGGCAAGGGAGGGATGGGGAGATCAAATGGTATGGATTGCTTGTAACAAAAAGAGGTTTTCAGTGAGGTCCTATTACAAAGAGCTAGTGTGCAACAATGATAAAACTTTCCCATGGAAAATTATTTGGTGTTCTTGAGTCCCTTCAAAGGTGGCCTTCTTTGCTTGGGTGGCAGCGTGGAATGCAATAGTTACTATGGACAATTTGAAAAGGAGAGTCTTTCAATTACCGAACATGTGTTGTATGTGTAAATGTAAAGAGGAAATGGTAGACCATCTCCTTCTCCATTGTAAAGTGGCAAGGGTTGTTTGGTTTTTTCATTTTTTGGGTGTAGTTGGGTGACTTCGGGTTTGACAAAGAAGATGCTCTTAAGTTGGAGGTGTAGCAAAGCAAGGAAGGAGGCTCGAGTTGCTTGGAGGATGGCTCCATTATGTCTTATGTGCTGCTTATGGAATGAGAGGAACACAAGGGTTTTTGAAGGGGTGGAACAACCTCTTTTTAGGTGGAAGATAATTTTTTGAAATTGTTTTTTTTTTTTTTGGGTTAGAGAGGATATTCCAATGCATGTAAATTCTTCTGTGAATTTTTTGGGAGATCTTATTCTGTTGTTTTTGTAGCCAATTCTCTTCTTTTTTACATGGATTGCGCCCCCCTTGGGCGCTTGTTGTATATACGCTCATATTTACCGATAAAAAAAAAGATATGTATAACCAACCCATGTATCAGTATTTAATGCTTTGTCGGATTGGGTTAGGCTTAGTCTTAATTCTTAAAGAAAACAATAGAAGATTTGAAAACTTGTGTAATTTGATTTATTCACCATGTTGTAGCTCCCAAATGGTTATCTATTAAGTACAGTGGACCTGTGAAAAAAATACTGTTTATTAATAATGTGTGCTGCGAATGTCTATTGTCAGAATAATTGAGGCTTAATTTTGTTTAGCTGCCATTGTATCTTGGAAAGCAACCAAAAAAAAGCAGAAAGCTGAGTGGCTTTTTATCAAACGTGTGTGAATTATTCTTGAGGTTTATGGAAAAAAAAGGACTTCTCAAAATTATTGTTGATAAGGTTTTCTATATTTTTTTATTTGAATTAGGACTTTTTTTCCTTCCCCCAATACATCATAAGGACTTCCGTGCCAATAATCGAACCTGTGATGTCTCAGCAACACTCGTATCCCGCTATATATGTGAGATGGTGGAAATGTATTATGCTGTGGTTAGTTTTAAGCTATTGGAGATATTAGGCAATGCATTTGCTTCTCTTCCTTTTAATTATAATTTTTTTCAAATTATTAATTTCTTGGTCATTAACCATAGGTCTCTCAGTGGAATACAAATTGCAAAATATTGCCATATATATATCCATCGGTAAATCACACTTTTCCGATATGCGATACGATATTTATATTTGATTTAAATTCACAAAATATTGCAAGTATATTGCCAAATTTTACAATATATTTACGTATATATTGCACAGATTTATCGCATATTTTCAAATGAGTTTCTCATTATATTATTAAAAATTTAAGATATATGGTGATATATAATATAGCACATTATGCTTTAGCCTTTAGGTATATATTCCCCGAGTACAAATTTCTGTAGTAAAATATATTTTATAATTTAACAACACTTATTACTTAATAATTTTTTAAAACCAACATATTTCATAATGAAATCAGTAATTCTATTAATAATTTTTTCTATAAAAATTATTTATTTTATAATTTGATAAAAATTTTAGCATCTATCATAAGAAAAATATTACTAATATTAATTTATGAGTAGTAAAGAAGCATATTGAGAGATCTCTTAACATAGATCATATATGATGGTATTTTTTTAATTTTTTTTGGTACTAAGTTCCTCGCTTTTGAAAGTATGCATGCATGTCTTTTTTCTATTGAAAAAATCATATATTTGTGAGAAAGTTTTTACATTCATAAATATTAAATTGAGAAACTTAATATTTAAACCTTGTGTTTTCTGAAAAATTGAGTAAATTACCCTATGTTTTTTTGAAATTACATTTCACTCTCCTGTCAGAGGTGTTTATGTAACAGTTACCTCTACTACCGTCAACATCCGTTACTGACATAAGTCACTGTGCATGACATCAACAAATTGATTGATATTTTCATCCCCAAAACACCCTTAAAGTAGATAGAATGGCATATCTACCCTTACTTTATAACTTAAATCACAATTATTCCCTCTTAACATTTGTAAGGAACCTCCCTCCCTTCTCATCTGGACTCCGTATAGTCATATCAACTAAAAAGCATCAACTAAATACAGAATTCTTAGCACCAAAAAAAATAAACTACTTTAACAAAAAGCTACTGTTCAAACAATATAACACTGCAAACTTAATAATAAAATAAATTGAAATAAATACAATATTTCCATTTCATTGATATCTCTTTTTTTTTTTCCTTTATTGATAGGTAATATCCCTTATGTTACATCATAGTTCAAACACTTCACAGTTAAAAGCTACTCTTCAATGCCCACAATTACAAAAAAAAAAATAATAAACAAAACAATAAAAATTCCAAAAGTGGGCAGTATGCATCTATACATAATATTGTCCAGGATCCAGCCTATTTAACATTGTCTGTTCACCGTCCCACGAAAACAAATAGGTGCTGCAATTAATAAGTGTCTGCTGCCACTATCCTAAAGCAATAGCTGCAACCAAAAAAAAAAAAAAGGAGCAACTGTTGCCACTGTCTGAAAGCAACTGGTGCAACCAAAAATATAGCAACTGTTGCCACTGTCCAACATAGCTTCAGTTAAGGTCTGTCCCCAAACAATAAACTCAACTGCTACAACTTACCATCTACATCTATTAAATGCAGGTCTGTCCCAAAAACCAAAAGTAACCCCAACTAACTATCAGTTAAATGCTGAAAATTACCAAATGCCAATTTATAGCAACCATCCTGCACAAATCAATTCAATTAATAGCAACTATTCAGCAAAAATTAATTGAAAGAACAACTTATCAACTAAATATGGAAGATTATCAATTGAACAACCAATTGACTGCTGAAAAATTACCAATTGAATGCCGAATATTATCAACTAAGAACAGAAGATATTAACTAAAAAGCATCAATTGAAAGAATGATGATTGTCATTTGAACCACCAATTGAATGCTGAAAATGACCAACTGAAAATGAAGATTAAACCCAAAACGGAATGATTCAGGTACAAATGCAAAACTAAATCCATAGGGATTAACAAAAATCTATTTTCAACGTGTGTATTTATTCTATCTAATGTCCATTTGGTGCTAATTACAATGACTATTTGATAGTAATCTAAAAACAAAGATGAAATGAAACTTTTATTTAGATGCACTTTGGTTCTTCCACTAAATTCATGTCGGCACACAGTACCACCATGAACTCCCCAAGTGCCAACAGCTCAAATCCCTCTTGCCAATCCCAACATCTGCCATCAGCAGAATCATTGCTTCTGCCATTTGCTGTTCTGTTGGCTTCAACAGTATGTCCAAAAATGCTTTCCTATTTTGTAATTGATGCATCATTTTTCCAGAACTTAAATGAAACATGCATGCTTTAATGTCATGGTGCATAAAAAAGTAAAATAGTAAAGAAATTTCTTCTCTTTCCTCTACAAAAAAGTACATTTATATACCATAATCAGATCGTTAAATGTTACCCGAGTAAATTTGGTTCGTAATTATTTGTCACTTTATGTTCTGACAATAAATAAACATACTAACTGACAGCTTATTTTCACTGTTCTTTAAATTTTGTTTCCTTGAAATTGATGGTACACAAGAGCTTTACTTGGTGATTAAATTTGAAATGGTATTTCATTGATGCAGGTCCTTGCTCTGAATAGTGTTTCATAACAATCAAAATCACAAGGAAAATGAATCAAATTTCTCTGAGAAAGGATTATACTATAAAAATGAAATAAAACAAAGATGGATATGGAATTCTTATTTAGCTATACTCAGTCTGGACAGAATGCTGATCATTTTATCATTAAGAATAACAGAAAAGTTGTTTCAATCTGAAACAAGGAAAAATAAATATATACTAACATCCATGTCAATATACGTACACATCCCCTATACATATAAATATATACAGCTTCTGAAAGGTAATTTGCGTACAAATGGATTAAAGATGATTCTGAGAAAGAATTAGCAATGAAATAAAATTCAAGGTAGGATGACATACAGTATCATCTGAACAGAATACTGACTAATGTATCGTTACAATAAGTGGTGAAAATCTTTGTATATATCAGAAACAAAAGAACATAAAAGCTTCACAGGAGAGGAAAATCCCAACCTTTGATCACGCCCAAAACCCAAAAAAAATCATCAGTTTTAGATGAAGAACCTGAAAACCCTAACCTACAACCACACCCAAAAACCAAAACAAATAAAGATGATCAAACACAGATAAATGAACATGAAAACCCAAAACAGACCCAGAAACCAGGTATGTACCTGAGTTGATGATCGCAACACAAGTGATAAATTTTCAAAAGAGTGGTGATCTTCTAACAAACAACCCATTGTTGCAATGGTTAATCAATGATTAGAATGGAAAAAACAGATTGGGTATCGATTGGTTTGGCTTACTGGTTGGAGGGTATATCTCGATTGATTTGGGGGTAATCAATGGTCGATTTAGGCATCAAATTGGGATCGGAATGATTTCCTAATTTGAATGGGTATCGACCGATTTGGCTAATTGGTTTTGAGGGTTCATCTCAATTGATTTGGGAGGTAACCAGTGGTTGATTTGGAGAGTCAATTGGGAGGTAGTCAATTTAACTACTGAATGTTTGGATATGTTAGACTGAGGGTATAGTAGTAATTTCATCAAAATTGACATTTTGACTAATAAATATTATTAGGGACAATTATGTAAATTTGCATTTGTCGTTAACGGCGTCAAGCCGATAGCCATGACAAGGGAGTGCAATGTAATTTCAAAAACCCCATAAGATTTTTTTATAATTGTCAAAAACTTCGGGGGAGGTCAGTATAATTTACTCTATAAAAAAATTGATTAACTAAAAGTTTAGATTATTCCAAGATTGCAAGTGTTAGAGGTTCTATTGTATTTCCTTGGACAATTAATCTCAATAGTAGTAATAGGGATCATATTACGAGTTATGTGAGTTAATTGAATATGAGTTAGTAAGTATCCATATCCATATAGTTATTGGTAGGATGTTGATTAAGTTTGGCTACCATAAATTTAAATGCCACTCAAAATTCTTGAGAACATTACTATGGAGAAGTTGAAGGATAAATTAATCATTGGAGGAAATTGCACGAATAATGCATAGCATAACTAGAGTACCATGAAACTGCCCAGTGGAATTTCAAATGTCTTCTTTAAGTGGTCCAGATGGGGGGGAAAAAACCACAAAAAAAAGGTAATAATAAGTTTGAATCTAAACCAAATTAATACTTAACGAAAATAAAAATTAAATCACGTAGGCACTCCATGCCATACTAATTGTACGTTTTGTTGTGTTTTATGATTGGTGTAATTGTATAGTTTAGATTTATTTTATTAGAAATATATATATATATATATTTATGTTTGACCATTATTCAATGTTGATATAACTAAATTATGATATTACATATCACTGTGTTCTTCGTCTTTCAGTAGCATGCATTTTTCATACCCTACACACCATAAACTTGTCAAATCTGTGTATTTTATTTGCAATAGTTCGGCTCATAGTCATATATTAGGATCTATAAGCACTTCCAAAAATTTCCATGATTTTATGTTAAGAATCCCTTAAAAGAACTTGCAATGTCAATATCTAACAACAATATATTCATAATTTTGTGCTTGAGATGTATCTTTTTGTGGAAATCCCGAATGATTTGGAGGAAATCGTAGGAGATGATTGAGGCTCTAATTAGATCTGATATTTAGGCTAGTTATATGGGTTGACTTTTATTTTTTCATATTTTTGTTCTCTCTGTACATGTTAAATAGGGATCCAAATATGTAAGAATATAATTTGATATATAAGTAGATCATTTTCTACACGGTATCAGAGCTCGGGATACTCTGAAACCCTAGCAATCCATGGCTGCCCAAAAGGGAGACAGTCATGAGTCCAGTCAGTCGGCAAACCAAGAAGGAGAGTCGGAGCTTACCTCTTCCATGGGCTCGGCTGGTATGTTCGAGACTTCTTCACTCCATCTTACCATAGAAAAACTCAATGGTAAGAACTATCGGAAGTGGGCGCAGTCCATCAAACTCATTATCGACGATAAGGGAAAGCTCAGCTTCCTTACTGGCGAAACTTGTCAACCACCTTCCACCGACGCAACTGCCTCCCAGAAATGGCGATCCGAGAATTCCTTGATAACATCGTGTCTGATTAACTCCATGAAGCGAACCATCGGAAAAACCTATATGTTCCTCCCGACGGCAAAGGATGTGTGGGACGCCGTGCGAGAGACATACTCAAATACTGAAGATGCATCTCAGATTTTTGAATTCAAGACGAGGCTATGGCAGATGAAGCAAGGAGATAGGGAAGTTACAGAGTTCTACACAGAAATTTTGGGATTATGGTAAGAACTTGACCTCAGTTGCGGCGAAGAATGAGAGTGCACAGGTGACAGCGTTCGATTCAAGAAGAAGATGGAAGCCGAGAGGGTATTCGAGTTTTTGGCGGGGCTGAATCGTGAGCTCGACGACGTGCGAAGCTGGATTTTGGGTCAACGGCCGCTGCCTTCCATCCGAGAAATCTTCGCTGAGGTGCGACGGGAAGAACAGAGACGGAAGGTGATGTTGAAGGGGCAGTCCTCCTCTAGGCCTGAAGCATCAGCTCTTATTTCTTTATATTCACATGGGCCTCAAGCTGGATCAGGCCCAAGACAGGCCAGAAGGCCTTATTGCGATCACTGCAAAAAAAGGGGCCATACAAAGGAAACTTGCTGGACTTTACATGGGAAGCCCACGGACTGGAAGCCCAGACAACCCAATAAAGCCCATGGACATCAGGTTTCCATTGAAGCCCAAGCAGAAAAAATGCCCACCAACAATCACCAGACCGCCTCTAGTGGGGGATTTAATTCCGATCAACTTGCGAAACTATATGAGCTTTTTTCTAATTTCCAAGCCTCCGGTCAGTCTTCCACTACTCTGTCATCTGGTTCCTTAGCCCACAAAGGTATATTTCTGACAACTCTTAGTACCAAGTCTCATTTTACTCCTTGGAGTATTGACTCTGGTGCGTCTGACCATATGACAGATGCACATCATTTATTTTCTACATATTTACCTTGTGCCGGTAATTTAAAGGTGAAAATCGCAGATGGTACTTTATCCGCAGTTGCCGGCAAGGGGAGTATTCGTATTTCTGAGACTATTACTCTAGACCCTGTCCTCATGTTCCTAATTTATCTTGCAATTTGCTGTCTGTTAGCCAGTTAACCAAACAATCTAATTGCTCAGCTAAATTTCTTCCCTCTCATTGTGTCTTTTAGGACCTATCATCGGGGAAGACGATTGGCAGTGCTAAGGAATGTGAGGGGCTATACTACTTCAACGAAGCTAATATGAGTAAACAGTGTTCTCCTAATGTTTGTAATTCTGCATCTCGTCCTAGGGATAGTGAACTTTTGTTGTGGCACAAAAGAATGGGTCATCCTAGTTTTCAGTATTTGCAGCACTTATTCCCTTCACTATGTTTGAATAAAAATTCTTTGGACTTTCAGTATGAAGTGTGTGAACTTGCTAAACACCATCGTACTACTTTTCCTAGATCTGAGTATAAACCATCCATGCCCTTTACTCTGATTCATAGTGATCTATGGGGACCTCCCGTACCCCCAATAGGACCCATAAAAAATGGTCTATTACTTTTATTAATGACCATACTCGTTTGTGTTGGGCTTACTTATTAACTGATAAAACTGAGGTTCAATCCGTCTTCATGAACTTTCACTCTATGATACAAACCCAGTTTCATACAAAAATCCAAATTCTTCGTACTGATAATGGTACTAAGTATTTCAATAACTCCCTGGGCCCTTACCTTCAAGAGAATGGAATTCTCCACCAAAGTTCTTGTGTTGACACTCCTCAACAAAATGGGGTGGCTGAACTGAAAAATCGACATATCCTTGATACTGCTCGTGCCCTGCTGTTCAACTCTCATATGCCATCAACTTTTTGGGGTGACTCCATTTTGACGGCCACATACCTAATAAACCGGATGCCGAGTCGAGTCCTTTCTTTTGCTACGCCTCTCCAAAAATTCCAAGAGTTTTTTCCCCACTCTCGACTCAATGCACACCTTCCGCCCCGTGTCATTGGGTCTACTGTGTTTGTCCATATTCACGCACACAAGCGAAACAAATTGGACCCTAGGGCACTTAAATGTGTCTTCCTTGGCTACTCTACCACTCAGAAAGGCTACAAATGCTATGACCCTCTCTCACAAAAGCTCTATGTTAGCCTAGGACGTCACCTTCTTTGAAGATACTCCTCTACTACTCGCTTCAGGGGGAGTCTGTGAGTGAAGCTCGAACTCGACCCTTAGACACAGACTACTTTGATGTTGCGGTTCTCTTGTCTAACCCTATATCTACCTCTTCGCCTAGTACAGAAGGAACCTTGAACACAGGGAGAGGCACTGAAATACAAACAAATAGGGAAACACTTGTCTACTCAAGAAGGCCAAATTTGAAGTCAACTGAGACCCTCACTTCCAAAGCACCAATAGAATCAGAACCGGTGATAGTTCCAACTCCTCATGAGTCCAGTTCTAATCCTGACCAGGTAACAGATGACTTACCTATTGCTCTTAGAACGCAACCTCGTTCATGTACTCTCCACCCTATCTCAAAATTTGTATCTTACAATGCTCTGTCTACAAAGTGTCGTGCTTTTATATCTAATCTTGACAGAGTCCAGATTCCTAAGAATATTCAGGAAGCCTTGGAGATTCCAGAATGGAGAAAGGCAGTGATGGAAGAAATAAGAGCATTACAAAAGAATGAGACTTGGGAGGTGATGAATTTGCCAAGAGGGAAGAAACCAGTGGGACTGTAAATGGGTGTTCACAGTGAAATACAAGGCTAATGGCACGGTAGAGCGATACAAAGCCCACCTTGTTGCAAAGGGGTTCACTCAAACCTATGGTATTGACTACACCGAGACATTTGCACTAGTAGCAAAGCTGGAATACTATACGAGTCCTTCTATCCTTGGCAACAAATCTGGACTGGCCACTCCATCAGTTTGATATCAAGAATACCTTTCTGAATGGTGAGCTAGAAGAAGAAGTGTTCATAACGATACCACCAGGATTTTGCAAAGAGGGAGAAGAAACCAAAGTGTGCAAATTGAAGAAATCCTTGTATGGACTCAAGCAATCTCCGAGAGCTTGGTTTGATAGATTTGCAAAGGTGATAAAAAATCAAGGATATCAACAGGGACAGTCAAATCATACTATGTTCTTCAAACAGTCCAAAGATGGAAGAAGGACCATCCTGATCGTATATGTTGATGACATCATTCTCACTGGAGATAACGCAGGAGAGGTAGAAAGATTAAAGAAGGTTCTAGCTACAAAATTTGAGGTAAAGGACCTGGGTCAAATGCAATACTTCCTGGGAATGGAGGTTGCCAGATCAAGTAAGAGAATTAGTAGTCTCTCAGAGAAAGTATGTACTTGACTTGTTGGCCGAGACTGATTGCAAGTCAAGCGATACGCCTATCGAGACAGGGAAAAGAATTGGAGATGCTGGGAAACCCGTGGCAAGATAGAGATATCAATGCCTGGTAGGTAGACTAATCTACCTTTCTCACACTAGACCTGACATTGCTTTCGCTGTAAGTATGGTTAGCCAACACATGCATTCACCAAAGGAAAGTCACCTGGAAGCAGTATACAAGATCCTCAGGTATCTGAAGGGCTCTCCAGGGCGAAGGATTATTCTTTAAGAAGTGTGACAGTAAGAATGTAGAAATCTATACAGATGCAGATTGGGCAGGATCAACAGAAGACAGAAGATCTACTACCGGCTACTGTACCTATGTTTGGGGAAATCTAGTAACATGGAGAAGCAAGAAGCAGAGTGTAGTAGCCAGAAGCAGTGCCGAGGCTGAGTTCAGAGCAGTTGCACGAGGGATGTGTGAAGGACTATGGTTACAGAAGCTTTTGGAAGAGCTACACATCACAGTAGAATTCCCTATCAAACTCTATTGCTGATAACAAAGCCGCCATTAGCATTTCTCATAATCCTGTTCAGCATGACAGGACTAAACATATAGAAGTAGACAGGCATTTTATAACAGAAAAAATTGAGAAGGGGACAATCTGCATGACTTATATCCCAACAAGAGAACAAGTGGCAGATGTGTACTAAGAGATTACCGAGATCTAGCTTTGAAGATTTTATTTGCAAGTTGCACATAATCAATATCTATGATCCAACTTGAGGGGGAGTGTGGAAATCCCGAATGATTTGGAGGAAATTGTAGGAGATGATTGAGGCTCTAATTAGATCTGATATTTAGGCTAGTTATATGGGTTGACTTTTATTTCTCCATATTTTTGTTCTCTCTGTACATGTTAAATAGGGATCCAAATATGTAAGAATATAATTTGATATACAAGTAGATCATTTTCTACACTTTTTTACTGAGATTTTGTTCATTCGGTCTTTATACATCATATTCATGATAAATGACACTAATTCATGATAAATGACATAATAGATATATACTATGTAATATCCACGAATTAGATAATTTGACACAAGTTACATATAAAATAAAAAATAAAACAAATAACGATTTAAACCTATTATAATTAGTAACTTAGTATTAAAATAGTTGTTTCTCTACACTTTATTTTTCCTACTACTTTTCTATTATTTTAGAAAAAATAATAGAAATATCTTCTTATAATTTTGAGTCTTAATCCTTAAAAAATAAATGGATATTATTTTTTACTAACTTCTAGAATTATTGTTGATACAAAAGAAATGTTTCCTCTGATTTGGTATGTTTCCACTAGTTTTGGTATGTTTCCACGAAAACAATTTTGTTTCCATGGAAACATGTAAATTTTGATATTCCACTAGTGTTTCGTTTCGGTTCCCTGAGAAACAGAAACGTTTCGGCCGTTTCGATGGAAAAGAAACGAAATTTTGATCCTTGCTTTTAATACCTCTTTCCTGAAAGGAAAAGAAGTTTAATGACTATAGGTCAGTTGTATTATGTTTGAGCCAATTTGATTTTTACTTTTCTGGGCTTCTACACTTGGCTATTTTATTTATTTGTTTATTTATTTTGAAAAGTAACTTGGCTATTATATATATTTGCAATTCACTATTTATAGTCAGAACTGGCCAGCCGTTTTCTTAGCAACTAAAGTTTTTTCCTTGAAATATAGGGGTAGTTTTGTTTAGTGTACTTTTCTGTATTCCTCTAAATAGCTGCTTTGATACTCTTATAACTTTCAATAGAATAATATTCCACACCTGTAGACTTGATTTATGTCACTTTCTCCCACAGTGCACCAGAACTCAGCATGCTATGCCCTAGAATATAGAGGACCTTTTCCAAAGCCAGAGAGCATGCACCGGGTTACACCTAGTGGATTCTCAAATGGTGGGTCATCACTGCACTCGTGCATTCAAACTGCCATTGATATGTCTGCTCATGCCAGAAGGATTGATGTTTCACCAAACATGCAGTTGGCTCAGAGCTCAAATGTGGGAATGAAACAAGGAGCAAATGGCGGGGTGATCAAAACAGAGGCTGGCTATACAGGCAGTTCCCCATTCATGTTTGGTGCTGATGGCAATGTCCTGGAAACACATCCTGCAATTGTGAATGCATCTGTTTCATCTTTCAGTAGTGTAGAGTCCAGTTTGCAACCCCTAAATGAAAAACTCTTTGATGGCGGCATAACTTTATTTGGATTATTAGAGCAGATTCCTCGAAACTTGAGTATCTCAGACTTCACAGCGGACTTTTCTAGTAGTTCTGGTTTGCTCTCTCTCTCTCTCTCTCTCTCTCTCTGCCTGCTAAAATCTTATAGATCAACTACAAGGTCAATTTTTTTAGTCCATGGGAGTTAGTTCACGCCAAGATGTGTGTTGGATTGTGGGCAAACAAAGTAGTTTCAGCACTGTCCTACTGTGCACATTTATATTACTTGAATCAAGCAGCTTTGAATATTAGAACCATGCTTAATTTTAATGTTCGTGTTCTAATTCTTTTCAGATATTTTGGAGAGTTACTCTAGGTCACCTTTCCTAGCAGCAGATACAGACAACTTCCTTGATCCCCATGGTAGGAGAGAACACCAAGGTGAGGTTTTTGGTATTTGTCATTATTCATCAAATCTCAAAGAGGGTCACTGATATTCCAGTCCTGGCCTTTCAGGAGACAATAGGAGGCTGAACACTATATCAGAAGGCTTGAGTTATGAAGATTTTGCTAGTGATTGATTGAGCAATCCCAATGGTACATCCAATAACTAATGAACTATTAATTTGTGCATAGGTGCAGCTTCTAAATCCTATTTGTTATCTAAACGAAGTTAAATGAAGTTACCTTTAAGATATATTCAAGTCCACAAAAGAATTTTGTATATGAGTGAACCCTTCTATATCCATGTCCAGGTTACTTAAGCATGCTGCTTAGTTCTCTTTTCTTTTTGTTTTAACTTTGGATTGATATCTTATAGAATATGAGGCACATTTTCTCCAGAATTGCTATTTGTGATTCTTGCATTGCCAAAGGTTTCCAGCAACCTACAAGTTCTCACTTTGGCCCCACGGCCCCTAACTGTATAATGATTTGTAATTGAGAGCAATTTTTAGATTATCTGGTACTTCATTAGACTGATTTGGGGATTTTTTATTTTTTGAGATGGAGAAATAGTCAAGGGATAATATATTGTTATTTGGGAATAATTATAGAAAAAGAATATAGTTTATTTGGGAATGTAATTTCTGTAGAAGATTTGTGATTTGGTCCTCCCTTCTCCCGTCTGCTAAAGTGCAAAATTAAGAGACTACTGGTTTTTTTCACTTTCAATGTGATATATCTCTAGGAAATCATCTTCTAAACTGAGCTCAAAATTCCTAACAAAATTGTGTAATGATTAGTCGTGGGCATAGGAAACCATTCTTCTTTTCAAACACCCCTGTAATTGTCCAATTTGTCTCACATAAACAATTGACATTCCTTTGTTTTATGATTTGCTGCAGGTTGTCCAACTTCTCCCCGTTGGAACACAAGTTTTTGTAACTAGCTTCTCAGAAATGGAGAGAGTTTAGACTTTTGGAAACTCTGAAGGTATTAATTGCTGTATGGTTAAGTAATAATTTAGTAATGGTGGAAAACATTAGTTATGTTTCTTTGAGACCATGGGTTTCCTTGGATATGATCTTACACTCCAATATTAGGCTAAAACAATGTTATAGTGGTAGTGAAGACAGTAGTAGTGTTGCGGTATTTAACTTCTGTTTTTGTTTTAAACTGGTGCTGTGAATGATCAATAATGATATTTGGAATTTCTTTTTTTCACCTAATGGATGAGGATTAAACTCCTGTGTGATTCAACATCTTTTGTATTCACATCTTGATGCATCAGAAGTATAAGCTATCAATTATTCGTGTGCCTGACTGAGGTCAATGAACCAGACACGAAGAGAGAATGCAAAGAAGCGTAAGGGCCTTGAACCGAAATAATAGTTAGTCTATATCAGTAATGATTTTATAAGTGAGTTCTACCATTTTTTAATCCAAAGTTGTTGTGGTATTGCTGTTCACTTGAAATTGGTGCAAAGTACTTGGAAGTCGTTTACTTTTTCATTGTTGAAATTGTTTGAAACCAAAGACTCGCTACCAAGATGAAATTCCTCTTTCAATCAGATATATATAATCACGACCTGAGTTTTCTCACTACCGCTTGAGCAAATTTTAATTTTTCACTTCCACCTAGTGTTACACTATACCCATTCATCTAGACGTTAACATCAATTAATTCCATTGCACATAGATTAAGCAATACATCGTGCATCTATTCCACTCACACAATTTGATAAGGTTCACAAACGTCTAAAATTTTACATTTTTATAGTAAATGAGTTTTTTAATCATCAATTAGTGAAAGATACCTCAAAATAAGTGTCTAGAAACTAAGGTGTAATGAAAAATATTTTAACCATTTTTAAATTATGTGATTCTCAAGTCCTAATAGTGATAAGGTGACATCCATTATTTTATTCTTAATGACAAAATTATCCTTACTTTTCACTTAAAAAAAACATAGAGCTTCTTTCCACCAAACCTCAGTCCAACCTTTCATGTTATCACTTTTTGTTTTTGAAACTTTCAAAATTAAATAACTTACAATATATATGTCCGTTTTTTATAATAATAAAAAAAAGCATTATATATTTGAACTCTAAAAGTAGGAAATTTTGTAAAAAAAAAATTAAAATAAAATCGTAGTTTTTTTTAAGGCGTTGCCAAGGAATTGTTGAAGGGTTGGTGGGTTTAAAATACAATAGCCCAAGCCATGTAGAGAAAATTTGAAAAATGCTCCAAGTGTAGTGCTTTCTTTAATTTAAAATTATATGTTGGCATAGCAATACACATTCTATAATATAATGTCAGTTTATTGTGATAAAAAGTTAAAGGGAACAATACAATTATTATAGCAAACTTTAATTCCAAGAACAGTGCATGAACTTTCATATGAGATTTATATAAAGAGAAAACAATTAGGAAAAACTTTGTTCCAAGCCATACAACACACTCTTGAATCCATTTAGTTTCCCTCTCCTGAAATAGTTTCTTATGTAAGTGAAATTAGTCTTACAACATTTTGTTTACTAATTGTGTTATGATCAAACGCATTCCACATTTCTTCCTTGATTGCTACAACAAAAATAACAACAAAACACATTCAACATTTCTTCTTTGATTACAACAAATAAAAACAAAAAAATTACAGATAAATGCGTACTAGCAATGGTATAATATGACCATTGGATTAAGTGATGAAGCATTTGAAAATGAATTTAATATTACATTATTTTAGTTTTGTTTTTTAGAAAATAATTGGCATGAAATTTCATAATATTAACCAATGGTTAGATTCTAACAATTGAAGCATTAGCAGTTGCCTCTTCCTTGAATTAATACTCAATTATGGATTTTGTAATTTCTTGAATTTGTTGTTTTCTTTATCTAATTTTTTGTTGTATCAATATTAGAGTATTACCACTTTCCTAAGGAACAAAAGTTGTTTGATACAGTGTTAAAAACAAGTGTAATACTTTGTTTTATTTAAGGAATTTCTCAAATTTCTCTTTTTTGGGACAGACATTTCTCTGTATTAGTTTTGTGGATAGAGAATTTTTTTCAAAAATTCTCTATAAAAATGCACAAATTTTTTTGACAGAATTTACTATACAATATGGATCTTTTTAGAGTCAAAATATATAATTTTTATGAAAAACGGACTTATTTATTGCAAGTTATTTAATTTTAAAATTTATAAAAAAAGTTAGGTGATGATATGGCAAGAGAGCACGTCAAGCTTTGGTTAATGTTCTCTGTTTTTTGAATTTTTATACTAAAGGGGTATTTTTTTGAATAACAAATTTAGGAACTTTATGGGTTAACACTTTTGAGGTTGAACCTTGAATTAATTAAACACTTTATGAGGAACCTATTACCCAATCCCCTATTTAAAAAACTATTTTCTTTTACAAATTTTCACAACCTTGAAAATTAGATTTGAGCATCTAACATGTAGCCAAATTCTCAATAAAACTAATAACAATTGAAAAATTTCTCAATTTTTTATTAAACTATTAAATTTTACACTTCTGCTGCACTTGAAATTTGTCAAATTTTACACTTTTACTGAAACAATTTTGAATCAGTTTTTTTTTTCAAAATTTCATATGCAATATAAATCTTATTTAATAAATATCAATTTTTAGAATTTAAATATATAAATTTTATAAAAAAACGAGTCTATAATTCATAAGTTATTGAATTTTGAAATCTTAAAAAACTTTTTGAAAAAAGTGCACCATTCACGTGCCTATTCTTTTAAAGTAATGAACTAATTTGAAATTAAAAGGTATTCTAATCATTAAAGATTTAAAAGACTGGACAGATCACTAAATTTAGGTCGGGAGTTATTCATAAGTTTTAAACTTTTCATAGAGTTCTAACCTAACAACCCTTTTTTTTTTAACCAAATCAATGCAATTTAAGATTTTCTTATCAAATAATGGTAATTATAAATGTGTTTATCAGACTCAGGAAAAAAAAAATACAAATATTAGTTAAACTAACTTTTCTTATAATAAAAAACATCACTTCAAGTGATGATTTTAATTTTTAGAAATATCAACTATTAAAAACATAATTTGAAGTGCCAAAGCAAACAGTGACCTAAAAACATTACTATCCATTTTTAAATAGAAGAACAAAGTTTAAATTCCCACAGAAAATAAAGGTCGAGAAAAGTAGTAGAGATTTAATACCTCCCTAACATAATTTGAACTAAGAATCTCAATATTTGCATTGCTTTGATAAAACAAAGTTGCATTTTACCCTATTTAGTAATTAAGTTATTTATTTATGTGAGTAGCCAAAAAACAAGCAAGCAAAGAGAAATGTTTATACAATAACTGAATTGGTTTCAAACTCAAGGAGTAATCTAAAAACCTTCAAAATGTTATAAATCACAATTCACAACAATCATATATGATCGATCATACATCATCTTGTGTTGGGCGTGGAGATATTTTCATGACTTCACTTCTTGATTTTGAATTAATTATGGAGTGGTTAAAAACTACTACCACACTTGTATTTTACAAAAGTTCTCAAATTAAAAATGAGAAATGCAACACTATTCAAATTTATATCTTAACTAAAATGTGACACTTTATAATTCACGATACTTCAAGAATAATGCTACTTATCTTAAATTCTTATACCAAATTTCGTATATCAAATAATATGATAATAAATCATTAGCCGCGTCATTTAGAATGGAAAATTTATTACCAAAATTTAGAACATTTAAATTCAACAAAACTATACTTTCAAATAATGACACTATATTATTAACATCATATTGATAATGTAACTAGAGATGTCAATTGTATCGTGTTGTATTCGTGTTAAGGTATGAACATTCGATTATATGAGTCAACCCAAAGACAGTACATTATCTAATCATGTCAAGATTCTCAACCCTAACACGGCATGTTTATTACACATAACACGACACGATTCATGTTACCCATTTAATAAATGAGTTGTGTTAACACGAGTAACACAACACAACTCGTTTAACTCATTTAATAAAAAGATCATATTAAAATCAACACTATTAACACAACCCATTTTAACACGTTTAACTTTTTTAATAAATACACTTGTTGAGTTATTCTTTTTCTTTTAATGAATTTTTTTTTTATATTTTTATTAAATTAAAATATAAATTTAGTATTAAAAAAGATTAAAACTTATAATATTAAATTTTTTCTATACTTATAAAAAAATATTAATTATTACATATATTAATACTTATAATACAAAATAATTCTAATTATTCATATTTATTAATTTTAACTGTGTCAACCCACATATCAACCCTAACCTAACCTATTTAATAATTATGTTAATTATATCAATCTGTTTCTGACCCAAATTCATTTAAACTCAACCCAAATTCACTAATTTTATGTTATGATCGAATCATGTTATTATGTTGTATTATAAATTGACACTCCTAAATGTAACAATAGTACATTATCACATCATTTGAGATATAAATTTGAAAAGAATTACATTGCTCTATAGTATTATTAATACTTTAAATCATATATAGTTAATGTAATACAATAATATAATATCGCATCAGTGTCACATCATTTGAAATATAAAAATATCATGTTGCAACTTCAAGAATGAGTATGGTCACTGAGATTAGATTAAAGTTTCAAGAGAAGCAGCAGCTATTAAAAATTGTTCTGAACAATAAGATTGGACCTTCACTATGTACATGGGAATGCAGAAGATGATGAAAGTTCATATATGTGCATGAGGGAGCAAATGCACAAAGAGGTTTAGATGTTACCTTCCAGCTCAAAGTATGCCCACAGGCAATGGATCGTATACATTCCGTAAACAATACATCAAACACAACAAAAACATATACATACAACTTGACTACAAAGATGCTTTCTTTATTTCCACAAAAAAGAAAGAAACCAGAATCAATCTCAACATCTGCATCCTCTTTCTACCTGCATAACCATAAATGTCTGTTAAAATTTCAAGTTTGATGATACATATTAGGTTCTGAATGGAAGCACAAACAAATTGTGACTCCTCTTACACCCATGACAAGGACTTATTTTGAATGGCAACTCTTCAACAAGAAAGTGTTTGTAGTTAACAATCTAACAATCAAGTGCCATACATGAAATGGGAGACGCCTAGAATGTCTGTGTAAGTCATCTCCTAACCCATGCTGTCGCTGACCCCATAAAACAATAGGATTTTAAACCTACTAGACAAATATTTCAAACAATATTGCTTCCATATTTTGTCATGTTCAGTGTTAATCCAAAGAATTTTCTTAAAGAGTTCGTAGAAGTCAATTCCACCAAAAATCATTATCAGTTATCCAAGAGAAACGTGTCCGCATTGTTTACATCCTAGAAGCCACTGTTTTATTTCTTTCTGCAAGCAACGATTTGTGAAGGTGAGGATATTTTTAGTAGTTCCAAGAAGCATAGAGGAAGACACCAGGGCAGTTACTTTCCATGTGGATTGTAGAAGAAAATGTGGAAATGCATAACAAATCAAGCAATGGAAACCGTAGCAGTCAACAAGAGGAAAATCTGGAGGAAGAATAGGAAGACCAACGATCTGATTTTCTACTGATCTGCTGACATTTAAATTTTGAATAGATTTTTTGTCATTATTTTTCTGTTATCTTTTAAATTTTAAATAGATTTTTCTGATTAGATCTTCTGTTGCTATTTCCATTGTACTCCAGCTCTATAAAAGAGCAACCATGTAACGATTACTTTTGGATTGGATACACAGTCAAAACAATTCAATTATATTCTCTGCTTCCTAATTTCCTATTCTCTTACATGGTATCAGTTTGAGCCAGCAAAAGACTAGCGTCTCATCATGTCTTCCTCTCCTTCCTCGTCCAGTAGCATCACCAATTCCTCCTCTTCTATCCCTACAATGACTCCAATCTCTCATATTGTTTCAATCAAGTTGACTCCTGATAATTATCCCCTTTGGAAGGCACAATTATTGCACTATTTCCGTGGCCAAGACCTGTATGGCTATCTTGATGGTACTTTCACCCTCCCTCCCCAAACTATTGATGCTCTGCATCCTGATACGGGTGCCATTAATAACATTCCAAATCCTGCGCATTCTCAATGGCTGCTACAAGACAGTCTCATCCTCAGCACTCTCATGTCTTCCATGACTGAGGGAGTCTTAGCTCAGATAGTCTCTCATGCTACCTCTCATGAGGTTTGGCGAGCACTTGAAACAAACTTTTCTTCACAATCTAGAGCTTGCACCATCCAGGTTCGAACTCAACTTGCCAATGCAAAGAAAGGCAGTCAATCTGCCAATGATTATTTTCTGTCAATCAAAAAATTAGCTGATGAACTTGCTATGGCCGGCCAACCTCTCAAATGTGACGACATTATTTCTTATGTTCTTGCTGGATTAGGACATGAATATGATAGCTTCGTATCCTCTATCTATGCTCGCACTAATCACGTCACACTTGAGGAGGTATACTCTCTCCTTATTGTTACTGAATCTCGTCTAAACCGTCATCGTCTTTCTACTCCTGCGCCACTTGCTGAGGCGAATGTTGTTTAGAGGCAGTCGCAACAATCCAACAATAGGGACCGAGGTGGCTCTCGTGGTAGAGGCCGCCATAACAACTATCAGGGAGGGGGTGCTTTCTCCTATACTCGCAATGACACATCTAATTCTTCTATAGTTGTGTGTCAAGTCTGCGGGAAACCTGGCCACTCCGCTCGCAAATGCTACCACCATTTCGATCTCACCTATCAAGATCCTCCTCCTTCTCAGAATAAACAAGCCTTCGTTGTAGCCAACAATGGCGGCTGGGAGAATGACTGGCTTGCGGACACAGGTACTACTCACCATATCACCCATGATATGGCCAATCTGAACCTAAAAAGTGATGACTATAATGGTACAGACCAACTTCAAGTTGGCAATGGTCAAGGTTTGCGTATCTCTAAAACTGGCAATTCTTCTCTTCATTCATCATCTCATTCCTTTGTATTAAATCAAGTTCTCTTAGTCCCTCAAATTCAAAAAAATTTACTTTCTGTTCAGAAATTCTGTATTGACAATAATGTTTATTTCGAGTTTCATGACAAATATTTTCTTGGGAAGGATTACTCGGGGACCGTCCTTCATCGAGGCCAAGTCAGTAATGGGTTATACCATTTCTCCAACAACGTTCCTCCTCAAGCCTTTTCGAGTGTTCGCATTTCGTTTGATCAGTGGCATCGTCGACTTGGTCATGCTGCTTCTCCAGTTGTTCAACGTGTTCTGTCCTCCAATAAGCTTCCAGTTGATAAAATAAAAAGGCACTCTGTGTGCCCTGATTGCCAATTAGCCAAGAGTCATGCTTTGCCTTTTAATAATTCTACTTATGTTTCTAATTCTCCATTAGACTTAATTTTTACAGACGTATAGGGTCCGGCATTTGTAGCCTCAACTACAGGTGCTCGATATTATGTTAGTTTTCTGGATAATTATTCAAAATTCTTGTGGTTATTTCCAATTAAATTAAAATCTGATGTTGAGCGTGTTTTTCTTCAATTTCAATGTTATGTTGAAAAACATTTTGAACGTAAAATCAAGGCCATACAATCAGATTGGGGTGGTGAGTACCGTAGACTCCATAATTATTTTACAAAAAATGGCATTGCTCATCGCCTAGCATGCCCTCATACTCACCAACAAGTTGGCTCAATTAAGCGAAGGCATAGACAAATTGTTGAAATTGGACTCAGTTTATTAGCACATTCGAATTAACCTCTAATTTACTGGGAAGATGCCTTTTATACTGCAACTTATTTAATTAATCGTCTTCCAACACGCATTCTCAACAATTTGTCACTTTATGAAATGCTCTATCACCGGATCCCCGATTTTTCTTTCTTACGTGTCTTCGGATGTGCATGTTGGCCTAATCTTAGACCATATAATAAACATAAATTGGATTTTAGAAGCAAATCATGTGTTTTCATTGGCTATAGTGTTAATCACCACGGGTACAAGTGCCTTGACTTATCAACTGGTCGTGTTTATGTTTCGCATCACGTAATCTTTGATGAAAATTTGTTTCCTTATCAGAAAAATACCTCCTCTACATCATCCTCAAAGTCCCACTCATACACACGTCACCTTGCCTTTAAATCTTAAATTCCCACCGACTGCCAGAACGGATGATATGCACTCCAGAATTATACCATTGGCAACTAATCATACTGTGCCTCTAGTGTCTCACTCTGCAGGAACAGATGAAGGAACACCTATTAGGCATGCTAATTCTGTCTCCTCTCCAATCCATAGTAGCTGCTGAACATTCTTTATCTTCCAGCATACCAACGGAACCCCCTCAGCCAACCGCGGATCCTACAGTCACGCAAGGGAACACCAGAACACATGCCAATGGTTACCAGATCGAGGAACAATATTTTTAAACCAAAAGCTTCCCCTGATGATGTTGTACGGTATCCTCTACCGAAAGCATTACTTAGCTCTCTTCATTCTACTGATGTAGAACCATCATGTTATAGTGATGCAGTCAAGTCACCACACTGGCGTGCAGCGATGAATTCCGAGTTCGATGCTCTTCTACGCAATGGGACATGGTCATTAGTCGCTCCACCTCCAAAGGCCAACATCGTTGGTTGCCGATGGATATACAAAATTAAAAGACATGCTGATGGTTCCATAGAGCGGTATAAAGCAAGGTTGGTTGCCAAGGGATTTCATCAACAAGAAGGTGTTGATTTTAATGAAACATTTAGTCCAGTTGTCAAGCATGCTACAATTCGAATAGTCTTATCCTTGGCTATTTCTTACAACTGGCAAATTAAGCAAATTGATATCCAAAATGCCTTTCTACACGGCGAATTGGAGGAGGAAGTCTATATGGCCCAACCTCAGGGCTACATTCATCCACAATATCCTCATCATCTTTGCAGGTTATATAAGTCATTATATGGCTTGAAACAAGCTCCGAGAGCTTGGTTCTCTCGTCTAACTGATAAGTTACGGGCGATTGGATTTTATGCTAGCAAGGTCGACACTTCTCTCTTTATTTGGCGCAAGAATGGTGTTCTGGTTGTGATTCTTATTTATGTTGATGATATTATCATTACGGGCAATTCTGGTTCTGCCATACAACATGTAATTCAAGCCTTGCATTCGGATTTTGCAGTTAAAGAGCTTGGTGACCTTAGCTATTTTTTGGGGGTAGAAGTCTTGCGCTCACACGAAGGTATGTATTTAACTCAACGTAAGTATGTGGCAGATCTCCTGAAACGCACTCACATGGCAGAAGCCAAGCCATGCACGAGTCCTATGTCAACTACCTGTCACCTATCTGCCACCGACGGAGCTAAGTATTCGGATCCTTCTCTCTATAGACAAGTTGTTGGGAGCCTGCAATATTTAGCTTTCACTAGACCTGATCTTGCTTTTTCAATTCACAAAGTAAGCAAATTCATGCATAACCCGTTGGAACCCCATTGGCAGGCGGTAAAAAGGATTCTACGTTATCTTAAACATACCATATCAACGGGTTTGTTCCTTGGCAGGTCGTTGAATTTTGCAATTCAAGCTTTTTCAGATTCTGATTGGGCAGCTGATCGCGATGATCGTCGATCAGTCGGTGCATATTGTATTTATATGGGCACCAACCTTATTTCCTGGCGCTGCAAGCAACAATTCACAGTTGCTCGTAGTAGTACCGAAGCTGAATATAAGTCCCTTGCAAATACAGCTTCAGAACTACAGTGGTTGCAGTCAATTTTATCTGAAATTGGCTTAAAGATTCCAACCCCGCCAGTGTTATGGTGTGATAATATTGGAGCCACATACTTGACTGCTAATCCTATGTTTCATGCCCGTACTAAGCACATCGAGATTGATTTTCATTATGTGCGTGACCAAGTTCGAAGAAAGCAACTTACAGTTCAGTTTATTTCTACTAGAGATCAACTTGCTGATTCACTAACTAAACCAGTATCTCCACGCAAGTTTCAAACCATCTTGGCCAATCTGAACGTTCGAGCACTCCCCTTCAGATTGAGGGGGCGTGTAGAAGAAAATGTGGAAATGCATAACAAATCAAGCAATGGAAACCGTAGCAGTCAACAAGAGGAAAATCTGGAGGAAGAATAGGAAGACCAACGATCTGATTTTCTACTGATCTGCTGACATTTAAATTTTGAATAGATTTTCTGTTGTCATTATTTTTCTGTTATCTTTTAAATTTTAAATAGATTTTTCTGATTAGATCTTCTGTTGCTATTTCCATTGTACTCCAGCTCTATAAAAGAGCAACCATGTAACGATTACTTTTGGATTGGATACACAGTCAAAACAATTCAATTATATTCTCTGCTTCCTAATTTCCTATTCTCTTACATGGATGTAGCTGGATGATCAGGTAATTAAAGGCAAGCTGAAAACACCTGCCTTGATAGCAATATAGTTCCAAGTTTCCAACATAGGCACATTGCGACATCACTTGTGTCTTTGCACAAGATGAATAGTTGGCATGCTACAAATTTATCATTCAGATGGCCTAACTTGCCTTCTATTTTCGTCTTTCAAATAGGAAAATGACCTAAAGAACTAAACACACAAGCATGCGCCGTGGACATGCAAACACAGACAGATTAATATAGAATTAAAAACAAGAGAAAGTTACCTTTTCTTTGACCTGGTATTTCTTCTAGTAGAGGCAGAAGTATCACCCTTTTTATCTTTCATGCTGCTTTTCTTGACTCCGCATTTAGAAGCACCTGCAAATGGCAGCACATTATGGAACTGTACAGGTTTATATAATACAATCACGTTTATAAAGACCTTAAACCTTCTACTACCTCTTAGATGAACTTGAGGTGAATGAACTTCGTCACCTGCTTCTGACTCTGT
Source organism: Nyssa sinensis (assembly GCA_008638375.1). NCBI lineage: Eukaryota > Viridiplantae > Streptophyta > Magnoliopsida > Cornales > Nyssaceae > Nyssa > Nyssa sinensis. The sequence continues at coordinate 26,401,485 of CM018050.1, forward strand.
CACCTCGCTGGAAGCATGGGAATTTTCTTCTGAGTCAATAAATTTGGTTTCTGTTACATCATGCAAATGTTGGATCATCCCTTCCATTGAGGGATCAACATCACCATCTGTTCCATCTTAACAAAACTCAATGTTAAAAGCTATTTAGCAATAAAACATCACAAGCCTGATTCTTGTGATGTTTATAAACTCAATGTTAAAAGCTATTTATTCTCTGATACAAACCACACTTCACGCAAAGGACCACACGCTACATTAAGGATGTATACCAAGATATAGAATCATGAGTTCATTAAAAAGCTGCAACCTGTGACAATTCTATAAAATTTAGTTCCCCAAGTGGAGAGTTCAAAGAAGTGAAGCCCGTCAATATTTGAATTTTGGAACCTCGTATAACTAGATATTTGTTCTATAAAATTCACAAGATTTTGATAAAATCCAACTACTATGCAAGTGAATAATAAGGTAGTGCTGAAGCCTGAAAGGGATGTGTCGGGTAGAGACTAAACTTCCAGCTTTTATTGCACACTGTTGTTAGGCTTCAACAAACTGTTTGGTAATGGAGACCCAAATTTCAACCATTGCCAGGCAAAGGACCCTTAATTGTATTATGGCGCTGATTTCTTATGGTGTGTGTGTATGTATGTATACATATATTTGATCAGTAATTTCTTATGGTATGAAATATAAATATTTGGGGTTCTATGGGTCCATGTGAAGTAATATTCATAAGGACAAGAATGGAAACCGCCAGTGTTAAGTTCTCTGTACCATGCCTTTTATTCAACTTGATATAAGTACACTTCCATAGAATTCTTACCCTCAAACAAACACCATTCAGAGATTTGAGATTCAAAACTCAAGCTGAATTTCAAAATTGGCTTGTCAAAATTGTCTCCATTAAGTTTGTGTTAATCTAATTCTTTTATTATTTTCTTGTATTTCTTTTGTCATTGGTGTCAATGCTTAAAAGAATCATGTGGTAGTAATGTAGATAAAAAATTAGAACCGTGAATTTACAATCTTATTGCAGTGAAAAATCACTTATTAGAAAAAGAAAATAAAAAAAAAGGAAACAATTTCCAAATCCAATTAAGTTCTCAAATGGAAAACTATGTTCTAATCTCTAGAGTTTCACAAAAAATTGGTGTTAGTTTCATAACACTGCTATTAAAATAGCATTACATGCATGCAGTAGTGTGATAACTTCTCTTCCCATAAGTATTCACCTTCCTGATTGGGGACCATCACTGAAGTTGATAAAATCATTATGTATTGTAGCTTATCTGATATTTTTCTGGAGTATCATAACAATACGAATACTTAGTATCTCATACAAAACCTGCTGCCTAATAAGAAATATATTTCTATTGCCTAATATCTGCAAACAACTACCAAATCTCGTAGCAGATACACATCAACCTGTACGTGTTTCAAGTCTCTAATACTTAAAATTATCACTAGAGCTTTTGGGTTTATTGAAGCTACTTATCAAAGATGTTATATGCATCTGTGACAACTAAACCTATAGTGCTGACCTACTTGATTTTTCCAAATTGAATACAAGGATAAACGATTAAAACAAAAGATTTAATAACCCTGAATCATTTATGTTGATCTAATGATGAAGTAAAGATTTCAGGAAACTAATGAATGTGCAAACTTCAATTAAGTTCCAGTAACAAACTAGCAGTGGATAGCACAACAATCATCTAACTGCCTGAAAAGAGAAGACAAAAATAATATACTAATATTAAGAAGGAAAATTGAGAACATTCATTCAAGCATGGATATGATTGCACCTACCTTCATCAACTTCAGATTCTGCACTCTCCTCTCCATCATTCTTAGCCACCATAAAATTTTCCACGCTATCAACTTTTTGTTGATGGACTTGGGCATTTTTGGCAGTAAGTTCTTGCTCCTTCTTTTCAATGTGAAACTTATTAATCTTCTCCTCAAACTCTTCAATGCATGATTTGAGTTCTGCTTTGGCAAACTTCTTTGCCTAATTTGAGATAATGTGAAGCAGAAAATATATCACTGATCATATAACAGTAAATGAGGTAGCCACCAAAAAAATTAGTTTTAACTATAAATGTGGGGATGAAATGCAATAGACAGTACCTTGTTAATGATATTTCTGAAATGGTCCATCACAGAGTCCTCAGATAGGACATGTTCATACGTCTTAAATGACTCCATCAGCTTTTTCATGCCCTTCTCAGTAAATGCCAGCTGAGAGAGGCAATAAGAAATACATTCCCATTGCCTAATATCTGCAACTTTGTCATTTGTTATGGGAAATGGAAATGGGGGAATTGTTAAAACTTAAATAAACTTCTTTCAATCCAACAGCATTTGTGACAATATGATGAACTATAACTTGAATAGCTATGAAGCACGGACACTCTATTTTGTCTTACGTATCCGTGTCGGACACGAACACATTCAGGACACATTCGGACATGCGAAAAAAGAGTGTCCTAATTTTTATGAATTTCGGACACGTCCCGGACACGTTTTTGGAATTTTTTTGGGATTTTTTTTTAAAAAAAAAGAAAATTTCTTTTTCTCCTCTTCTCCACTATTTTTTTTTATACACACATAAATATATATAATAGTTAACAAATTTGTTTTGAAATTTGAATCATTAATGTTAATTATTAAATAAAATTCGTAAATTTTTATTCATTGACTTTTTTATTTTGATACATTAATAATATTTACGTGATTTGCGTATTTTTATGCCAATTTTCATTGAAATATTATTAAATTTTTATTATATAGGCATATAAAAAATATAAATATATATATATATTGAACGTGTCCTCAACGTGTCCGTGTCAATGTCCTACTTTTTTTAAAAATGCCGTATCCGCGTGTCCGTGTCGTGTCGTATCCGTGTCCCGTGTCTGTATCCGTGCTTCTTAGCTGAATAGCATAGAAGAAAATTGAGCTCTTAGAAAAATCAGAAAATAATGATTCAATGAAAAAACTAAAAGCTGCTTTTTACATCCCATGCAAGCCCGTTCAATTAAAAAATAAACAAGTCAACAGAAACCATTTCAGAATGACAAAGAGACACAACAGGACAGAGGCTCCTCCTGTTATCAGAAAAATGTAGACAAGCCTCTCTAGAACAAGCTTAAACGGAGAGTCAGGCTCACAAGAACGGATAAAAGTTAATAACAAGAGATTTACAAACTCATGATTAAACTGAAAAACTAATTTATACTGGCTTATAAGGTACATTATTGACTTTACTGACAATGAAAACTAGGGATGAGACTAACAGTAACCAAAAAACAGACCAGTTATAAGCATACACTATTAATGTGGCATTGGGAAATAGAAATTCCCATATCCCAAAATAGTTCAATAGCAAGCATTTTCTAAACCTCTGTACTGGAGTCACCATAACCTAAACATCTCAATATATGATCTTCCCAATTTTAGATATTGACATTTATTACCTAATATCTGATTCAGGCATATAGTGATGTTCAATACAAAAAGCACAGTGCCATGGTATCTTGTCTTATTTGGTGCCAGAAAGTCATCCTGGAAGTAGACATAATGATAGGGATATGACACTAGCAAATACTAAGATAAACAAATTAAAACATACCTGTGACTCCACTAAACCTATTGCAGAGCTTCTCAACAAGAGCTTCCATTTGTTTGTCCTAAAGAAAATTCAAAAGAAATAAATGTAAAGTTATTCACAAATACAGATTCTTGCAACTGAACCTTAGTTCAACCATCCATATGTACCTTCTTGATGGAACCAATTAAAAATTGCATTATGTTGTAGAAAGACTCTCTCTTCAAATTCTGGTTGGATAATTTTCCCAGGACATCCGGAAGTAAATTATATATAGGATTGCTTCCTGTGGGCAGAATACAAAAATCTCAAGGCACAAAAGATGCATATTAGCAATCGGGACAAAGTCAGCAGGAGGGCAACAGAATTTACCTTTCTTCGACAATTCGTGAAAGAAAAGTTTGGCTAAATTTGAAATCCTTTCATCTTCATCTTCTAATCGCACAGCCATTTCATTTATGTAACCTTTCACCTAACCAAGCAATAATAACAGTATGACCCTAAATGATAAGTAAAAAATCCTAAAGAACACAGTGATTAGCAGACTCAAACCTTCATCATGTCATTTAAAATGAGGTGAGAAAGAACCAACACAGCATTCTTCCTGACAGAAACTGAAGGATCCCGTAACCGTGCATACATCTTCTCCGTCCATGGTTCTAATAGATTAGGAAAACGAACTGCCAGGTCACCAAGGGCGATAGTGCAATTGGACCGAACAGTTTCTGATGGCGCACTCTCCACGACAGTGAAGAGAAGCTGGAGATTTGCATCACTGGGAAATCATTTAGTTGAAAGTTTAGACATTTGTTTCACACACACACACACACACACACACACAGAGATCTTACCAAAAATCTGCATCAATAATCATAAATTGACATAAAGCAAGCATTCCAGATGCCTGCAGCTCAGGATACTAGAAAAGACACAGAAGTCATGTCAGCTAATTAACCAAATTCTGGATAAGAAAAACGGTAGTAATAATTAGAAAATTAGTTAAACATTACTAATAAGTTATATGAAGCAATAAACAATGCAGAGAAAAAATAATTCATTCAATTTTGTTTGCAATTCAATAAGAATGCATTTTCCTTTTTGCATAATATTGATTTTTTTTTATCGGTATAATATTGATAATATTTAAAATCAGTATATCATGTATTCAATTTTTATATAAATCAGATATAAAAAAAATTAAATTAGTTTATACAATCACTATTGCAAACATCTATAGTGCATTTGGATGTTATAAAAAAATAGAAGCCATAACTTTAAGCACATGGGGTGTTTGAATATGCTTAAAAGGTGCAGTGACCATAAGACAATGAATTCTGGCAATCACCTTTTGCATTAAACTAAAATTTCTACAAAGTTTTGCTAGGAAAGGTGCACAATGCCCAATCAAGTTCTTCACAGGAGAACCACCAGAAACAATTTCTTTCTCTGCTCTTTCAGAAAGAGTATCAAGTATTGCATCCTCAGAGGCAGCAAGACCTAACTCTGCATTGATGCCATTGTCCTGCAAGACATCAAGAAAGGAAATGATGTATCACAAGAAAAAGTATCTGATCACAGATAACATTCTTTTGTTCTACAAATGAAGTTATATCCCAAATCCCATCTCACCGTTTGTGCATCAAGAGGTGTAGTGCCATTACTGCGAATATCCTTACCCTCAGCAACCATTTTTTCTTTCTTAGATTTCTCTTTTTGGATCTTCCGAACACAGGATTCAATATATACCAACTGGTTCATAGCAACGTGACTTATGACAAATAAGTATCTACTAAGTTTTGTTGCTTGAACTGTAGTAAGGAAGTTAGAGCTACCACTGTCCATGCCATGTTGCAAATCCTTGCCTCCATGACAATCAAATACAGAACTAAGAGATTTTTTCACCAGATCAACTGCTAATATTTCAGGAGTTGGATGAATTGTATATATAGCATCAATTGCCCTATTAGCAGCAGCATACCATATGTTTTCTGGAGCCAAAGGCCACTAATTAAACTTTCTAAAATACCAAATACCCGGCTGCCATTACTGGACAACAGTTTTTTCTTGTCCTCTTCAGACAACCTCTGAAGAGCAATGCATGCTGTCCTAGCAAGTAAAGGTTCTACTTTAGCCCAACGACCAAACCCAATATCAACAATGTCCTGTAAGTGAGAACTTAGAACTCCAGTAGATGATTTTGCCTGCCATGCACAAGACAGACAAAGCACTGCGACTTTCGCTCTGAAGTGGTTCCACTAACATTAAAACAAAAAAAATCCCACAATGCTGATATCTGCAAAAGAAAAAAAAAAAAATACTTTAGGGAAAAAGGAAAAGAAAAAAAAATTGTACAGAACTCTAGTTCCATAATAATATAATATAATAATTTTACCAGAACTAAATTGCAAATAAGAGATTTTTTGGGTAGCCGAAAGAACCCCACTTGCGTGGGTAAACTCTCGAACCTCGGCTAGCCTTTACGTAAGCTTTAAACCTTACAACTGCTGGCCAACACACTTATTGAGTGTTGCCTTACGACCATTGGCCAACCCACATATTGATTGTTTTGTGCGCCTGCAAGAGTCAAACGCAGGACATCGGGGTTTACAGTTCATCCCATGGCTCGCTCTTACCACTGGACCACCCTAAGGTTGGTTAAATTGCAAATAAGAATTAAATAGAAAGAGTTGCAGATTCACAATGAGGGGTATTGAACAAAATGTCCAGGAACAACAATGCATCTTACTCAGCACAAGTCTAACTTTTGAAATGTGACCCTCCCACAAGCATCAAGAACACAGTTTGAAACAATTATCACGGAGACATTAGTTGATTTTAAATTCAACTTCAAATATAAAATCCGTTCATTAAATTCAGATAAAGAAAATACAGTCCATAAGAGGTGCAATAAAGAGCAGACTCAAAGAAAGAAAATTATGGAATGTTGGTTATATTTCAAGGCAAGCCCTCTATGATTAAATTTTGAACCACTTTGAATTATTGTTTTATATTTTCCTTGATAGGCTATTGATTTAGGCTTTATTTTTTTATAAAGTTCTAAGAGTCAAGGGAATAAAATATGGATTTTCAAGAGCAGGCTGTAGTCATAGTCAATGAGTCTTATTTTGGCCAATTAACATTCTTGGGTGTTTATGAATGGATTTTAGTTGGTTTAGATGGATTTATTAGTCAAAGTTTCTAAGTTTTGAAATTTGAAGTCATAGCCCCTAGTAGGACTAGGAAAAGTCCAGCAACTATGTACTCATCCAATTCAAAATAGATCAACTCAGTGAATTTTCAAAAGCTTTTGAAGCTCTCTTTGATTGTGTTATGCAACTCTAGCCCTAGGTTTAATGCTTGTGAATCAAAGTGTGATGGCTTGCTTCTACTGTTCTGCTTTTTCTTCTATTTTTTGCTCTTTTAGACCTTTAGACCCGACAACCAGACCTTAGCAATCACTCTTGCCAACCACAGAAGTCCAGCTTTGATTAGCCCAATCATTCCCTCAATCAGCTATTGAACCCTAGTGATCACAAAACCACAAAGAGTCAAATTTACTGTTCACAAGTCACCATTCACGCCGAAACATCCTCCAAAACAAATCTTTTCTGTCCTTAAAAACTCTAACCAACCAATCCATGAGGACCCTGACCAATCTAAACCAGTTACATTTAACCTTAACCTCAATGGTTTTACTTGTAGTGGTAACCTCTAAATTTTCTTCACTAGTTTGGTATTTTAGTTTGAAGAATGCTACTCCACACTCATCCTTAAACAATACCACATCTAGGCAATTAGATGTGGTTTTACACAGAATAATATTCAAGCAGAAGGTTCCTGTTGTCATCCTAAATTGTCTATCATTTCCTCATGCGGATTAGAGCATGTAATCGTGAAAACTTTTGTCCAATTCCTATGCAGTTATTCTATGAAAGATGACATTATCAAAACAATTAGATTTGCAAGAGCCACTTGCCTATCAAAAAAAATTCCAAATAGGAGCAAAGTGGGTGTGTGTCTTACCTATCAAATAAAATAAAAATAAATATAAGTATTGCCCATACAAGAAAAGGAGTATACCATGCTAGCAGTAATGTCCCCTTTGGACACCAAGGCACCAATTATGAACTCCAAAGCTGCGAGATCTCCAATGTTTGAATCTGTGGCAAGATTCAAAAGATTTTTGGCCGTTTCCACTGGGTTCTTCCTTAAATATATAGTGATGAACGCATTCTCCACAGCTTCATAAATGGATTTGTCCTGAGAAAATACCTGTAACCAGCCAGCACATATAGGTCAGCATTCACGTTAAACATTTGATAAAGGATCAAATTAAAAATCAGATAATCAAAAGGAAAATAAAATATTTCAACTTTGAAAGAAGGATTATGTAACTACTCCAACGGCGTAATGAAAATAAAGCATTACCAGCGGCAACATCTTAAGGAGGCAGGCTTCCGAACCATCAATTTGGAATTGTTTACACCTCATCAGCAATAGAATTGTGTTCTCGACATCAGTGGCTGAAGATGAAGCCATCAATTGAACAAGAATTGGCATAGTCGCAGATACACACTTAGAAAACCTCAAACCCGACTCGAGTGATGCAACCAAGGTCCTCGTTTGCTCCAAATTCCCAACATCTGGCACAGAACTATCCTTCTGACCAATCCCATCTTCTACTTGAGGCAAGCAGCTATCAGTTAAACTATCTTGCGGCCGGCTGGATACCCCTTCAGCATCTACATCTTCAACCTCACCATCTCCATTGCAAGTATCATTATCCAAGGGTAATCCATCCAGAACACTCTCCGAGGGGGAATTTGGATTGAGCTTATTTAACTTCTTTTTGTACTGTTCTAAGGTTGCTTCAAAAGAAGCTATTCGAAGTTGTGGGCCAAAGGGATTATGTTGCAACATCATGATGAGTAAATTTAGGGCAGATTTTCTGACAATTGAACTCTTATCCTCCAACCTCCCAGCAGCTACCGCTGCAACCTCATTCCACAAACCAATTGAAACAGAATGTTCTTCACATAGTTCAGCCCAAACCTGAAGAACCCGACTCCTGGTATAAGCTGAAACATCTCGACAGCGTTCTAGCAAGATTTCCAACATGGCCTGCTTGGTTCGAAGACGAACGGATTTCGAACTGACTTCACCCTCAACATCGTTAAATGCCTTTGCTACCAACTTCCCCAAGACCCCAACAAGAGAATTCCTTATCTTATAAGACTCTCCACCAAAGTGCGGGACCAATACACCAATGTTGGTAGAGATCAACTTTGGCAACCTGTCAGCAAGCTCAACAAGAAAACGCCCAATATTCTCCGCCCCGACACTGTCTTTTACGTAGTCTTTCGGGTTAGTTCGTCCAATCTCTCTAATGAGGAAGGTGGCCAGGCTACCATTGGCATACTTCTTCTCAGCCCCAGCAACAGCATCAGCCATGTGGGTAATTACAAAATCATATTTGTGAATTAAGTGCAAAATTGAAGCACATGATTGTGCCGTGTAGTGATATTTGGTGGCACAAGTCCCAATTATACGACACAAAGCATCTTTTGTATCTGAATCTTTTAGCAGCGTTGCATTCTCAAACATAGAGAATGCATTCCTGCAACAACCCAAATCAGAAAATTTGAAGTGTATTAGGAGAAAGAACATATAAAGATATATGATCAGACACAATTTGAAATCATAATCCAACTTACTTCACAATGAAAGACAAATAATTTTCATCAGGGTCGGATGACCCAAAGAGCAACGAGAGGTTGATCTCCAGGGAATTAGCGATCAAATTTAGTATCCGACTCCTCTGGGTCTCCCAATTCCATGTATTAATAGGCCGTTTCTTCCTGCTACTTGCCACCACCTAAACTCACAAATTCATAATCAATAATCCTTCAATATTTAGCACATTAATAGCAATAAAGGAGGACAAGATAGAAGCAAAGATAGAGAGACTACTTTGGTACTGTTGTTGGAACTAATGTTAGACTCCTCAGCGACGACGATATGGATGAGTAGGAATGTATAAATTTTGAATGCATTTCGATGCGAAGCAACCCGATCAATTACCGGAACCTCGTTATCATCATGAGCTTCAGTGGCCCGTGAGAGCGAATCAACATTTGGGAGCAGAACACTGAGATTTGACCGAAGACTCTCAACGAGGTTAAATTTACAAGCTGGGGTGAGATTAGTAAAACCCTTAATTAGCGAGTACACTCGATCGAACACGTCTTGGTCTTCAACGCAGAAAAGCTCTTTGTCGGAGAGATCAAAGGATACACCTGTTTAGATGAAAAGAATGTGGTGAAATTGCAAAAGAAAGTTAGGGGTTTGAAGGGTAATTTGATTAATAGGTGAGGGATAGACTGACCTTTTACGAATTCTTCGATTTCTGAGGAGCGGAGTGAGGAAATGGTGATGGGGTTCTGAGCGTAAAGGCGGCCATCGTCGTAGTCTTCTTCGAGGGCGTGGAGATTTTGAGGGAAGATGAAGGGTGGAGCCATGTAGAGAGAGAAACGGCGTTTCCAGACAGAGATGGTATAACAAATGTGTTTGATTTCAGAGAGAGAGAGAGCAAATTTGAAATGAAACTGAAGTGTAACGAGCGGGAAGAAAGCATATGGTCTAATTTCATCGGTCGGGTGATCAATGAATCAGATCCGGATCCTATTTGGGCACGTCGGCCTAAGTTGCTGATGTGTTGATGAGCTAAAACATGGGCCAACCCAACCGAAGGTCATATGGTGGATTCGAACCCGTCCCAACTTCCACGAATATGGTAGAGCCCTCTTGGGCTAAATAAGCAAAGGTCATCATCATGTATTAAGGCACACAATTTGTGGTCTTTTAAGTCTAGATTTTTTGGAAGGACGGACTAGAGCTGTGCAGTTTGTTTCTCTCCTTAAAAGTGGTCTTACAGGAGTTTCATAGATTTAGTGGAGTGTAATTGGGTGTTAGTCTTTTAGTCTACTTCTTCAGATTATAGCCAAATGATGGAGGAGATTGTGGAAGGGTTGAAAGAATTCTCTCTAATGTCGTAAGGAAGATGCAATGGTCCTTAGTGAGAATCGTATTCTTGAACATCTAACGGTTTGTAGGCATGGTATAGTGGGGAAGATTCTCTATGGGAAATATTTCAATCGAGTAGTGGTGAGAAATACAGTACAGAAAGCGTGGAGTATAGATAGTAATTTGGGGTAATAATCTTTTTCAATTTATCTTCCTCATTGAATTCCAGTTGGAGAGGATTTTGCTAGAAGGGCCATGAAGAATTGAAAATAATTTAATTATGTTGAGGAAATAGGGGCCCGGTATGCGTGCTAGTACCGTTTCTTTTTGGATGGCTATGTTCTTTTACATTATCATAATTATTTATTAATGATATACCACAAACAGACACACCAATCACTTTGAGACACGTGTGCCCATCAGATTAACAAATCTCGATCCTACAGAGCTCATATACTTCGGTCATACAGAACAGCTACAAGCCTTCAGGGTATTCTCATATGTCTATCATACATAGCAGCCACAAGCCTTCGGGGCATTCTTATTTATATATCATTCAGAACCGATAAACTCGGTCATACAGTGCAGATGAAGCATCCAGGATATTCTCATATACATCTTCCAGACCTCCTGTTCTGGACAATATTTATTCAACACTGCATATATAGTTTCCTTAACAACTGTTAAGCGGGGAATAAGGAAACGGCCTTCAATACGGAAACTACTATCTATGATTATCTCTATCTACGATTCAATGCTCCACAAGGTAACGGCAAATCTCCGATGATCAATTCCCTATATTCGTGGCGGATCAAATTAGGAGAACCACGACTTATATATTAAACCCTAGAGGTACGCTTGATTTTCTTATGCTCATTCTTTGACTTTCAATACAGTCTTTCAATTCCCTTACTTACTTAAGCATCGGAGCGGCTACCGCCAGAGCCAATCCGGTGGTCCTCTGATCATCTCTCTGAGTGTTCTACAGGTCACGGAGCCCTCACGTGTTGCGAGTCAAAAAGTGCAGCATCAGTTTGGCGCCGTCTGTGGGAACGACTAATCTCTACGTGCTTTATTCGTAAGCTCATCTTTTTCCCCACCGGAAAACCATGGCACCAAATCTCCGACCACGACAGAATACTCAGAGTTCGCAAAACGCTCAGCGTCAGCCGCCCGCTCCTCGCACAAGGGGACCAGCGGCCAACCCTATGCGACAAGAGATCGAAGCAATAAAACGACACAATGAACTGGTGCAGGAGCAATTGCTGGCCATCACTAGAACGCTGGCAACGCTTACGCAGAACCAAGCGGCGGCTTCTCCTAGCCCGCCGGTCAACTTCGTTGCAGGAACGCAACCCCCGGTTGCCACGGAGAATGAAGAACTTCGTGGGCAGGCCCCCACTAACCAGCCTGGGCACCCCTCAGGCGTTGCTCACACTGGCCGAGATCCACAGCCATCAACAGTCCCTGGCTGGGGAACATCTGCTTTTGTTCCCGACGTACATTACCAGAGCACTACTCGAGCCCCAACTCCTAGAGTTTCGGGAGCACCACCGGCACCGCAGGAACCTTATCATGCAGCACCAGTCCCTCTGGTTCGGATTCCTCCTCCATCCGAAGGGCGTACTCCACCCTACTACCCTGAAGCCGAGGCTGTCAGGCAGGGTTCACAAGATGTCAGACTCAGAGACCCGCGAAGGGTAGAGGAGATTGCCGAGTCTATGGACCGGACAATCGGCTTAAGAGGACCTCAGAACCCTCCAGAGCAGGACGAACTGGCCAGGCTGCTCGGAAGACTAGCCACTCCGTTCACTCATGCCATCATGTCCGAAGAGAGGCCTAGAAAGTTCATGGTGCCCAAATTCACTCTCTACGACGGATCTGGAGATCCAGGAGATCACCTATCTCATTATCAGCATACGATGGCCCTTCACGGAGCTTCAGATGCTTTCATGTGCCGAACGTTCATCACCAGCCTGAAGGGAACAGCTCTGAAGTGGTTCCACAACCTCCCTCCGAACTCCGTTACCAGCTTCTACGAGCTCAGTAGGCAGTTCTTGGATAGGTTTATGACCAGCAGGAGGCTCAGAAGGGGGCCAGAATTCCTGCTGAATGTTAAGCAGACCAGGGAGGAATCCCTCCGGGCCTACATTACCCGCTTCAACACCGAGCTCACTGAGATCACGGATTGCAGCCCAAAATTCCTTGTTGCAGCCCTTACTGTCGGGCTTGCCCAAAGTGGCTTCAGAGATTCCTTGACGAAGAGCCCTCCAGCCGATATGGCGGCATTGATGGATCGGGCCAAAAAAATACATCAACCTGGAAGAGGCGAACCGCTCAGCCCAGAAGGGCAAGGATCAGACCCAGAGGGATAATCCGAAGCGGGACGATCATAAGAAGGAGGATCACAGAAGAGACTCCAACAAAAAGAGGGCCAGGAGCCTAGAGAAGAGAACAGCTCCCAGAGTTGTGTACAACTCCGCACCAAGGGAGTTCACCAACTTCACGCCTTTGAACACCACTCCGAACTAGGTACTCCGGCAGATCAGAGATCGGGAGAACCTGAGGTGGCCAGAGCCAATCAAAGGAGATGCCAGCCTACGGGACCAAAGTAAGTATTGTAATTTTCATAAAGATCATGGACATACTACTAACACTTGCAGGACCCTCCGATATGAGATAGAACAGCTCATAAAGAAGGGACGTCTTCGGGAGTTCGTCAAACAAGACGGAAGGCAGAACCCCCAAGAAGACAAGCCTCAGCAGCGGCCAGATCAGAGGCCCGAACAGAGGCAAGAGCAGCGGGAAGGACGAAACGAGCCTCAGAGGCAGAACAACCATGTTATCTACGTCCTCCATGCTGACTCCCCTGTTACAGGAATGTCTAACAGGGCAAGAAAAAGATATGCTCGGGAGGCCAGAACCGCCCCAAACTTCTTGCAGGTCTCCAACGTCGAAAAGAGGCTCAAGTCAGGGCCAGAGATCCAGTTCACCGAGCAAGATCTAACAGGGGTACACTGCCCTCACAGTGATGCCTTTGTTATCACCCTCAGAATCGCCAACTTTGAGACTAGAAGAGTCCTAGTCGACACTGGCAGCTCAGTCAACATTCTATTCTATGAACCGCTTAAGCGGATGGGCATAGACCAAGACAGCGTCAAGCCCACCACTGCCGTAATGGCAGCTTTTGATGGCAACCTCAGCACCCCATTGGGGAGAGTTGACCTTCCTACCACTATTGGGGAAGGTGAAGGGCAGAAGACCACCATCTCTGAATACATGGTGTTGAACATGAAGTCTCCATACAACGTCATCATCGGGAGACCCTGGTTACACCAGATAGGGGCAGTCACTTCGACCCTTCATCAGTGTCTGAAGTACGTCCACAATCAGAGCGTGCACTCGGTCCGGGGATGTCAGCCAACCTCACGAGAATGTCACGCTATTGCCCTCAAGGAGACAGCTCCGAAATAGCAATTACAGTACACTCGGGACTGTGCAGATCCGGTTTTCACTCACACTCCCGAGGTGGAAGATTGCCCATCCGGCGTTGAAGAGCCCCTGAGCCCAAGGGGACGTGACAGCCGAGCCAAGCCTGTTGGCGAGCCCATTAAACTACTGGTCAGTTTAGAAGGAGAGGGGTGTTATTTGTACATCGGCCCAGACCTTACGCCCACCGAGCAGGAAAAGATAGTCAGGTTTCTGAAGAACAACCTCTCTATCTTTGCTTGGGAGACCAGGGACATGGAGGGAATAGATCCTAATCTGATAACTCACAAACTGATGGTAGATCCAGATCACCCCCCAGTCAGACAGAAGAGAAGGCCGATCGCTCCCGAACGGCATCGGATTATAATCGAAGAAGTCCAGAGGCTGTTGGACGCCAGGATGATACGAGAAGTTTTCTATCCCGAGTGGCTAGCCAACACTGTGCTTGTCAAGAAGAAGAACGGCAAGTGGAGAGTCTGTGTTGACTATACAGACCTCAACAAAGCATGCCCCAAGGACAGCTTTCCACTGCCGAGAATAGATCAACTGGTTGACGCCACTGCAGGGCATGAGCTTATGAGTTTCATGGACGCCTACTCTGGATACAACCAGATCCAGATGTACCCTCCAGATCAGGAAAAGACTGCCTTCATAACCGAGAGAGGACTCTACTGCTACAGAGTGATGCCTTTCGGTTTGAAGAATGCTGGAGCCACTTACCAACGGTTGGTGAACAAGATGTTCAGCCCACTGCTTGGCAGCACCATGGAAGTATATATCGACGACATGCTGGTCAAGAGCCTCCAGAAAGGCAGCCACCTCCAGCACTTGGCCTAGACCTTCGATATCCTCAGACAGCACAAGATGAAGCTCAACCCCTCGAAATGTACCTTCGGAGTTACGAAGGGAAAATTCTTGGGGTACATCGTCTCTCAAAGAGGTATCGAAGCAGATCCCACTCAGATCCAAGCCCTGATTGGACTGAAGTCACCAAAGACCAGAAAGGAGATTCAGGCACTGAATGGCAGAGTCGCCGCATTGAGCAGATTTATATCCAAGTCCACCGATCGCTGCCTACCTTTCTTTAAAGCTCTAAAGGGCAGCAAGGCCTCGCAATGGACAGAAGAATGCGAGCATTCCTTCCAAGAACTAAAGGAGTATCTAGCCTCTCCAGAGCTCCTGTCAAAACCAGTATAAGGAGAAAAGCTGCTCCTATACCTTGCAGTCTCTGAGAACGCGGTCAGCTCCGCACTGGTCAGACAGGACAGAGGATTACAGAGGCCTATATTCTACGTCAGTAGGGCACTACTTGCCACGGAGAAAAGATACCCAGAAGTAGAAAAGCTGGCCTATGCCTTGGTCATATCAGCTCGGAAGCTTCGACCTTACTTCCAGGCCCATCCAATTGAGATTCCAACTGCCTATCCTTTAAAGTCAATATTGAGGAAACCTGAGGTATCGGGAAGATTGGTCAAGTGGTCTGTGGAGCTAGGGGAGTTTGACATAGCATATGTACCCCGAAACTCCATTAAAGGGCAGGCCTTAGCCGACTTTGTAGCCGAGTTCACCCCGGCACTGCAGAACGAAGCACAAATCACTGAAACTACGGGGACCTGGCTGCTGTATATTGATGGATCGTCAACCGATCAAGGATCAGGGGTAGGACTGGTACTACAGTCCCCTGATGGACTCACATCGGAAAAAGCAGCCAGCCTGGGATTTAGAGCTTCTAATAATGAAGCCGAATATGAGGCCCTAATCTTAGAGATGAAGCTTGCCCTAGAATGCGAGGCTCAGAACCTCGATGTCTTCTCTGACTCCCAACTGGTAGTAAGCCAAGTTTTGGGGGAGTTTGCCATTAAGGATGACAGGATGCTTCGGTACTCCGAACTGGTGAACCACTTAAAGCATTCCTTCCAGACTTTCACTATCCAGAAGATTGAGAGAAGTCAGAACTGTAGAGCAGATGCTCTGGCCAACATGGCCTCCCGCCTCAAGTCCAAAACAGACTCCACAGTTAAAATCTCTTTTCAGCCAGGATCCAGCATTGAGGAAGCATTAGTTGCTCAAATTGATGAACAGACCCAGAACTGGATGACCCCAATCCTCTAGTATCTAAGCTCCGGGCTCCTCCCGGAGGATAAAAACAAAGCCAGGAGAATCCGAATCAGAGCGGCTCGGTACCTGATCCTGAACAACAAACTTTACAGGAGGTCGTATTCTCAACCTCTGTTAAAGTGTTTGGCTCCAGACGAGTCGCAATATGTTTTGGCTGAAATTCACGAGGGAATTTGCGGGAATCACAATGGGGGCAGAACTATAGCCCACCGAGCTCTATCACAGGGCTACTACTGGCCCGGCATGCTGAAACAGGCTAAAGAGTATGTTCGGAAGTGTGACAAATGCCAGCGATTTGCCCCGTACCAACATCAGCCTCAGCACGAGCTTATCCCGATTCCTAGTCCTTGGCCCTTTGCTCAGTGGGGGATGGATATAGTGGGCCCGTTACCACGACCACCTCCAAACAGGAAATATCTCCTGGTGGCCATCGACTATTTCTCTAAATGGGCTGAAGCCGAACCTTTGACGCATATCACAGAAAAGGAAGTCGAGAACTTCACCTGGAAGAACATCGTATGCAGGTTCGGCATACCACGTGTAATTATCTCGGACAATGGGACTCAATTCACTGGTAAAGGCTTCAAGGCATTCTGTGAAATTCTCAACATCAGGCAGCACTTCGCCTCTCCAGGCCACCCGCAAGCTAATGGGCAGGCAGAGGTCACCAACCGAACAATCCTTGATGGGTTAAAGAAAAGGTTGGAACAGGCCAAAGGGAAGTGGGCAGAAGAGCTCCCAGGAGTCCTTTGGGCCTACCGTACGACCAGAAGAACTCCCACCTCTGAAACACCCTTCTCTTTAGCCTATGGGACAGAAGCAGTAATTCCGGTTGAGATCGGTATGCCAACTCTGAGGACTGAGGCCTTTGAGCAAGAATCCAATGATCAGCAGCTGATGGAGAACTTGGATTTGCTCGAAGAGAGAAGGGATCAAGCCAGTATCAGGATGGAAGCCTACCAACAAAGAATGGTCAACAAATCCAAGATAAGACTCAAGACAGTCAGCTTTCAAGTTGGAGACTTCGTCTTGAGAAGAGTCTTTCAGAACACCAAAGATCCCACCATGGGAAAGTTGTCACCAAATTGGGAAGGCCCCTACAAAGTAACGAAGGTCGTTCGACCTACCACTTACTGGCTTGAAGACATGACTGGGAAACCTGTTCCTAGGCCATGGAACGTAGAACACTTGCGGAAGTATTATCAATGAAGATTTTTTCTTTTACTTCCATAAAACTGTTCATCTATTAATGCACAGGCCTCCAGAGCCTGGTCCATCAATAAATGCACAAGCCTTCAGATCCTGGTCCATCTATTAATGCACAGGCCTTCAGAGCCTGGTCCATTTATTAATGCACAAGTCTTATGACTTGGTCCATCTATTAATGCACAAGTCTTATGACTTGGTCCATCTATTAATGCACAGGCCTTCAGAGCCTGGTCCATCTATTAATGCACAAGTCTTATGACTTGGTCCATCTATTAATGCACAGGCCTTCAGAGCTTGGTCCATCTATTAATGCACAAGTCTTATGACTTGGTCCATCTATTAATGCACAGGCCTTCAGAGCCTGGTCCATCTATTAATGCACAGGCCTCCAGAGCCTGGTCCATAACGTACGAGTGTTCACTCGGTCCATCTATTAATGCACAAGTCTTATGACTTGGTCCATCTATAATGCACAGACCTTCAGAGTCTGGTCCATGCTATACAGACCTTAAAATACTTGGTTCATAAAATATGCAGGCCTACCGAGCCTAGACTACCTTAATGCACAGGCCTTCCGAGCCTGGGCCATCTTCAACTAGCAGATTCTGTGATCCAGTCTATCCAAAGGCAGAAGTTCCGAGCATCTGTCAACTAAAGTTTCCTAGATCGGAATACCTCGGATCTGACACTTATATTATTTGGCTTATCTGTCAAACAAACCAGTACCATGGTTTCAACCAAAGGTGAAGTACTTCGATTCTGGCATTTTTCTAAGTTTTTGATTTATTTTCAGAACAATCGGAAATGCATGAGAAGGTGCTTAAGTTTCAAAAGAGCACATTCACAGAAAATATCAGATCCGAGAAGAAGAAATTCAACTTTATTGATAACTCAAAAGATTTACATCAGTACAAAGACACTACGACAGAAGCTATTACAGAAGCTATTACAGAAGCTACGCTTGGCAACATAATGGCTCTTCTCCTGGGATGATAAAGGGGCACAAGATCCAAAACCTTCAAAACCGCCTTCATCGGCTCCATTTGAAAGGAAGGAACCCTGAACCCCAGTCTGCATCAAGTAGTGCCCAGGCCATTTCATCATCACTATCACTGGTCCCATGACCAACGGATGATGAGGGCTCTGAGCCTCAAGAGACTTTTCATTCTCCACCTTTGTAATCGGCATAACGCCCCAGCTAATTGAAGCAAGGGTTCCTGCCAAGTCGCAAAGGAGAGGAGGCGGCCCCCATTCATCTCCCTCAGAGCAGTTGTCACTGCCAAGTTATAGGCGGGAGGAGGCAACCCACCTTCAATCTTCTTCTTCACACCGTCTGTTTCACCCCAGCCACTTGGAGCAAGGGTCTCTGACAGGGCGTGAGGAAGAGGAGGCAACTCACCTTCGTCTTCACCACCAACGCTCCAGGCCTCGGTTGAATCAGGGAGGGGCCACCACCAATCGGAGAAATCTCGACTAGATATCGGAGGAAACAAGAAGACTTGTGCCTCCTTCAATCCTTCCTTGGAGACTGAAAATAGGGGAGGATTAACTTTTGGCCACAATTTAATTATTCCTAACTCAGGCAAGGAATCATCCATCATCTCCGGACGAGTGGAAGAACTCCGGCAGCATATAAAAATCTCTCCTACAATCAAATCGGGGAGCAAAAGGATTGAGCACAACCATATGCCCTCATTTCCATATATATAAACACTGGAAGACCAAAGGCCACCCAGTTAAACCGTCACAACGGTTAAGCGAAGTGCTAGCTTCGAAATCCCAAACGGCGGAGGTGCAATAAATGGAGTATTAAACCACCCTCTCGGGAGAAGCAAAAGGCAGGGCCATACACGTATATGACGTGACGGTTTCTCCATGTCATTAACACTTACAGGGCCACGTATACAACAGAGGTCCATCAACTATGACGTTTCTTGATCTCTAACAGGTCTGGAGGCAAAAGTTCTGATCAGCCAAACTACAATCACAAGGCATCCACTTATTATTATGTCCCCGGATTCAGAACGGTCAGCTTCGAAATACCTCAAAAAAGAAGTCTCCAATTATTGACCTAAGGCAAGAAAAGAAGTTCGAAACACAGCTACCTACAGAGGAAAATCTGATCTGGTATACACTAAATTCCAGAGCAGTGCGACTTGCAACGACTATTACCATCAACTACATGTTAAGGCACTACAGAGCCACATAACTCAAAGATACGCACAAATGCTACAGAGCAATATAACCAAAGAGGCGAGCATTAACCAAAAGACTGTTCTGTTAAACAAATGTATGTCTCAAGTACATTGAAAGATAACAAAATATAGATCCTAAGCCTGATCAGCAGGAACAGGATTAACGACAGGAGAAGGTTCGGCAGGTGCAGTATCAACCACCTCAGTCGGTACAACCACTTCCGTGGGATCGGCCGGGAGGACATCAGCCACTTCATCCTGGTTAACCTCTGAAGGTTCAGATCCAGGCGGCACAATAAAGGAGACATCTAGGTCGGGAAATTTGGCAAGAAGCCGAGAGCGGAAGTTATTAAACCCAAACGTAATCAAGCGATGGGCCATTCCTTCCAGCTTCGACCTCATCTCCTCCTCATTGTCCATTAATGCCTGCTCCACAGCTTCATTGAGCTGTCTACGGTGCTGGTACCACAAGCCGTTCATCTCCACCTGTAACCTCCTTGCCCACTCAACGGCAAGGTTCCTCTCCGACTCCATCACAGTCAAGGAGTTCTGACACTCCTTCAACTTCTCCGCAGAGTCGTGAGCCTCCGACCGAGCAGTACCAAGCTGGAGTCCCAGATCGTCCAGATTGGTCCTAAGTTGGTCAAGCTCCTCCACAGATGGAGAAACCTTTACCAGAGCGGAAAGGGTATGCAAGGTCTGCATAACACAAAGAAAACGATTCAAACGCCAGTATAAACGCTTAGAGGAAAGAAAACTATGGGCCTGACAAGCTCACCTTAACCTGAAGAGCGGTCAAGTCAGCAAGAAGCTTCCCTGACGCCTGAGGCCTAATTTTAACTGAGCCTTTGGCCCAGAAATCACTCAGAATCTTCTTGGCCCCCTGACCAGCAACGTCAGGAGCCACCGATGATGATGCCCCCTTACCCGCTCGACGAAACGGGATTGGAGGAACCACTGTAATAGGGACAGGAGCCTCTTCCTCCCTTTCAGCAGGCTCGGGAGAGGACAGAACTAGCCTCCGCTTCTTCGGAACGGGAGGAACCACTGGAGAAGGAGCCTCCCCCGTCGCCACGGATGGTGATGGCCCGGACTCCCACTGAGCCATCACATTATCAGTAATCTCCTCGACACTACCCCTGACAGCCATTAATTTATCAGGGTTGACAATGGAAGAATGATCCCTAATGCTGGGCTTCAAAAGCTTCTTGTACTGCTTCTGAATCGCGGGAGAGAAATCTGGTCTCTTCCACGCACTTTTAACTGCAAAGCAAGCACAAAAATTGATCAGTTCAACAAATTGGCAAACAAAACGGAGTCAATGCAGCCACAGAAAAGTTAAGCCTCACCCCTTGGCCCAGTGGTTCGAGGGAATGTGGAAGGTTGACCCTCGAAGTTCTGGAATTCCCATCCTCCTTTAATAAAGAAGTACCATTTCTTCCAGGTCTTGTTGGAGGAGGGCACAGAAGTAAGGGGTCTGAACCCACTATCAAAAGACATATAATAAAGGCCCTCCGCCTTTTGAAGTTTTAGATCCATATTGCTACGGATCAGGTCAAGGGACACCTCGACATTATTCATATGCCCTAATACGATAAAGCTCAACAGATGTCTCCAACTGTTAAGGTTCAGGTCTGCGGGGCATAGATCAAACCAACAAAAGAATTGTTTTATTATATCAGGAAAGGGGAGTGTAAGACCCAGTTCAAACCAGGCCAGGTAGGCACAGATTTCTCCATCTCTAACATCGCCCGGGCGATCTTGAGAATCTGGGACCCTGAAAGTAACATTTTTGGGAACTTTGAACTTCGCCCATAACTCATTCAACATACTTTCAGTAATTACACTCTCACCCTCCTCTCTGCGACCAGACCAACCAGAGGTCTCGCCAGCCCTGTTCGGGGGATCATCAAAAGCATCGACAATCCTAACTCCCGGACTAAAGGGAGGAACTACCATTCTATTTTCGTCAACATTCACTAATTGCATTTGAGGATCAGTCTCAGAAGGACTTCCCAAACCAAAGTGTGATTCTAAGCCAGACATGGCGAACAAGAGAAAGAGATGAAACAAACGAGAAGGAATGAAGAAGGGGACTAAAAGTCGAACCTGAGATCAAGAAAGGGTTATGAACACCGGAGATCCTCCAAAACTCCAAGATATGTCAAATGGCGGTCTGGTACTGTAGAAGTAAATGCAGAAGAAAGGTATGAAAGACCTTTCCCTCTCTCTATATACACATTCGAAACATGAGCCTTCCAAGACGAGCCGACACAACGATTGAGAAAAATGATGGATTCTCAAGTATCGGCTGCGCAATAAATGACACGTTAAATCGACGTCTCGAGAAGTGGGAAGGCAAAACGTATGACTCTTCACAAAACCCTCAACCCTAGTTAAATCCCTAGCTTTTAACAAGGGCTCGGGGGGGGGGGAGTAGCTGATATATCACAAACAGACACACCAATCACTTTGAGACACGTGTGCCCATCAGATTAACAAATCTCGATCCTACAGAGCTCATATACTTCGGTCATACAGAACAGCTACAAGCCTTCAGGGTATTCTCATATGTCTATCATACATAGCAGCCACAAGCCTTCGGGGCATTCTTATTTATATATCATTCAGAATCGATAAACTCGGTCATACAGTGCAGATGAAGCATCCAGGATATTCTCATATACATCTTCCAGACCTCCTGTTCTGGACAATATTTATTCAACACTGCATATATGGTTTCCTTAACAACTGTTAAGCGGGGAATAAGGAAACGGCCTTCAACACGGAAACTACTATCTATGATTATCTCTATCTACGATTCAATGCTCCACAAGGTAACGGCAAATCTCCGATGATCAAATCCCTATATTCGTGGCGGATCAAATTAGGAGAACCACGACTTATATATTAAACCCTAGAGGTACGCTTGATTTTCTTATGCTCATTCTTTGACTTTCAATACAGTCTTTCAATTCCCTTACTTACTTAAGCATCGGAGCGGCTACCGCCAGAGCCAATCCAATGGTCCTCTGATCATCTCTCTGAGTGTTCTACAGGTCACGGAGCCCTCACGTGTTGCGAGTCAAAAAGTGCAGCATCAATTAAATTATTTAATTAATTTAATCAATTATTAAGATAATTATTTAATTTATTTATTTATTTAATTAAATAATTATCACTTAAGATATGATCCTAATCCTCCATTCTAAGATTTCATTTTAGGCCTTTGAATCGAATCTCCATATTTTGTCTATAAATAGAACCTTATGGCCATCAGTTTTCAACATACAATTTCCATAACTTTATGATATTATTATAATTCCATAGTTCTCTCTACAAGAATTCTCCCCCTATCAAGATCAAAGCATTGCCAAAATGACGGTCTCCCTTCAAGAAGCAAGTCGAAGCAATGCTTACCAAACAGAATAATAAGCCGAAGATTTTCCCGACTGAAGCCTCCGAATCAGACTTTTCAAGTCGAAATGCTGCCCGACTACCACGACTGAATAAGATACGCATCTCAAACCTTTAACAATTTTCTTTAGATCTGGTTGATCTCACTTATTTTATCACTCTTGATAAAAGAAGTTAAACCAGATAACTACGTGACTCTTATTTCGTTTTCTAAATAGATACGTAAGAAGCTTTCGGGTCCGAATCAGATCTTCTTTCTGTCTTTTCCGTTTGTTTTATTTCTTCATGCAAGATTTTTTATTATTTATCTTTTCTAGACTCACGTCTTTTTTTTTATTTTTCATGACAAAATAGCATTGCAAGTGAATATTTGAGGTCGATCCATTTGGATTGAGCGAGATGGGTGGGTGCCTAACACCTTTCCACTCCGTACTTTAGCCCCTAGATCCATTTTTCTTTGGTTTCGTAATTTCAGTGCCTTACTTTATTTGATCCATGTCAATGGATCTTTAGAATGTAACTAGGAGACAAAGCGATATAATTTCAATTTATATTCAGTTTCCTTTTATTTACATTACGTTGTAACTGGTTTGCTTGTTTCTTGCCTAAAAACAAGCTGGTGACTCCTCACTTTCTTCTTTCCCATAAGAGGCATTCCTTCCCACCTTTAGGGGGGGAAACGGCCAAGATCCCTTTAATCCACAAAAAGGATATTTTTTTCAGCGCTAGCGCCTACAGTGGTGACTTCACTAGGGAACTAAAGAGGGCTAGACTCGGTGAAGTATTCACTTCAAGGATATTTTTGTTTACTTGTGTTACATTCAATTGTTTTATGCTTTTTAATGGATGTTTAAATGTATGGATAGATGAATAAAAAATGACTAAAATCTGAATGCCTTGCACACACATCACTTCATACATTGCATTTATACTATATACCCTCTAAACCTCAGACAGTTAGTAGCTCTTGTCTCATATGCTCACTCAGCTTAACGAGTGTTGCTAATGAAAACCATCCACTCCTTGATCAAATATCGCTTGACCGAGGACACTACATTCTAGTGGCATTGGGATGGTATGCAAAAAGGCAATACAATACCATTTGACCACAGTCATTACAATCTAATGGCTATGGGAGATATATGGCACGTCCTATCAAAAGGGGAGCCTTGAAACCTTTACCCGATCAAAGCATCATGCATATAATCTACCTTAGATTCATGATTCATGACTTTAAACCAAGTTTTGGTAAGACACATACAAAATTTTTCACACAATTTCGCAAAGTCATAAAAATCCAAGAAGGTCAGAAAAACACCCCTCTCTATTGGCCAATCGGCACACAGAGAGCTTCCCCTCGTTCTACAAAATTTTATTCAATTTTTTGAGTTTTTTCAAAAAACTCCGATTCTTTCCTAAAAAACCAATTTTGTAAACTACAATGGGACTGCAAATAATACCTTCTTGGGTTTTCCTTGACAACAAACAAGTATAACACAAGTGTTTTCTGAAAACAAGTACCCACAACTAGCTTGGAAACGGACTAGCTGAGGCCGATTAATTCGAACCTTTGACCTCCCAACAAATCAAAAAAGCACAACTTCAGTTGTAATGGACCCTGAACAGATACTTTAGATTTTGGCCGACATCAAGAAAGACATGGTTCATTACCAAAAGGCAAATCAAAGGCTCTCCCATATAGTTCAAGATTTGGTATAACAAAGGTTATCACCACTACCTCCCATCCTAGTAGGAATTGACAATATTCACCAAGTGCCACTAATCCTGCCTCAAGACGGACAACAACAACATCAACAAGTCCACGATCCACCCGCCTATGATCCTTATGATTGGGTGAACAATATGAACCCATAAAAGATCCAAGGCAGCAAGATGAGGCCTTTGCTCGCAGGTTGGAAAAAATGGAGACCCTCTTCTATAAAGCTCACCAAAGTGATGACATAGTCGATATTCACAGGTTATCTTTCTATCCAAACATTCGCCTCCCTCCGAAATTCAAAATGCCAAACCTTGACAAGTTTGACAGAACTACATGCCCGATGACTCATCTTAAGTTATATATGAGAACCACATATAGCCATGCAACCACTAGGGGCCAATACCAATGTCTTAGTTCAAATGTTTCATCAAACTCTAACTAGAGCTGCTTTACGATGGCATCTAAATTTAGAAGATGCATTTTCCAAAGATTGGGAGGAATTATGCAATGCCTTCGTTCGTCAATACAAGAAAAACAATAAACTTTACATCACTCTTCAAGACTTGGAGACCACTAAGTAAGAACTTATAGAAAGTCTATCCATATTCATCACTAGGTGGCAAGCTAAAGCAACTCAAATGATTAACCGGCCAAATGAAGCCGAACAGGTTTAGATGGTTAAGAAGAGTTTACTTCCGGTCTACCGTGAAGCTCTCTTCGCCTAATACTTTGAGACATTCAAAGCACTAATAGGGGCTGGAACGCAAGTAGAAGATATGGTAAATGATGGGACCTTCAAAGCAAGCAACTCAAAGCCTCGCAGAATCTTTCCAACCTCAAAGCCAAATGGCCCAACCCACATAATCACTATCGTTAACACATCAAGGTAATTTTCATGGCCAACCTCACAGGGTATTCCACAAAATGCCCTCAAAGACAATTTTTAGATTTACCAGCACCAATAGGTGAGGTATACAAAAACCTTCGAGAGAAGGGGCTTCTTCAGCCTTTAGAACCGAAACCAGTCCTGAACCCTTTACCTAAGGGGTTTGATCCAAACCAATATTGCCCATATCATTAAGGTGATGTACACAACATAAATCAGTGCCGAGCTTTGAGGCACGCAATTCAAGATTTAATTAATGGAGGAACAATAGGGGCCCCACCAACAAAGCCCAATGTTACCACTAACCCATTGTCAGCCCACAATGCACGACTTAACATCAATATATTAAGCCTCAAAACTTCAGATCCAAGCGACCTCATCAATGATTCCACAAATGTCTCCAGTTGTAGCATAATCACTTGGGACGAACTCATGGGAAAACACAATCAATCTAGCTCAACCAATGCAGTACATGTCACACGAGGGGGAAGACCATTCAAACCCACTCGTTTACATGCAGATGATCTAGTCACAAAATTCTTAAAGCTCAAAGAGTTAATAAAGGTCCCACCTCAGGTCCCTATCGAAGATGAGCTCCTTAAACAGATCAAAAAAACGCAAGCCAACATCTCAGTATGGGGGTTATTGACATCATCCTTTCCACATAGACAAGCTATCTTGAAGCATCTTAATGAAGTACAAGTTCTTACCACCACTACCCCCTGAACAACTCACTCAAATCATTGGAGGGGTCCAATTCAACAATATCATCACTTTCACAGATCATGACTTACCGAAAGGAAAGGCCAACCACACTAAGGCCTTGCATATTATTATGGACACCCTCGGGAAGAGGATACCTATGGTGCTCATTGACGACGACTCAACTCTCAATGTTTGTCCTTTTAAAACTGAAAAATGCCTTGGCCTAGAGGTAGTCAATCTCACTCAATCAGCCAAGTAGTTAGGGCATACAACAAAACTCTAAGGGAAGTTGTAGGGGTCATGGCACTTACCATGAATCTTGGTCCGATTTAAAGCACTGCCTATTTTCAAGTGCTAGACATCCTAACATCCCAACATGCTAGTTAAGGGCCTTAGATTCAATTTACAAGGTCTACCTACATCGCCCCACCAACCGAAAATTGAGTACACATTCAGGCTCGGATACTCACCCACTGAGGAAGATTTTCGTAACAAGTCTTTGGCTACATGAGCTAAGAAAATTGCTAGAAAACAGGGGCTGCCCCCCAAGCTCATCCATTTTTTTTTAGTTTCGTAATTTCAATGCCTTACTTTATTTGATCCATGTCAAGGGATCTTTATAATGTAACTAGAAGACAAGGCAAAGTAATTTCAATTTCTTTTCAATTTCCTTTTATTTACATTCTCTTGTAACGGGTTTGCTCGTTTCTTGCCCAAAAACAAGCTGGCAACTCCTCATTTTCATCTTTCCCATAAGAGGTGTTCATTCTTACCTTTAGGGGAAGAGATGGCCGGGATCCCTTTAATCCATAAAAAGATACTTTTTTCTGGCACTAGCGCCCACAAACAGGGTCCAAGTAAGTTTTTGAGAATTCAAGTAGATGTTTTACTCGATAAACCCTTAGTAGGGGTTGTAAAATTAGAAGAGTGGATGGCACATAGATATGGGTTGGGTTGATTTCAAGTTTGAAAGATTACCTATTTCTATTATTATTGTGGTTTCTTGGGTCATGATGATCAGAGTTATTATAAGTTATTCCAAGATTCAAAAATAAAAACTCTTAGAAACTGCATCAATATAGCTCATGGCCGAAGGCTCTTCCAGGTCCGTTTAGTGTTTCTGAACAATCTGTCACATTCCCAAACACTCCCTATGTGGATCAGGGGATGCGACATGTCCCGAAGGCCGAAATGGAGTCGAGTGGAAGTGTAACAAAACAAATGAGTAAAAATGATACAAAAGCATGAAGGCAAATACACAACCATCCAACTAGAGCTTCTAAACGTATTGAATATTTTTTTTTAAACATCCATTCATATTACATAACCATGTCTCTAAAAAAATGAATTACATATTCTTGTCCCACAACATTAATACAAAATATGTGGACGATCTACTCTTTTTGATGTCCAATTCTTGCTTGCTAAAAGTATAGTTCCAGCTAAGAGCCAAAAAGGGTCTTAACTATCTTTCACCAAAAATGATTTTAAAAGTGTGAAGTTTTAGACGTCTTTTACTAGTACGAGATTAGTTCCCACTCATCATCATCGCTTGAAAATTAATGGGTAAATCCATTTGTGAAAAGCTCGTGAATAATTCCAGTACCTTGTCATGGGTTTTCAATTGATAGTAGTTTTAAGCATAAAAGAGCTCATAAAGAATATCACTATCAATTGTTCAAAAGTTCAAATGTAGATTACAGGATACTTAAATCATGATATTTAAACACATAACTTGAAACAAGAAACATTTTAAGATAATTCAAGTAAAACATTTCTTTTCACAGTACATAGCAAGAGAAATCAATTCCTTAAATATAATTAGGAGCATAGATCCTTTTTATCACAAAACATGAGGATAAAAATATTTTTTAGAATTTTGGGGGTTTAAAACATTCTTTCATTTCTTAACTTTACTTGTTTTCACTTTATATGATAATATATGTCGACCCAGACTCTAAGCTTACTTAAGGTCACATATTACATAACCTAAACACGGGAGATCTCTAGCCTTCTTATGGGCTTTATATGAGTGAGTCCTGAAGGTGCCACTAGTCAAAAGTGTTGCTTATGCACTAATTATCTTGCATTACCATTTCGTAAAGATGAAACATTTATTCAAAACATTGTTTTTCAAGTAAATGCTTTTTAAGAGTAAGTTAAGTGTAATTAAATGAGAAACATTCATTTTCAAAAGAAGATATTTAACATAAATTTACAAACAGAGCAATAGGAATGCTTGAAATAAGAGTCGTATAAGTAGTTGGCATTTAAATGAGCACTTTTTCAATTTATGATATCACTTTCAAAACAGAACAAGAAGCATGCTTGAAATAGGAGTTATGTAAGTAACAAGAATTTGAATCAAAACATTTCATAGAAAATGGAGTTAAATTCTCCACTTCAAAGTACAAGATTACGTACCTTGGGTTTCAAGATTCTTTCTACTGGTTGGCTTTTCCTTTGTAGCTCCTAAAATACAATTCACGAAAGCTTATTAATTTTCTATTTAGTTTAAATTACTTCCTAATCAGTGTTCTTAGTCTATTTTTAGACTCCATGATCATTAAATCCTTAAGGTAGATCTCATTTCCTTAACCAGGTTCAGTTCATCGTTAAGTTTTCCTTTAAGGTTATTTTAGTAATTTACATTTTTATGTGTCCTTATTTTCGGTACTCAATTTGGTTTTATAGACTCCACCGTTGAATTTGGAACGTCGAAGAAAGTCATAATTGACCCTCTCTAGCATTCAACTGGGTTCGAGTGTCACTATGGGCATAATGATAATTATTATGTTTTACGTGTCTAAATTTATAGGACCTTGTTTAGTAAAATAAACCCCACCATTAGATCTGGGACGCCAAAAATTTCAAGGTAGACTGATGAGAATGCAAAATGTCATATTTTTTCTCCCTTAATGTTTAGTCTTTTATATTTATTTAGTGCCTAAATGTACTTATTATTCTTATATTTTGATTTAGCATGCAAATGGAGGCGCTAAGTGCAAAACGAAGCTAATTGAGCGATTCTGGACAGTTTCAACATCGCTTTGTAATCTGGGCATAACTCTCTCATCTGAGCTCCGATTGATATGATTCAAAATGCTATGGACAACTAAGAAAAAGTTATACAACTTTCATGTTTTATGTTCTGAGATATTTTGTCTAAATCAAGGTCAAAATTGGGATTGAAGTTGTTGCACCTACACTACTGACGTTCCTTAGTTGCACAAAATTCTAATGCATGGGTCCACGCGATTTATTTTTGGAAATTCCAAATCTGGTGCACTAAGATTCCAGCTGCAAATACTACTTTCCTAGTTATATTAGGTCTTTATTTTATTTTTAATATTTTCCTTTTTATAATTAGATTTGGTTATTTTTATTTAAGGATAATATTTAGAATATCTTGAGGAGTTTAGTAGGCTTCTAACACTGAATTAATGTGTAAAAGGGGGAGGAAAAGATCAGATTTGTCATATACACGCGCCTCTCTCTCTCTCTCTCTCTCTCTTTCTCTCTCTCTTTCCCTTCTTCTCTAACTTCTCCTTCAAGTTTTCATAGTCTTGCGTGGCTAAACTTTTATAATTGGTCGAAGGAAACGGAAGCCTCGGAATCAATAAAACTGTGAGATCTAATTTGTTTTTATTGTTCAATTTATGCTTTGAGTATCGGATGTTCTTCTGTACTTATTTTTATGATTATCTTGTTTAATTACTCGGAGGCCTACTAGTTTATTATTCGTTACAATCTAGTGCTAGGTTAGATATCAAATCCGTAATTGTTTGATCCCTCTAATTTGTGAAGAAATTAAGATTTAATGATTTGCTGCGTCAGAAATTACTAGATCTTAGAAAGAACGCTCGACTAAATTAAATACAGCCGCTTGTGCTCGTATTGTTTAGCTTCATTGATCTCTCTAATTTTTAAGGTTGCTACTAGATTAAATCTTTAGCGCTTGTCTTGGGTTGTTTAGTAGTTAGGGTTAATTAGATTGCTTGTTTTCTAATTAACTACGACTAAAGAGAGATAGGAAAATAGTTCCAACGGTGAATATTCAAAGTGTGAATTGATATATATTTGCATCGATGATTAGTTATAAAATTTCAATGATGGATGTTGACTTAGACTAATGCTTGTTCTTTTGATTGATTTCGATACTTTAATTTGAATTGTTCCTTAGTTATTTTTCTTAAAATTATTTTCGTTATATTCAAACCCTTATTCACATAGCATAAAACTAGGCTAGATTTATTACTCGCACTACTACATATATTTTTAGGAGTTTAGGTTTTATTTTTTGGTTGCCTGCGATAGTACACCATAGACCCCCTTTTATTTTATTTGGCAACACATAACATTTAATTTAATTATTTAATTATGCTGATTAAATATAATAAAGGTGGATTGTTTATCACTCACCTACTTTTTGTGGATGATTCATTACTTTTTTGCTGAGGTTCTTTTGATTAGTTTGATGCGAACAAGAGAATTTTATAGACTTAAGGAAGGTTATCAAGTCAGGTTGTGTACTTTCATTGAGGTTTTGCCAATTGCTTTCCAAATAGTTAGGTGTTTGTTAGGACCACAAGGTCCATTATTGTAATTGGCTAATTCAGTTTTGACAAAACGTGTTTTCAATGTAATCACTACATTAGTGCTAGGTTTAGAGTATCTCAATGCCTGTTCTACTCCAAGAAGGTTCAAGTTTCATTGCCTTGATCTACTACCAGCCATCTTGGTACCTAAGGGTTAAATAGGTAATTTGAACTTTTGTTGTGATTTGAATCTCACACACTCACACATTGCATGCTTAGTATATAGTTTATTTTATGTCATAATGTGTGAAGTGGTCTTATGATTATAAAATAGATTTCCCAAACATGCATATTTCAAACTCTTAGGGAAATTGATTTCACATGACAAGTAAAAAATGAGCACATTCTGGTGCTCGTTCAAACAAACAACAGAATGGTCATTAGCTCATTTTCATTCGTTCAAAAGGTCTGAATTCAAACGAGGAGCTGCATCCTTAAATTTTTGCTCGTTCAAACGAGCATACCTTTGTTTAAACGAGTGCTGCGTAAAATAATTTTCCAAACTATTTGAGATCCGATCTTCAAACAATATATAGTCAAAAATTCAGTATTATATGATAGAGAATAGAAAAAACAAAGCATTGGGAGTTCATCATTGTGAGAGCCCTAGAATTATTAGATCTAAGAGCTTCTATTGAAGAACTTCATATATGTTGCATATCATGCCTTTCTCTATTGATTTCACCGATTGATTTCAATCAATTCCACATGATCCTAATCACCTCAAAGAGCCTCCAATTCACAATCTCACCATTGGAGAAGAGAGTTCAAACTAGAGGATTCGGCATTGAGTGATTAGTGGACACTGAGGTTATGTGGATTCATAATTTTGAGAGGCTTGATCGAAGGATTCTGAGACCGAAGGAAGATCCTGTTGTATAGAGAATTCATCTATCAACAGCTTGAGGATTCAAGGAAAGTTGACAGCGTGATCATGTAGAATGGTGGTAAAGGTACTTAGGTTGTGTCTAGTTTACGTGTAATCGATCTTTATCATAGTGAATTGCTTCCCTGAGCATTGGTTGGGTCTCTAGTTTTCCACAAAGGATAATTTTCCTAGGTGGTTTCTCTGTCATCATTGTGGTTTGCGTTATTCTTTCTCTATGTGTTTTTCAATTCATAATTTGCTAGATAAATTGCTCCCTCTTAATATAACAATCTAGGTTTTCATAATTGTGTTCATTGAATATTGAATTGATAATTGAAAGCCTCAATTATACAAATTGAATTGTGAATTGAATTAGTAAATTGGTGTTAGATCACATAGTTGAATTTGTGTTGAATTGATAAAATTGAACTTGTGATTTAATTCGGTTTTGTTGAATAGTATACATTAATTAACACTACATAATTACATATTTGAATGGCTTGGTATGATTGGTAGAATTGTACACATTAGTTGACAATACATTGTAGTTGCAATTCATTTATTTTTCATTTGAAGTAGTTGGTAGTGTTGTGGATAAATAATTGGAGATATTGAAAAATCGAGCATACCTATTCAACCCCCCTCCCCTTCTAGGTTAAGTTCACATCGGGACCTAAGGCTATAACAAAGTGATATCACAGCCTTCTTTCAAAGGCAATTGATTGATATCCTTAGTGTGAACAATGAAGGGCGATTATCTTGAGATTTGTGAAAAAGAAATTGAAGTCAATTTAGAAATTGTTCTTATAATAAATTAGCCAAAAAATTTCTTAATCCCAAGAAGACTAATATGAGGTTAGTCAAGAAATTAAAATTGAGTGAAAAAATAAAAAAAGGGGCCTTATAAGTTGATCAAACAATGTTGTGTCAACTTGAACAAGCAAAGGCCACTCTTTTAGAAAAACTTGAAAAGTTAGAACAAGAGAGAAACCTCTTGTTGGGTGAGGTAAGAAGTCTCAAATCATCCTTAGAGGCATGTTTAATTGAAAATAAGGAATTAGGTGTAAAATTTGATGAAAAACTTAAATTGGTTAAAAGTGTCAAAGACACTCATGGAATCAAGTCAAACAAGTCATCTTTATCCATCCAAAATATTCCTTCTACCATCAAGCCTAAGTTGGTTACTCCTTCCAATAAAATAGGGATGATGCTACCTCAAACAAACACTTAACATCGTGTTCATAATCAATCTCAACCCAAAATATCACATTACTCTTTGTGTGGGGTTGATGGTCATACTAGAAGGCTATGTAGAGCCTCAAGAAAAAGACATGTACAACAACAATACATGTTAAATGAACACAAAAAGGAATTACCTTTGGTAAAACAACAATTGAATACTTATGTCCAAAAGTTTAAGAATGTGACTTAAAGAGTCATAAAAATGAATAATGTTGTAAAACCTCTAACTATCCCTAGACCATAACCAAAGACAACTAAGCTCAATCTAATACATATTGTACCCATACACAAAAAGACAATAAAGCAAAGTTGGGTAAGAAAGGAACCATTGACCTAGATGATTTCCCTAAATTAAACAATGTGTTGTATGGTGAAATACTAAAAGTTAACTTAATTAGCATTAGTCAACTAGGTGATGACCACTTCAATGTCTATCTTATTCCTAAAAGAATTGTAAGACAAATTTGGGTGAGGAAGGACAAATTGAAAGGTATTGAGAAAGAGTGTACAAGTCACACTTCACAACTTGCTTCTTTATCAAGAAAAGCAAATTCATCTCTTAGATGACTAAGAGATACTATAAAAATTTAGGGATTTTACTCTTCACTCTCATCCTAGAGTATCTCTATGAATTGCTTTATCATATCTTACTCCATTTTTCTTATTGAAAATTATCTTTAAGTAAGTTGAGTTCTTTTCCATAGTCTAGGTGATCTTTATGTTAGTCATCTATTCTAGGTTTATGGATCTTTAATTTTTTTTTGTTTTTGCTTTTTTTTTTGGTGGATTTTTTATCTTTCATAGTTAAGTGCATTTCATATCTTTATGAAGTCAATAATTCAAACACATTTTTCTTTCATTTTCATTGCTAATGGTAATCCTATTTTTTAAAAAATAAAAATGAATAGAGATGCATTGTTGATGCTTAAGACAATGACATGTGTGCTTTAGTTTATCACTATCTTCACTTAGTCTTATTTACTTATATACATTCAATTTCAATCTACTTGTGATCTCATGGTGCTTTGTCATGTATATATTCTTACATGAGATTTCCTTGTAGATAGTTTGGATTTAGTGGTTTTATGTTTATGCATCAATAAGTCCATGGCTAGAAAAATTAACTTAGGTTGGAAAAATCAAAGGATCAAAAGAAAAAACCTTAAAAGAAAATGGCAAACACACAAAATGAAAAATCAAGAGTGGACCGAAAGGGTTACCTTTGGGTTAGTGTGTATGCTATCAAATGAAAATCCTTTGGAAAGAGCAACATATTCAATTGTGTGAAAGTCGCCTTGCAAAAGGTGAGAAATGTGCAATTCAAATTGTAAAAATTTGGCTTTAAAGTTGAGAGGGGGTTTTGATTGGAAATGGTCAAAAAAATTCCTAAGTTTTTTTACTATGGTTGCTTCCTAATATTGTTGTGTAAATCATTCAACACCATCGAGTCAATCTAGATATAAGAACATCACATGTTTGAAGAGTAATGCATATGTCTATACATCATGGTTGAGTGACTAGAGAGTTAGGTTACATGGACTTAAGTGTTTTAAGGCTAATTAAATATCTTGATTCATTTTAGAATACATATTTTATACTCTTTGTCGCGCCCCGAATTTTCGTGAACCCGAGGCGCGAGTAACGAAACTAAAAAGAAAATAAAATAAAGGACAATCAAATGGATTCAACCCAAACTTACATTCATTTCCTTCAATGTACATCCATGTAAAGCACAGTCAATAAAAACATTCAACATGTCATTCGGGCGTAAGCCCTACATTACAAAATATGCCCCCACGGGCCAAATATCCTCCTAAGCTCATAGCTCCTTCACTCTGCAAGACTTCCTCAAGTCTCAAGTGCTGGGAGCGTCATCTGTAATATGTTATCCCATGAATGGGTCAGCTCAATTGTTGGTATAATATAATGCTAATGCAAGTAACAAAATTAAGGGCATGGCATGTGCAAGTGTATATTTATAACTACATGTCATTCAATATCATCATACAATGTACTAGCAATAATCTATATGACATCCAACTCATTAACATAATTTAAAGCGTGGCATGTGCAAGTGTACATTTATATCTACATGTCATTCAATATCATCATCCAATGTACGAGCAATAATCTATATGCCATCCAACTCATTAACATAATTTAAAGCGTGGCATGTGCAAGTGTGCATTCATTTTTACATGCCTTTCTAATTATCATGCCATGTACTAATTTTATCCATAAAGCATCCATGCAATTTTTATAACACATTCATGAATTCATTAATACGATGTAATGAAAATGTACATGACATATCCACACAACTCTACACCACACCCATGTCAACTCTATGCCATGTCAACTCTATGCCACGTCAACTCTATGCCACACCCATGTCAACTCTATGCCACACCCATGTCAACTCTATGCCATGTCCATGTCTCATTTTCAGAACACATCCGATGGAACCTGAGTACCAATACAATGTCTCATTTTTGGAACACATCCGATGGAAACTGAGTACCATGTCTCGTTTTTGGAACACATCCGATGGAAGCTGAGTAACATGTATGACTCACTTTACGGACCTTCCCCGACGGCCTGAGTAACCACGTATACACAGCACCAAGTGCTCAACCCACACTATGCTTTCAATGAACCACACCATACCAATATGCTTTGATTCTACCATACAATAATACAATCTCAGATAAGTAATTTACCAACACATGGAGCATGCCTCTAATCAATACATTCCACTTAAAGCAACCACGACATCCGAATAACAAAATCACTCCTACATGAATGTATGCAATACATAATCAACATAAATATATGCTCAAACCATATATTCACAATCTCAACAACTCACCAAAAATATAAATCACGTACAGCACCAACACATAGAACAAATCATATCTCCATGAAATAACAAGAACACATAAGTGTCAAATCAATCAACTCTAGGTTCTGTTTCAAAACAAACGTTCCTTATGTGATTTTCTCATGTCAAGTAAGCATATGATTCATTCAATCAATATACAAATCATGCCTAAACTTAATCCTATTCCTTACTTAGCAAGATATCATACCTGATGAGTTGGTCTCAACCTTATGAAATCATGCCCGATGTGTAGCTGAACTAAATGATGAGAATGTCGAAGGTTAGACTGTTTTCTCCTGTGCAGTCAAGGTCCCTAAAATCATAAAATACAACTCAGTCTACTGCTATTTAAATTATGCTATTCATCAAATTTTATGTCTTTATTTTATAAGTTTTCATTTTGTTAAAACAGACTCTACCATTGAGTCCGGAATGCCGAACAAAGTCGGTTTAGACTTTCGCGAAATTCAATTTGGACATTTGTACTTAAAAGGGCAAAATGGTTATTTTGCACTCCATGGGTTTCTAATTCTTGAGGCATCTTCTTGCAAATCGGACTCCACGGTTGAGTCCATAATGCTCGAAATAATTAAAATTCACTATTCTTTTATTTTAGTCGGGGTTCGTTTGACTAGTCTTTGAATCAGGGTCATTTTGGTAATTTTTTAATGTTCCTACAGGTCTTTTATTTTTTTGGGACCTCACCTCGCAAAACGGACCTCACTGTTGGGTTTAGAAGGTCCGAGACATGAAGAAAACACTAATGGTTTATTTAATTTGGACTCCGGGGTATTTCGTAATGTTTTAATTAATTAAATCAATTTAATTAATTAAATTAATATTTTATTCTGGGGCCTAATCATAATTATTAAAAGTTCTGGGGTCAAATCAGGATTTTTAAAAGCTGAGGAGTTAAATCAGAATTTCTGATTTAACTATCCTAAATCAGAACATCCAAACAGTGGACAATTTCCAAAACTGGGATAAGATATCCCTATCCCCAATTTCAATTTCAATTTCTAATTTATTAAGCTTGCAGCCAAACACCCCCAATCCCTATTTTAACCCATCTTATGCGGCCCAACCCCAAGAGGCCCAATGGCCTTTAATTAAAACATGTCCAAGCTTCAAATTAGAACAAGCCCAAACTTAAAAATTAAAACAGGTCCAAGGGCCTTTAAACCAAAATAGGCCCAAGACCCTTAAAATAAAACAGGCCCAAACCAGCCCAAGTCGTCCCTGCGCCCACACGGCTTTTCGGCAGGCCCCCCTGCCTTCTCTGGTCGTCCCCTCCAGCGGCGATGGCCGGAACCCGCGGCAATAGTTTTGAAAACCCCCTCTTTTTCTCGCGTTTTGAAGCCATCTTCGTTCCCAACTCATCCCAAAATGTTTTTAAAACATTTTGATACAATTTTGAGCCTCCCCAACGTGACAAAATAGTCCCCAACTCTTTTTTTCTCAGTTTTTCGGCCAAGTAAACCCAGGTTTCCGGCCAGCCGTTTCTCCCTATTTTGGTGGTTATTTTTCCATTGTTTTTGCTCCATTTTGATCCCAAATGTTTTCTGCACCTCACAAGACTAGATCTAGGTCATTTAGATTAGGTTTCATGCATGAAATGCAAGTGACCCACTTTTATTCTAACAACCTGCAACTGCCCCTAACCCTCTCATTTCTTAATCATTTTAGCTCATTCTTTTTGCAAAGATTTCCTTACATTTTACTCTACAAGACCCTACAATTTAAATCAACCATCATGCTTTAAAAATTTAAAAGTAGGATTGAGCCACTCACCAAGTTTTCTGGTTTCTTTTTGGTGCAATCACTCTCTATCTCCTTCTTCCTGTTCAAGTTTCTGGTTCCTCTCTGAACCTTTCAATCTTGGTTTTAACTTTTCTGAATTTTTTTTCTATCTTCTCACACCCACCTACACACAGCCTATTTACATCATATACATATACACTACTTTACACAAAACCACCAACCCTACCCACGGTTTCTGTCACGACCCGAAACCCACCCTATGCGGATCTCGTGTCGCGGGGCCGACCCGAGGGCCGTCCCTACTTTTTCCATTCCTGTATCATAGTACTAACATGCAATGTACTAAAAATTTTAAACAATGAACAGCGGAAGTCTTTATCAATTACAG
This sequence comes from Nyssa sinensis, assembly GCA_008638375.1. Taxonomy (NCBI): domain Eukaryota; kingdom Viridiplantae; phylum Streptophyta; class Magnoliopsida; order Cornales; family Nyssaceae; genus Nyssa; species Nyssa sinensis. The sequence continues at coordinate 26,439,592 of CM018050.1, forward strand.
TAATCCAGCGGAAGTCTTTTTCATAAATTAAACAGCGGAAGTCTATTAAATACATGACATAGTTCTACATAAACAAAATGAGAACTAAAACGTAACCAGCACCCGGGGGTGGTGAATACATGGGAGAACTAACATAGACTGATACAGTGCTTCAAAATGTCCCCCTACGCTCTCAGACTCCTACTGGGGTCTCGCAGCATCATCACCTGAAATGGGGGGGTAAGTGGGGTGGAATGAGCTATAAAGCTCAGCAAGTAAACCAGATCTCCGACACTGGTATCGATGATTATAAAGTACATGAATCCATGAATAAAATATGATAGCCAATCATAAGAAAGGAGATGCTGTGATAGCCAATAAGAACAGTTGCCATAATGGCCAATAAATAGTAGGGTCACAATATGCAATCAGAAGTAATGAATAAGCAGTAATAAGGGTTTCTCAACAATAACCTATCACAATGAGAGTACTGCCACAATAAAATGATTACAATCAAACCAATGAACAACGTAAGATAATCCATAAGAAACAGTAGTCCATAAGAAACAGTAGTCTATAAGAAACAGTAACCATTCAACAATATATCCATAACAATAATCCAATGGAGATGCTTATAATCTGTAGTAGGGGATGGCAGTCCCTCTGCGTATTTCGAGGCCCGGCATACCTCTCAGTTAAACTCACATCTTTTGCCACACGTCCGTTCACGGACTAGTTCGTCACAGAAGCATCGGATGGATATTGTGACTGAGCACAATTCCAGCATTTATAAACATAGCATGATCATTTGTGATTCCATAGGAGTGTGAAAATGGAATATCATATACACAGTAAAGCATAACAGTAAGCCTTTCGAGGCACGGTTCAATATGATAACAATAGCACAATAGTCAATCAATGTCCACAAGATAGAACAATATCACATTGTGGATAGCAATAACATGAAGTACTTTCAAGAGTACAAGTTTGGCAGTAAGGAATAAACTTGGCTTTAGAAACACCACATGGAAGAGAAAGTGATCCACTTACCTCTATCGTGATTCTACCTCAGAAATCCGTGAATATACCCTTGCCTTTTGAGTTCCCTATATATCAGTGAATACGTTTCAGAATAGATTCTATTCATCAAATTTTATGCCTTTCTATCATAAGTATTTCAAATACTATTTTAGACTTTACCATTGAGTCCGGAATGCCGAAGAAAGTCGGTTTAGGCTTTCGCGGAATTCCATTTGGACTTCCGTACTAAAAAGGGCAAAATAGTCATTTTGCACTTTTACGGTATTTTATACTTTGGGGTCTCATCTCGTAAAATGGACCCTACCATTGGACTCAGAACGTCCGAGATAATAGGTTTTGACTATTCATTTGTATCGTTTGGACTTCGTTTGACCCATATTTGAAATAGGGGCATTATTGTAAAATTAATATTTAATTAATTTTTTATGTTTGGGCAACAGTGTAATTTTTCAAAACATTTGGGGCCGGTTCACAATTTCTAAAAGCTGCGGTCTGAACCAGTTGGTTCAGACCTAAAAACCCTAAACCGGTCAGTCATTCTCTTGAACCAAACGGTTCAGTTTCATTCAAGAACCGGATTTCAATAACCCAGTCCCTATCCTTATCCCTGTTTCGGTTAACCCCAAAACCCAATTCCTATTTATTATTCCTGCAACCAAACAGCCCAAAACCCATTTAAATTAAAAAGCCAAACGACACAGTTTCGGTCCCATTTCATATCCGGTCAGGTACCGACCCGATCCAAACCCAGACTCGTTCCTTTTAACCCGGTAGCCCCCCACGACTTTCCGGTCGTCTCCCCCAAAGCTCCGGTGAGCAAACAGTAGGGTTCCGTCACCATCTCTGGTGACGGCAACCTGTCCCGATCGGTTTCCTCTCCCTTTCTAAATGCCAATCTCTTCCCTTCTTCCCCACGACCTCATTCCCATCCTCCATTTCCCTCAAGACCTTCCCATTCTTCTTGAATATAAAGGTTAATAGCTCCGGCCGGTTTTTCGGTGAGCTATTTTTTTCCTATTTCGTGACTCTTTGAGCACTGTTTTGGCCCTAATCCGTTTCAAATGGTTTTCTGCATGTATAAGGACCATTTTCATAAACTTTAAAACAAGTTTTAAACGTAAAATTCATGGAACCCGATTATTATTCATGAAACCTGCAACTTGGTTTTTCTCTATGGTTTCTAAACCTTTTAACCTAATTTTTTTTGCATTTAAAAGCTAATATCATGCTCATTTAGACCCTAGACTTAGATCAAACGTTCATGCTTCAAATCCCAAAAACAGAACTAAATGGCTTACCTGGGTGTTCGGGTTTTTGCCCTGTGTGACCCTCCAAACTTCCTTATTTCTGCTCCTGAGCTCTTTGCCGACCTTCCTCTCAATCTCAGTTTTCTTTTTGCTTTTAAAACCCACACTCGTATGGACATATATAGGGAGAAAAGTTTCCACCGCCTCTCTCTCTCTCGGTTACTCCCCCTTCTATGGCCTCTTTCTTTGACCTAGGGTCTGTATGCCCTCTGCCAAATGCAACCTTTGCATTAAATGGTTGGGAGACTTGTGTTGCACTCATATATATATATACATCATTATATATATATATAACACACACACACACATCTCACCTAACCGACACACACACACTCTCTTTTGGTGCCTGCATACTGCCCAAGGGCAGTTCCCCTTTTTCCTTTTTATTCTCTTTTCATTTCTCATGCATATGTACATATATACATAACACATAATACATTTACATGATACATATATATACATATGAAATACATAGTTTTATACATGTCATTATAATCATATATATACGTATAACTGTATTTTTAATCACGTACACATACACTAATATTCCGTGAACTATGTATGTGTACGTACGTATGCATGCATGGGTTGCATGCATGCACGCTTTTCGAGGTAAGGTTCCGAGTTGCTCGGGTACCACCCGACACTGGCCTTACAAATCAAAACATTTATCTTTTGAAATTAGGTTCAGTTCCATAATTATTGTGACATAGAGTTTAAGACAGCTCAGGTTATGCTATTCAGTCGACTTGCCTCAGTAAACGCGTCGTATCCCGGGTCGGGATATCACAGTTTCTCTCTCTCTCTCTGACTTTCCTACTGATTTCCTTCTTTTCTTTACTGATCTGTAATAAATGCTTGCTTGTATTTGGGTTTACCTATATGTATTTTATATTACACACACACATCCACTTGCACACACATACACGGCTGTACACACACTTTATGTATATATATATATATTTAAATGTATTAAATATATATATTTACACACATAACTTATATATATATATATATACATATGTAATGCACTACACATACAATATACACATATTCATGCATGCACACTTATTTATTAAAAAAAAAATTATTCCAAAATTTTGAATCTTTACACTCTTTAAGTCACTCAAAAATGTTATTATAATTCAGATTTCAACTCAAAAACATTGGGATTAGTTTTAGTATTGTTGGTAAATGTATTCTTTTCAAATTGTTTCAAGCTAAAAACTAAAGTTTTTCATTAAAAATCCATGTTTCCCCTGTTTTTGGTCTATTGAAATGGGCAAAGGACACGAACAGATCTGCACACTTTGTTTTTCCTGAGAGAAGTGAGGCTTTGGGTCCTCGTTCGAATAAAGGCTTATTCGAATGAGCTCCATTTGGACGAGAGACTAATCAGTTTCAAAAATGCGCGACAGATGCGCAAACTCATCATTTCCTCTAGCTTCTCTTCATATTTTCTCAGTCTTTTTTTTTTTCGTCTTGATATCTTAATCTCGGCATTCTTTATTTGCATATTCCGTTCCGGTTAGATCAATCTACTTGTCGAAGGCTTCGTTTTGATCATTCAGTTTCACATTCCCACCGTTCGTTGGTTCAGTAAGTCCTCATGTCCTTTTCACTTTCCTTAAATCTATTTCATTGCTTTCATCTAGATATTAGGATTAGTGTGGACCGTTAGATCAGTATACTTGATGTAGCGACAGATTAGGTTCATCCTATCAGTGTTTTCACTCTAGCTATGTAATCATGTCTTACAAGACAGTGCCTATAGCACGAGATCACTTTTCCTATGTTATCCAGTTGGGTGCAGCTCTTTGGAGAGTTGTTCGGTTTGCTCCACCAACTGCTGTTATTTGGGCTGGGTCTGTTATGTCCCAAACTGTATGTCCAGAGAGGGTCGCCATCGTTGAGGATATCCGTAAAACATTCTCATATAGACTCTTCACGTCCTATGGTAGGCTACCTCACTTGACTGTCATGGGTCCCGCCAATGAGTTCGTGGTTCGAGAGTTCTACTTGAACCTTAGATCTCATGATATGTAAGGAAGATACCCCATCACAGTTCACGGTATTGATTTCATTCTCACCGTAGACTTGATTACTCAAACTCTTGGGATACTTAGAGTTGAGCAACCAGGTTTTTCGTACCTTCAGGATGCTATATTACCATCCGCTGAGCACATCACTTCTATTCTCTGCGTTGACGGTTCGACACTCTTTTGTATAAAAGTTTCTATTCTAGAGTAGGTTTATCTTTATGAGGTTTATCGTACCCTCAATCTCATCGTCTGTAATGTTCTTCATCCAGCCAGTCATATGAATGTACTGACTCTATCCCACGTTATACTTCTATATGCTATCGGTATTGTCATTCTAATCGATACACCTTCTTACATCTTAGAAGTCATCAATTCATTGACTGCAGGTGTTAGACGTACTACAATTCTTCCATTTGGCAGTCTGATCACTAGGATCTACGTTGCCTAGCAAGTTCCATTCTTTAAGATAGATATGTTTGTTCTTTCTCCCAGATCGTTCACTCGCAAGACACTAGCGAGGTCCCGGGGACATGTCATTGCGCCTCTCGTTAAGGACGATGATATGGCTCAGCAAGAGCAAGAGTAGATGGACCAGCAGTAGCAGAAGGAGTAGCTATCTGAACAGGTGTAGCCTTAGGCTCTATAGTAGCAGCAATAATAGTAGGTATAGGCATCGGGCCAACCGTAACAGCCTCCACGGTCGTCGCAGCTACCTAAAGAGCAGATTTGGGTCAAGGATTTCTTGGTTGATTGAGCTCCACCACAGTTTCATACCCCACTTGGTATAGAATTTCATGAGTCAGCCGGAGCATCTTCTTCTATAGCCAGCCAGCCGATGTCCAAAGATGAGTTGAAGGAGAGGCTTTAGCAGCATCACACCCTGATTAGTATAGACGTTGATCAACGTCTACACAACACTACACTCAGATCCGTGCAGAGTTCTATCTGCCAATGATGGAGAATATGGCTCGTCATCGAGGTGCCTTTTAGGATCTGACCTAGGCATTCTCACAGGCCTTTCCACCTCCAGTAGTAGACCAGTGATGCTAGCATAGTTTACATGAGAGATAAGTGATTTTTGTAGTGAGGTTTTACCTGTATATTTTCACCACTCATCAGATCATGTACTTATATTAACAACATTATTTCCCATTTTGGTTATTTCATTATTTTTTTGGGTTTGATACTAGATGTCTTGTGTGGTATGCTGTTTCATATTTTTTTACATTGTGTTTATTATCTATGTTGTTTGTTGATGTTATCCCATTATATATGATTGTATTAGATCTTATTCTTCATTCCTCAATTATCTTTGTTGATTCCGTCCTTTGTCAACGTGACAAAAATGGGCAGATGTTGTGTGAGAGCACTTAGTGATGGGGAGTTCCTTAGTGCACGTAGTCACATATTGAGAGGAAGTATAAAGGGAGTACATTTTTTTTTTTTTTTGCATATGATTGAGATAACATATATTTACACTTATTATGCTCATAGTTTTTTATGACATGGGTGATGTGTTTACTACACCTTGTTATTACATGAATATTCATTTATTCTCGTGATTTCATTATGTTCATTTGATATATCTCTCTTCATATGATCTCACGTGGTATAGTTAAGGGTGTTGTGCAGGAAACAAGTTGACTACATTTAAGCATTGTTAAATGTCTTGACAGTATAGAATACCTTATCAAAATTTATAATTTCCTTTATTGGCTCTTCAGGAGTTATATATTTTGATGTATTGTATTCTTGTACTAAGTGTAGTAGTTTTGTCATGGATTGCCTAAGGAGGAGTTTGTTAGGACCCTAGGGTCCATTGTTGTAACTGGCTAATTTGGCTTTGACAAAACATGTTTTCAATGTAATCACTACATTAATCCTAGGTTTAGAGTATCTCAATACCCTTTCTACGCCAATAAGGTTCAAGCTTCATTGCCGTGATCTACTATCGGCCGTCTTGGTACTTGAGGGGTAATTGGGTAATATGGACTTTTATTGTGATTTAGATCTCACACACTCACACATTACATGCATAGCATATAGTTTATTTTATGTCATAATATGTGAGGTGATCTTACGATTGTGAAACATATTTCTCAAACATGTATACTGCAAACTCTTAGGGAAATTGATTTCACAAGGCAAACAGAAAATGAGTACATTTTGGTGCTCGTTCGAACGAACCTAGTGGCTTGTTCAAATAAACAACAGAATGGTCATTGGCTCGTTTTCATTCGTTCGAAAGGTCTGAATTTAAATGAGCTGCAACCTCAAAGTTTTGCTTGTTTGAAGCTCGTTCCATATTCATTCAAATGAGCAAGTTGGTCGTTCGAACGAGCATACCTTTGTTCAAATGAGCACTACATAAAATAGTTTTTCAAAATGTTTGAGATTCAATCTTCACACAATATATAGTCGAATATTCAGTATTGTGCGATAGAAAATATAGCACTGAGAGTTCATCATTGTGAGAACCCTAGAATTGTTGGATCTAAGAGCTTCTGTGGGCGCCATCATTGGAAAAAAGTAAAGTATGTCATCCTTTTTATGGGTTTAGAGGGATCTCGGCTGTCTCCTTCACTTAAAGTGGGAAGGAACACCTCTTATGGGAGATAGAGAAATTGAGGAACCGTCAGCTTATTTTTGGGCAAGAAATAAGTAAACCCGTTACAGATTGAACAATAAATATAAAGGAAATTGAAAGGAATGGAATGAAAATTACATCACTTTAATCCTAAATACATATTAAAAGATCCCTTGACATGGATCAAAATAAAGATAAAACATTAAGAAATAGAAACACCAAAGAAACAGGTTCGATGGCTAAAGTATAAAGTGGGAAGGTGTTGGGCACCCACCCCGCCGGATCCGAATGGATCAGCCTCAAATATTCATTTGCTAGGAAATTTTGTCATGAAAAAAAATTGAAAAAAGATATGTGAGTCTGGAAGAGATAAATAACACAAGATCTAGTATAAAAAATAAAACAGAACAAAAAAGACAGAAGATAGATCTGACACGGTCCCGAAGGTTTCCTACGTATCCATTCAAAAAACGGAATCAGAGTCACGTAGTTCTGCAGTTTACCTTATTTTATCAAGAGTGATAAAAGAGACAAGTTCAACCGGATCTAAGAAAACTTGTCAAGGGTTTGAGGGCATACCTTATTCAGTCATGGTAGTCGGGAAACACTTCGGGTAAGAAAGTCTGAATCGGAGACTTTAATCAGGCAGATCTCCGGCTTGTTCTTCAGGTTGGAACGCGTTGCTTCGGCTTGCTTCGCGAAGAGAGGTTATCATTTCAGTAGGTCTTTGGTCTCGAGAGAGGGAGAGTTTTTGTAAAGAGAACTCTAGAATTAAACTAAAAGCGTAAGGCTATAGAAATCGTCTTCCATTCATGTCCCCTAAAACTGATGGCCTAGGGGCTTTATTTATAGGAAAATATAGAGATTTGATCCAAGGGCCTATGATGAAACCCTAAAACGGAGGGTTAGGATCATGTCTTGAGTGATAATTATCTAATTAAATAAATAAAAAATTAAATAAGAATGATTCTCCTAACTAAATGAATTAATAAATAATTATGACAATGCACGAACCAATAGAATTGGTGTCTACATGCAAGAGCCAATGAGATAAAAGAGAAATAGACTTTAATTGAAACATAAACTCTAAAATAAAAATGTTTAGGTTCAATTTATCTCTATTTAAAAAATTATCAAGCAACCAGATTTATGGAAACTCTAAAGGTAGAAAGTCCTAATTAAACCTAAATAGACTACTACCACTCAAGATTACGAAATTGCCTCCAATTTGGTGGAGAATCTCTAGATTGCTACAAGACAAGTTAAAAGGCCAAATTACCCCAAATTCGTCACCAAATGGCTAAAATTACCAAACTACCCCCATGTGGGTAAGATGATATGAAAATTATGAAAATTCCCTTCAAATAACTAGGAAGTCCTACTGAGGGTAAGATTGTGCCAAAATTACAAAAATGCCCTTAGTGGGCAAAAAGGTGCCGAAGTTACCGAAACGCCCTCAGATGGACAAAAGAGTCCTAACGGGAGTATGACTCTGTCAGGAAAAGTCCTACTTGGACTAGGACTTTGAGAGGAGAGTCCTAACAGGAGTGGGACTTTGTCGGGAAGAGTCTTACTTGAACTGGGACGTTGACAAGAGGGTCCTAACAGGAGTAGGACTTTGCCCGAAAGAGTCCTGCTTGGACTGGGACTTTGGCAGGAGAGTCCTAATAGGAGTGGAACTCTATCAAGAAGAGTCCTACTTGGACTGGGACTTTAACAAAAAAGCCTTAACGGAAATAGGACTCTGTCAAGAGGAGTCCTAATAGAATTGGGACTATGTCAAGAGAGTCTTAGCGAAAATATGACTCTATCAAGAGAAGTCCTAATGAGAATAGAACTCAATCGGGAAGAGTCCTTACTTGAAGTAGGTTTCTTAGCATAATCATTGATTTTTACTACTTAATCAAGAGTCACAAAATGAGGTGTCTACAACTTTTATTGAAGAACTTTATATATGTTGCATATCATGCCTTTCTCTATTGATTTCACCGATTGATTTTGTTCAATTCCACATGATCCTAATTACATCAAAGAGCGCCCAATTCACAATCTTACCATTGGAGAGGAGAGTTCAAGCTTGAGGATTCGGCGTTAAGCGATTGGTGGACACCGAGGTTTGGTGGACACCGAGGTTGTGTGGATTCACAATTATGAGTGGCCCTATTGGAGGATTCCGAGACCGAAAGAGGATCCGGTTGTATGAAAATTCATCTATGAAGAGTTTGAAGATTCAAGGAAGGTTGACGGTGCGATAGTGTAGAATGGTGTTAGAAGTACTTAGGCCGTGTCTAGTTTACATGTAATCAATCTTCATCATAGTGAATTGCTTCCCCGAGCATTGGCCGACTCTGGAGTTTTCCACCAAGGATAGTTTTCTTAGGTGGTTTCTCTGTCATTATTGTGGTTTGCACACTTATCTTTTTATGTGTTTTTCAATTCATAATTTGCTAGATAATTTGCTTCCGTTTAATATGACAATCTAGGTTTCCATAATTGTGTTCATTGAATATTGAATTGATAATTGAAAACCTCAGTTGGACAAATTGAATTGTGAATTGAATTAGTAAATTGGTGTTAGATCACATAATTGAATTTGTGTTGAATTAATAAAATTGAAGTTATGATTTAAATGGGCTTTGTTGAATAGTATACATTGATTAACACTACATAATGATATATTTGAATGGCTTGGTATGATTAAAGAATTGTACACATTAGCTGATAATACATTCTAGTTGCATCGTTCATTTGTCGCTTGAAGTAGTTGGTAGTGTTGTGGATAAAGAATTAGAGATATTGAAAAATCGAGCATACCTATTCACCCCCCCTTCTAAGTTAAGTTCACATCGGGACCTAAGGTTATAGCAGTTTTCAACAGCCATACTGATTCTGATAGGAACAATGGTGGTTATGGTAATCGAGTAGTGCATCATACCTACCACAACCATGGAAACTCTCTCTTATTCTCTTGCAAATAGAAAGATGTGACATGTAAGTCACTTGCACATATTTGATTATATAAGAAATAGTTCTAAATATTAGTATTATATCATAAACAAACATGAAAACAGAAGTTGAGAACTATTAAAGCTTTATCTTTTTGCTACTCTCTTCCTAGTTTTACATAGGGGTGCAACTCGGGTGAGCCGAGTTTGGCTCGAACCTGAGCTCTAAAATAGTCAACCTAAGCCTGGCCTGAACCCGAACAGCCCAACCAAAGCCCAATGCGAATTAAAATTTATTAGTATCGAGTTAAGTCGGAGCCCGATTTTTAATTCCAATTTTTTAGATTTGATTTATAATTTCTTCAATAAATTTCTATCTTTTCCCTATTTTGATTATACAATAAAAGATCTCAATTTCTCCTTATAAAAGAATTAAAATAATTCCTTCAACATAATTTAATTTTGAAAAGAATGTTAAAAGTCTACAAGTTTTTGAAATTAGAAAAAAGTAAATAATAATTCTTGTAAGAAATTCCTACTAATCTAATGGTGGATAAGTAAAGTATAAAAAATATAATATACTAAATATTGAATTTGGGCTCGGGTTTCTAAAGTCTCAACCCAAACGCAACCCTAATTTAGATCAGGTTTGAGTTATTTTATCCAAGCCCAACCTTAATTGTAAAAATGAATCCCGATCCCTAAAAAATTCGAGTCAGGCTCGGGTTGGCCTGCCCCTAATTTTGCATCATGATGATGCAATTACATGTAATTTACCGAAAGCTATGGTTAATTACTTCATTTTTTATGGCCATATTGATGCGGTGTGGTAGTTGTGGTTAGGAATGGCAATAAGGCGAGGTGCCCTTTCCCCAATCCGGACCCCTACCCCATTTATATTCCCCGCCTCCGACCTCGTTCTGCCTCGCCTAGAGATTAACCCTGACCTTGTTTAGATTCCCCAATCCTGTCCTGAACCCCGATATTTTTTTTCAAAGTAAGTTAATTTTTTTTATAGGTAAATTAAAACTTTATTGCTAAAACAACCAATACAAAAATATAAAATATAAGTTTGATATGAGAAATCTTAAAACTAATTTTATATAGTGTAATTTATTAGTAAATCTAGTGCACATAAAGATTTTAAAAAAATTAATATATAAATGAGGCGGGGTGACCATCCCCCGACCCTATCTCGACCGAGTTTTCAAAGTCTCACCCGACCCTGTGTATAAACACCTCATACTCGCTCCATTAGGGGTGAGGCGGGTCCCCGATAAGGTAGGAAAAATTGCCATCCCTAGTTGTGGTGGGCATGATGATCGAGCTCAAGGCAATGAAATGTGGTCCTTCAATTGGGCATCGACGGTGTATGCGATAAGTTGATATAGAGTGAGAGTTGAGGGACTGAAACAGATGATGGGATGGAAACAACTACTGGTGGGAGCAACTAGTGTCATCGGGGATGGGATGGCAACCCCCAACTCCATCCACTTTGTCGTTTCCATCCACTCAGATGATGGTGATTTTAGTGGTGGTCTGGTGGCTATGCTTGATTGCTGTGGTGGTCTAGGGTTTTCTTTGTGGTGGTGGCCATGAAAGGTTGAAAGGGAAAGAAGAGAAGTAAGTTGAGAAATAGGGCCTTTGAACGAAATTTTAGGAAAATTTTGGTGATGGTCGAGCATAAAGGCTGGGAAGTGACAGTAACAATTCATAAATTTAAGGATAAAATAATTATTTAAAAAAAAACCATCGTGCAACAAAATTGTCCATACTCTCAAATAAATAAAAAGCCAATAAATTTATTGAGATAAAAAGTTTCACTCTTTGTATACATAAAAAACTCGTTGCTCTCTCACAAACTTTTATAGCTCGTTTGGATAGAGAAAATTAGAGAGAGAAAAAAATATTAAGGTGGAGAGATAGTTAAATCTCTTATTTGGAAGTTTTTAATGGAGAGAAAAGAAAAGAATAAGAGAGAAAGTTTGAAGGTTTTAGTTCACTTCTTTGATCCCTACAAAAGTGGAGAGATTTAAAGAGAAAAAGAAAGTGTTTTAATGATTTTTTTTAAAGAAATACCAAACATATCCATAAATCAAAGAATTAAAAATTTTAAACATAAAAAAGGATATAAATTTTTTTTCTAGTAAGGGTATCTCAGCAATTTTGTCAAATGATTGTTTATACTTTCTTTTATTTTCTCTCTCACCAATCATTCAAATAAAAAATAGGGCCATTCAGCCTTAGGTCCATAAAAAGTAATAAAATTATCAACAAATCTTAATTCGAACTTAATTACTAATCAAGTTCACTATCTTTTATTAGACAAAAATGCTCTTTGGTGTTTTTCTCTGAAAATAATGAAATTGAATGTGTGTGACTTTTGCCAACTTTCTAGAAGTGTTTAAACATTTTAAAATTCAATAACTCAAAATACATAAATCCGTTTTCAATAAAATTTATATATTTGAACTCTAAAAATTGAGATCTATAAAACAAGATCTGTATGTAATATGAAATTTTGAAGAAAAAAAAGTGCTTCTCAAACTGTAAAATTTCACATTTATGAAGAAGGTTGTGAAATTTTCAATTTCGCTACAAGTTTCTTACTTGTTACCAATTTTATTTATTTGTTTTGAGTTGTATTTTGGATGTCAAAAAAAGTCTTATAAAGTAGAAAAAATTACAACTAAAAATCAATTTAGACCTTAAAGCAGTGAGAGTGTGAAATTTTACACTTACGCTGCTTGTTAAAAAAGTCTTTTAAAGTAGTAAATATTACCAAAAAAAATCAATTTAGACATAAAAGCTGTGAGAGTGTGAAATTTTACACTTGCGTTGCTTGTCAAAAAGGGTCTTTTAAAATAATAAAAATTATAACAAAAAAAAATAGTTTAAACATAAAGGAGCAAGAGTGTGAAATTGTAATTGGAATTAATCACATTTTAATACAAATTATAATTGGAATTAGTGACTTTGATTGCAAGGAGGCTAGCAAGATGGGCTTTACTACTTAAAAAAAGTGAAAAAGAATGAGTGAGAGAGGGAACTGGAGAGAGCAGAGAAAAGGTAAAATCTTACCTTTGCGCTACTTTATAAATAAATACACTTTAACACAAATTATAAGTGAGAGCGTGAAATTTTACACTTACACTACTTGTCAAAAAAAGTCTTTTAAAGTAGTAAAAATTATAATAAAAGAAATTCAGTTTAGACATAAAAGTAGTGAGAGTGTTAAATCATAATTGGAATAAACACACTTTAATATAAATTATAATTGGAATGAGTGACTTTGATTGCAAGGAGGCTGATAACATGGGCCTTATTTCTAAAAAAGTGAAAAAGATTCAGTGAGAAAGTGAAAGGGAGAGAGTAGTGAAAAGGTCAAAATTTTACCTTTGCTGCTACTTTATGAATAAACATACTTTAACACAAATTATAATTGAAATGAGAGACTTAGATTACAAAGAAGTTAACAAAACGGCCCCACTGCTAAAAAAAAAAGTGAAAAAGAATAAGTGAGAGAGTGAAAGGGAGAGACTGTAAAATTTTACAGTACGTGATATTCAATGTAAAAGTTTATAAAACAATCAAAATTGTGTCTCTAGTTTAACCTCAATACCTCGCTGCCACCATCAGGGGTGGATGTACACTAGGGGCACCGAAGGCAGGTGTCCCCACTGAGATTTTTGAAAAAAAAAAGGTTTGGTTTAATATTTTTCTGAATTCCAAAAAAAAATTAATTTGCCCTACTGAATAGCTTTTTGCAAGCTTGCCCCCACTATATTTGTTTTGACAAATTTTCTAATTAGTCATATTTGTGGATAAAAGCTAGGAAAACAAAGTGTTAAAGTATTAATTATTCTTGTCAATTATATTAGTTTAAGCTTTCTTAAATGTTGGTGATGTGACATGGTATAGAGTGAGTAAATGTTTTAAGCTCAAATCTCATTGTTTCTGTAATAATTATAATTGATGTATATGTTAGTCCACTCATGATAGAAAATCTAGCTGCATAGTGAGGAGACCTATTAAAAAATTAAGTAATTTAGTTATACATTATTTATTAACTTAAGTTCGCAAATAACTTGGTGGTTTAGTACAAAGAAAAAGTAAGAGATGTTGCTTCAATTTTTATATGCTACTTCAATTTTTAGATGCTACTTCTATTACTTTTGCTAAACTATCATGCCACACACAAATTATGCTACTTCAATTTCAACACTAATTATTGACTTTTTTTCTTTAACTTTACTTATTCAAATATATTTAAGATTATAGTAAAAATTAATATATATTTTTTTATTTTCTTCAAAGTATCATTCAAGGGTTTACTAGAAAAATCCTTTTTAAAGACTTAAATTCTCATGATTTGGCAATCAAATGAGGAAAAAGAAAATATATAAACTAATGAATATATGACTATATATTTCTTCATTTTTAATTTTAAATTTATTTTAGTCTAAATTTTAATTAAAGAACACATCAATGAGGATTCTTAATAGGAAGGCTTACTCTGCTACTTGAATGAAGGGACTTAACCTTACTTGACCATAAGAAGTAGGAGTGCTAAAGGGAATACTACCTTAGGGAATGCTATCGGCTAATCGGTGGAAAAAAAGAAATCGCGTTCTGTATCGGTCAATTGCTTCGGTGAATGAATCTATCATGGATGCCATTACATTAGCTTAGTTGCTTGTTTGCGATCCCTTGTTTGAATTAGAGTTTTTCTCATAGGGCATTTTATTGCAGCTGAAGGCCTCTTCAAATTCCTTCATATTTAAATAGTTAAATTTATTCTTCACAACTTATTCATATATGAAACTCTCAGGTTAGTCATATGACTATTTTATGTGGCATTAAAAACTTAGAAAAAAGGAAAAAAAGAGACCATCAAAATTAATAAGAGATCCTATATCTACTAAATAAAAGAACACTCGTCAGTAATAGTTAGATTAAGATTTTTGTATAAAATCTTATGAATTAGGATTAATATTTTTTTAGGAAGTAATATCAAATTATGTGCAAATCTTTTTCTTTAAATAGTAGTAAAAAATATATAGAATTCACCTAAATGAGGTGAATCCTTTATTTAACATGTGCGAAGATTACAACTTTTATAATTATAGCAAAAACAAAAATATAATTATTGGATCTAACTTATTCTTATTTTTTATTAATATTACAATAAAACTTTAATACTTTTGTTCATTTTAATTATTCAAAATACATTAGTAACAATTTATTTTATGGAAAGTAAAATTTTATTTTATTACTAAGTTTTAAATTGTCCTAATCAACATGGAATCTTGGCTTCCGCCCCTGATTACCATAGAATCACCCTCTATCACCACCAAGCCATTATGAAGAACCACCACAGTTGTCATCTTCGGCACATCATAAAACAACCTATTTCATCGTCATTGCAAACTTAATTATAATCAATAAGAATTCTGTTTCCCCCCCCCTCTCTCTCTCTCTCTATATATATATATATATTAAATCACCCACTAATTTGTTAGAGATTACAATACATTGTTCATAGATTTAGTTAGCGGTGGCGATTGGGTTAGGAAAAAGTTAGAGAAATAAGTGGTGTCCAGAGATATGGAGAAATGAGAGAGTGAGAAAAGAAAGATAAGTAGTTGAATGAGAATTTTATTTATTTTTACTGGATCAATAATAAAGGATTACGAATTTTGACAAAAAAAAAAAGTCACGTGAAGGTTTCATTAATTTGAGAGTTTCTTATTTTAAATGAATGTGTTATTTGAGGTTTATATTTTGGACAGATGTGCTATTGAAATATTAGTGTCACTATAAAAAAAAAAAAATCACAAGTGATATATCATTAGATATGAGTTGAGCTAAAAAAAAATAAAAACTAAATCTTTCACCTTAAATTAAAAATATTCACAAATTTTCTAAGAATATAACCTCTTAGTAACCCTAAAAAATAAAGCTTCGTTTGGTTACGTTTTTAAAAATAAATTTTTAATTTCAAAATGCGGGATACGCTTTTGATAAGTTATTTATTTTAATTTTTTAAAATTTAGATTATCATATTCAAATATATTTTCATAATTTTTAAAAAATTAATTATAAAATTTTTAGATATATTTTTTAAAAAATCATGTCAAAAACAGTATTCAAGCGTAACAATGTTTTTTTTTTTTTCTCTCCGTAAGTTCCAAACGAAGACTTAAAAAAAAAAAAAAAAAAACAGAGAAACCTCATTTTGAGCGGTGTACATTTGTAGTCCTCGATACTCGACCTCAAAGCCAAACCCGAAAACAATCCTCCTCTGAACAATCATTCCTTAGAAGATTACCAAACAAGGTGACACAAGCAAACAATCTTCTAGCACTTTAAGGAATATACGTGTGTGTATATATAGATACGCATATATGTGTATTGCAAATGAGGGTTGATTTTCAAATGGGTTTTTCTTTGAATTAGAAAAGGGTTCCTGGGTTTTGATTACATTTGTTCAATCTGAGGAAGAAATTGAAGATTGGAAGAAGCAGAAGAGCAGGAGCATGGCAGTGCCATGGAGTATGACTTTTTGGATGGCAAAGATGGTGTGGGTGGCTCTGAGTGGTTGGGTTACATCGTGCTTGATAGTTGCAGATGAGATCGCTAGAGCTCTTCGAACCGGCGATGTTGGTCCTTTCCATGTTGGTTGATTGAAGAATTATACATTAAAGTTATCGTGAACCCGCTGGTTAGTGGTTGATCATTTTTCTTTTTAATCAGCTTTTGACCCAATAGTTTTTGTATTTTGATGATCTGACTAGTAAATATATATTCAATAATTTCAGTGTCAATTTCATAAATTAACCATGGTGTTATATTAAGGATAAATGATTTTTTTTTTTTGTTTCCTATGATGGTTATTGTTCAATTTGGTCTGAATTCTATGTCAGGGGTAAGTATTTAAAGAAATAGTATCATGTTCTGATTTTTTTTTTTTTTTGCTTCGATTCTCTTTGATTTAAATTCTCTTATCACAAAAAATCTCTTTGATCAAAATTCAAACTCCTTGTTGGTTTGGGTTACCAATATCAGTTCTTGTTACTAGTGTGCCACATTTGGATTGCTGGTGAGATAGTTAAGTGAATTACTGGTAGCTAGAACTGATTGAGACTACTTGTCCAGTTGTAGTAGTTGTGGCTAATTGTTTTATGTAATTTCACCCATTTCATTTAGAAGACTAGAATTTTTTTTTTTTCAAACCTTAAGGCAGGCTATGCTGGTGAATTTGGCAATCCTGTTTAATTGCCAAAAACCGTTTTGACTTGTCTTATCAACAGCTATCGTTTGTTTCCGTAGTGTAGGAAGGGGTTAAAGTAAGTAACTCATCTCGGAATACGTTGATAGAATTAAGCTTTTATAAACTTTTGTGATTGAATTCTACCTAGTTAATTAAAATTTTAACCTGAAGCAGAATTTTCAAACCTTGTTTTGGATTGCCATGCCTCATATATGCATTTGGCGACTCATTTGATGTTCATTCAAAGATGATATATCAGTATTTTGGGATTGCGAGGGCATAAATAATGTCTAGATTGAATTTAAAAAAAAAAAAAAAGATGGAATAGTGAGTTTACACTGGCTGCCAATCTGGTAGAACACCTTTGTGCAAATTATTTTGAAGCTTTGAACTGTAAATCTGATGTGTTATTGGAAAAGATAATGTTATGAAATTCCCGTTTTGCATATCATAATGGGTCTTAGTCGGTTGGATGCTGCACAGAGATTGTTTAACTGAGGGTTTATCACCTGTTTGTCTTACGTAGTAGCAATGCATGAATGACTATATGTATAAAATCAAAGTAAGGAAAGTTGACAAAAGAGTACACTCTTAGGCCTCACCACTTTAATCTTATTTCCTTCTTTTTATCCATCTATCAAACCATGCCTCCCACTCCTAGTTCTTGCACTCTTTTCAGAATTCCATCATAGCTTGTAAGCATGATTTAAATGAACTGGAGATATTAACCTTGCCGTGATTAATGATAAAGGTTACAGAAAATTTAATACTTGTAGCAGCTGTTGCCTCAGGCCCTTAGCCACGCTATCAACGCCGTTGCCACTGTTAGACTCTGACCACCGCTGCCACAGCCACATGATGACCGTGCCTTTGTTCTCTTTACTAGCCGACCATAGTGCCTCCAAACTTTGACCGCCGCTGCCACTGTTAGACTGTGACCACCCCTGCCACAGCCACATGATGACCGCGCCTTTGTTCTCTTTACTAGCCGACCATAGTGCCTCCAAACTTTGATTTAATTCACATTCTTCTTTCATTAATTTATCTCTTTTGCATTTGATCCTTTTCCTCTTGCAAATCACATGGCTGATTGATGCTAAAATTGGATGAGCGGATAAGGGTTGGGTTTCAAAGGAGGGGGAGGGTCCGTATGGAGTGGGTCTATGGAAATCACTTAGAAAAGGAGTTGAGGAGTTTTCAAGTGTATCCAGTTTAATGGAGGAATGGAGAGTGAACATGATTATGGAGGGACATGTGGTGTAATGATGCTACATTGGAGGTTCAGTTTCTCATTTATTTCATATTAGCACGGATCGGGAAGCTTTAGTGGCAGTTTTTTTTTTTTTATACAAGAGTGGAACAATTTGGTCACCTTACTTTAGAAGAAATTTTCAAGATTGGAAAGTGGAGGAAGTAGTTAGTTTGATGGAGTTACTGAATCTGCATAGAACAATTGCAAGCCAAGGTGATGATCTTCTTTGGGGAGTGGGGTCTGGGTTCTAGGGAGAGAATAAATTTTGGTTAGATCTTTCTATATGAATTTGGCTCGGAGAGGAGATAGAGAGTTCCCATGGAAGGCAGTTTGGTGTACTAAAGCTCCTACAAATGTGGCTTCTTTGCTTGGGTTGTTGGCTTGGGGGGCCATATTAATTTCGACCAATCTGCAATGGAGGGGATTCCAATTGGCAAATTGTTGTTATATGTATCACGAAGAGGAAGAAACTGTAAATCACTTGTTTTTGCATTGTTTAGTCGAGGGAGTTATGCGTAGGGATGGCAATGGGGCGGAAGTCCCCTTTCCCAACCTCGTCCCGTGAAAAAAGTTTCTTCCAAATCCATTTAAACCCCGTGAGAAGTGGGGGTGGGTCCTCATCAGGGTCCCCATTTATTTTTACACTTTTATTTATATCCATATTTTATTAAATTAATTATAATTAACATATTTTAAACAAAACGTTATATGTGTTAAAATAAGAAATGTGCATGTTAATAGAAAATTATAATGACATTTTTCAAACATATAACTTCTATCAAGTTTGTATAAACTTTAATGGGTAACTAAAAAATATTATTATAAACATTGATTATGTAGCACAAAACTCATTTATTATTTTATTTTATATAATCGGGGCGGGGCGCCTTCTCCCCTGAACCCGCCCCAAACCGTAATGGGATGGAAAAAGCTTCTCCCAAACCGGTCCCATTAGGGGGGGGGGTTGGCGGGTTCCTAACAAGGCTGGTTAAATTGCCATCCCTAAGTTATGGTCCTTATTGTTCTCTCTTTTTGGTTGTAATGATGCCTTTCTCTTTACTGGCATTCATGAAAAGCTGAAGAGGAGCCCTTGTTAAGAAGTGGGTTGGGAAAGTTTGGGATATTGCATCTCTTAGTCCTTTTTTTTTTTGTGTTTATGACGAGAAAGAAATACTATAAGTTTTTAAGGGAATATATGTCCCTTGTTGAGTTGAAGATAGTTTTTTGAAATTGTTGTACTTTTGGCCTATTGAATTTTTTTTTCTCTCTTTGTGTGTGTTTTTTTTTTTCTTTTGTAGATTTTTTGGGTTGTCTAAGGCTTTAATTTATAGCCTCCCTTTTCTTTTGTTAATGGGTTCGCCTCCCATACGCTAGTCTTAATATTACATCTTACTTATCAAAAAAGATGTGCACAATGTTTATGGTATTGGCTATAAATAGCTAGGAGTTTTGCATTTTTCCTACACACTTCAGAAATCATACTATAGTGCCAGAATCAATATAGTCTTCATTTATAGCAAAGTTTAGAGTATTTTTCCTTTTTTTTTAATTTTATGTCCTTGTCTTTTAATGATCACAAGTGGGAGAAACTAATAGGGATTCGGGTTTTTTTTCCCTAAATTTGTTTTAGGCGTTTTTTCGTTGATGGTGAAAACATCTATTGCAATTCATGTTAGATGTTGAAGGACATTCAATGAGTTTCTTTGAAAATAAAATCTTTGCTTTTCTTGCTTTAGAAAAGAAGCAAGGACTGTAAGAATGCATGTTGCTCAATTAGAAGAAAAGAGTCACTTGACTCTTTTAACAGATGATGGGAACAACAAACAAAGCGGTGGATGACTGTATGGCTCCTTTGATCTCTTTTGACTTCTATAGAGAAATGCGGATCATCGTTTTATGAAGATAAATTGTTTACCAGTAAGATTGCTTAAAGATTTGGTATAGATAGATAATGATGGAATGTGACTCCATTCCTTGTCAACGTTCTCAATAGAGTTGTTGAAATATGCCAATAAGAAAAAGGAACACTAAATTAGATGGAAGGAATATTATTGTTGTAGTATTAGAAGTTTGATTAGGTCTTCTCCCTACTACAAGCTTTCTCAAGGAATTGTGGGGAAGTATTGCTTGTTTATGATTGGCAACATAATCTTCAAATGTGCCTCTTTTTTGTTTTTTTTTTGTTTTTAGGAATCATCATTTGTTTTACTATACATTTCTCTTTTTCCACACCTTTCCTTAATTGCTTTATGTAGTCTAATAGCGTGAGGATGGGCTTTGGTGCAACACTAAGGTTGTTCCATTGTAACCTGGAGGTCACGGGTTTGAGGTGTGAAAATAGCTTGTCTACTTATGGGGATAAAGGCTGTGTATATCAAATTGTCCCTTAACCCCGCAGTGACAACAACCTCATGCATTGGGACTGCCTTTTTAGTCGAGTCTAACATCCTTAAATTAGTAAATTTTGGGATATTTTCACTATTTACAATGCTTGCTCATGTTCATTTTATCACATTTACTTGATTGACTTATAACTCCGTGGGCAAAAATAAATTTTAAGTGATATTAAATCATTTGTGGAAGAGAATTTATTTGTTTATACTGATAGTACAATGTTTATGGATTCTAAATCTCAAGTTGAATTACTTTAATTTAAGGCCAATTTTAGATTAACTACAAAACTTAAATAATAAGTCAATCACAAAAGACACAATATTTTTAAATGAGAAAACCTTCACAGGGTAAGAAATTGCTGCTAGAGAATAATTCACTAATCAACAAAAATAATAGCACAATTAAACAAAGACAATCCCCAATTAATTAACTTGCCATGACCCTGTGGATTACCGCTATTGTACTTGTAGAACCTCTTCTCTTCGCTTATTGATTCTCATGATTAGTTTAGTTTCTTTATAACAACACCACCTTATACCAATCACAATCTGCCTCTACATATCTACATTTCTTGGTCTGTAACTTTTTGTGTAGTGATCTAAACGTTTATGTTCTTTTTCTTGTTGGTCACCTACTGACATAGAAAATCTATTTTGTGTGATTTAAGACCGTAAGAAATCAAAGAAATGGTCTTGTGATTTTTAAGAATGATTTCAAGATGTATGAGATGCAAAACATTTCAGCACTCAACATATGGTATGACTAAAACTCATATAATGCCAGAGAACTCTAAAAAACACGATTAGAAAGCAAAGCTCAATGAGAGAAGCACCAATATGATGTATATGAAGGCTTAAGGAATTTTTTCTATATGTTTCCTCTCTCTAATAGATAACCCTCGATAGGTGTTTTTATAATTTGGGAAGTTCTAAATTGAGTTGAAATAAAGTTTTCCGTCAAACATCAACATTTCCAACAAAATTCTTGCTAAGGCAATATACCATGCGTTCAGACGCACCCTGGATTGTTTGGACGCAACAAAAACAATTTTTTTCTTCGTCACAATAGAATGCTAGTCGTTCAAATGACTAAACATGCGTTCATACACTAGTCTTGCGTTGGAACGAACTAAAGCTTATGCACCAACTTCAAACAACAATATCTCACTCATACGAAATTGGATTGGGGGCGTTCCACCTATTTTTGTGAAGCTCTAGAAGTCTACTGATGTAAGAGGGAGAAGGGAAAGAGAATAGAGAAGAAGAATAAGAAACCAAGAGAGAAGAGAAGAAGAAAGAGAGGAGAGAAGAGAGAAATCCGAGGGAGAGGGAGAGGGAGAGGGAGAGAGGCTTGAGAGAGAGAAGCCACGAGAAATATTCTGTATTATTCAATAATCGAAGTCTAACTTCTATCAATTACAACCAATGCCTTTATAGGCAAATTCAAGATAAATTCAACAATAAGAAAACTTCATCCTATCCTAAAAACAAGGAACTAAAATATATCAAAATAAACAAACTCCTAAAATAAATTTTAAAGTCCAAAAATAAAAATAAAAATTACACAATAGAAGAAATATCCTTGTGGATCAAATATTATTGGCCCATGAAGTCCTTTATCCCCATCATTTGATACCAAATTGATGTAGGGGGGGAGAAGGGAAAGAGAATAAGAAGAAGAGAGAAAGAATAAGAGAAGAGGGGATAGAAGAAGAAAGAGAGAAGGAGAATCCGAGAGAAGAGAAGAAATCAGAGAGGAGCACAAAAATTCTGTATTATTCAATATCAAAAGTCTTAACTTCTATCAATTACAACCAATGCCTTGTAAATTCAAGATAAATTCAATAATAAGAAAGCTTCATCTTATCCTAAAAACAAGGAACTAAAATATATCAAAATAAACAAACTCTTAAAATAAATTTTAAAGTCCTAAAATTAAAAAATATATACACAATAAAAGAAATATCCTCTTGAATCAAATATTATTGGCCCATGAAGTCCTTCTTGATCCTCATCATGTACTTTCATATGATCTTGGTCTCATATTAAAACTCAATATATTTTGAGTTATGATCAAAATAGCGCAAAAATGTCATTTTAAAAATTATTTTGATTGACCTTGTTTCAAAATGTTAACTAATCTTAAATGTTGAAAAAATTCAAAATGAACTTCTAAGCTTGAGTAAGATTTCTCAAACTAAATTTAAGTTAAAATTAAGATTTATGTATGAAAAGAAAAGTGTATGAAATGTATGCATGAATATAAACACATGAACTCATGAGTTTTCTATTTAGTCGCCTAATTTAACAACTGGATATTTACGTCCACTTACCATTTATAAACATAAAGAAATCTGTGTTCCATTGAAGTCTGCAGGTGTTCAGTCTTCAATTGCATTGAAACTTGAATAGATATAGTCATGACTTATGAGTTCTTACTTGACACACTTACATAGACCAATGTTTTGGAATAAGAATTCGCCAACATGGCAAATTGACAAATTTTGCCCTCACAAACTCATCTATTGACATATTGAATGGTATGAATACGCATATTTGAGATGCAAATGCCGTGTGTCATGCCACTTTTTTCTTTTATAAAAATAAAGTACCAAATTCATCAACACATCGAAGGAAACTATTTTTCAACTTAATTATAAAGTAAATGTGACATGCATTGTGTGTCTATGCTAAGCACATTGTATCTATAAGGGTTTACTCATGGTTTGGATTGATTATAACCTTTGCTTCCCTTAGTTGTTGTTTGTCAAAGATTTTGTTCTTTCTTAAACCAACAGATTTACACGGGGGGTGGGGGCACCTGTCCCTAATGAAATTTAAAAAAAAATTAAGATTAATATAAATATTTTATAATTTTTTAAATGTGCCCCCATTTTCTTTTAAAGTTGTCCCCACTAAATTTGTAAATGAGTAATCATATTGGGGATAGACATTGGTAAATAAGAGGAGCTAAGATTATACAATTCTTCAATTTCTTATTTAATTTTTGTAAAATTGTTGTTTTTTGCTTAATTTGTAACACATTAGTGTAACATGGCACTAGATAAATTTTACTTACAGGAAAAAGATAGCACTAGAAAATTTTGATCCTTTTATTGATTTTGTGGTAAACTTGTCAAAGAAATATTATCGTTTTGGGGTTTTAGCAACTGAAAGAAAGGTTTTAATGCTTATAGATGAAAAAGAGTTAGAATTTCTTTTTCTTTTTAAAAATTTTAGGGATAATTCTCTGCGTTGGATTGCTCAATTTGTTTGAAATCCTAATATAATATTAAGGAAAAAATATACTAAAAAGTCCTTAAAATTATTTTTTCATTCTAAAAAGTCCATGATAAATTTTTTCTATCTAAAAGATCCAAAAAATAAATTTTTAATCCAAAAAAAGTCTTATTATTAACTTATATCTTAATACCTTTAAAAAATATTACTGATTAGACTAAAATAACCTTTAAGATACATTTTAGAAAAAAATACTAAATAATTCATAAAATAAATTCTTCAATCCAAAAAAAATAACAATTTTTATTTGTCTTGAAGGCCTAAAAAAGAAGTTTTCACTTCATAAAATGTTATTATTTTTTTAGATTGAAAAAGTTATTTTATATAGATATTAGTATTTTTTTAAAATATATCTTGAAGGCTATTTTAGTCTAATCACTAATATTTTTTAACGGTGTTAAGATAGAAATTAGTAATTGTACTTTTTTTGTATTAAAACTTTCTTTTTTGGATTCTTAAGATAGAAAAAATGTATCATGAATTTTTTGAATTGAAAATTTTATTTTAAGGACTTTTTAGTATTTTTTCCCTAATATTAATCTTCCAGGTATTGGAAAACTCTGAGAAACTTCAATATTTTATTCTCTATGTTCTTTTCTTTTGTGTTTGTTAGGCAATATAACAAATGTATTAATTTGTTTTATCTTTTATTTAGACAAAATGGGAAGAACGATTAATTTTGCTATTGAATTTTGTGAGCTAATATAATTTCCTTTACCAATAGGGATAGTGTAGAAATTTGCTTACAAATGATCATATTTATTAGTTTCTTTTCATTTCACGTGCATTATAAATATTGGTTGAAATTTGCTTATAAGTATAAATTTATTTTTATTGCAGATTAGGTTCTTAAGTCATCACGTTTACACTATATTTGAATGAGAGATCTGGGGAAGGATTTTAGGCTAAAAGGAAAACTTGAGAATTTTTAGTTTTAAAATCATTTATTTGGGTATAAAAGAATTTGTATTACGAACTAGGAAATAATATTTTTGTGGAAGCAATGTTGAATTCATGTATAACAGTTTTTTTTTTTTCTTCTTTTTAATTTTTTTTTATAACTAATAGTAAAAACTGTATAGAAGGTGCTTAAGGGGGGCAAATTCCATGCACAACAAGGGTGAATGTTGTAAATATTTACTTTCTGTGAATGTTATGGTCAAATTAAAATTTTTTTTTTTGTCATTTTTAATTATTGGAGGTACATGTAGTAATAGTTAACTTTTTTAAATTTTACATTATCAAATTTGATTTATTAATGAGTTTTAAGTTGCCCTCACCAGAATAAAATTCTGGCTCGGCCACTGCCTGCAAAGAACACTTCCCTCTGTTTTATGGGTTCAAGCAGTGTATTCGCCAACATTTCTCTTGTTGGTACATGCTACCCTAGTATCTCTTATCTTTTTCATCACATAGTGATCATATAACGATATTGCACCTCTTTATGCTTAATTTTTTCTTTAACCTTGTGCTTTTTCATATTTAATCGATTCAGTAGCTGTTTGGTGATCCGAAACATTTCATTTTTCTTTTTGACTCTTTCTCTTTAACTTTAAATCTTGTGGCAATCTTCTGGATTTGCCAGCTTCACTGGCTGCTACACTGGAAGGCAAATCTTATCTTGTTTGTATGACTATCAAGACAACCTTTTCCCCCTTGTTTTGATTTAAAAAATTGGTCATTGAAAACTTCAATTCGAAGCATGATGATTCAGATTAACTCCACAGTCCACACCAATATATTCTATTACTATCAGTGTCGCAATCCCTTGTGATTTTTTCAATCCTCATCTGTAATACCATAACCTATAATCTATGTTTTTGGCATATAATTGTTTTACTGCAGACCAATTAAAATGATCAAGGCTACTTCAATATCTCCTTACAAGTTGTACTGCAAAACTCTCATAGTGAATAACGTGGGAATAAAGTTTCTTTCCTTAGGTGTTGTATCCTTTTCATGCGTTGATGGCATTTCTATAGACAAATTGGTTTGATTGTAAATTCAGTCCATGGCTTTAGATGCTTTAAATTTAAACTGCTTAATAACCTATTTGAATGGATTTGTTGTGCAAGCCTAGGTTCCTTTCGTTTTGACTCGTAATTTCAGTTGCAAGTTACGAATGAGTGCCTCACTATGTCATTCATTCACATTGAGATGTAAAACATCCTAGTGTAATGTTTAAAATGTTTACATGATGAGGTTTAGTATGCATTAACTGAATATGACAAACTACTCTCCCTTTATTCAGACAGAATAATTAGAAATAAAATGGCCCTGAATGTGAACTGGGAAATGGTACTGTGGGAAGTTTGCTGTTACTGTCCAGAAGATCTTTTAATCCTTAACAGGGCTTTTTTAACTATGAAATATCATCATTACCTTTTTTTGGTAAATCTTGTCCGTTTGAATGTTTTTTTGCATGGTTTAATTCTTGTCTATTTGGGCAAAATAGATGTTAGTAGAAGTAGGGGAACAAGTTTCGTCCTAAATTGTGACTTCTCTGTCACTAAAGCCTTTTACTACTAAACTCTCTTTACATTTGTCTATTTCATTTTTATTGATTCTAGTTTTATCCTTACGGATTAATTCCATTTCTTCTCTTGTAGTTTCTGTTGATGCACACAAAGTTTGGGGAAATAAATCTATAATTTTTATGAGCAATCTTATTCTTTATTTAAGAGAACCAAGCAACATCCCCCGCATTATATAGGTTTTTGTTTCTGACGGTGGTTATGTCATGAGGAAGAGGCTTTGACTATGGGATCTCTGTTTTATTATTTCCTGATTCCTTTCATGTCGAGTTTTCTACTAGTTTACATTGTTATCCTTACTGATTATTCCTTTTCTTCTCCTGTAGTTTCTGTTGATCTAATTGAAGTTGGAGAAGAGTTTCTGTCATTTTTTGTGAGTGGTCTTGTTCTTATTCTTCATTTCAGGGGCCCAAGCAGTTTCTCCATACAATCTGCTTTGAATGGCGGTTGCATTGTGGAGTAGGTTTTGGTCCATAGGGTCTCTGATTTATTATTACTTTCTGATTCCTTTCATATAGTCTAACTTATTTATTGGGTTTCTTGTGTTTGTTGTGTCTTTAAAGCATTGCATCTTTTTATATGACTCCACTAACTATCATATTGTGTTAAAAATCTTTTAACAATTCTAAATAGCTTCAGCATCAATGTGTTTATCTATATGTGAACAGAACACCGAAGTGTGAATGTCAAGTTATACTCATGGCCCCCAACGTATCTGGAGAGACGTTTTGTGTGTGTTCGAGGAAAGAAAGTATTTAGCCTTAGAAGATTTGACTCCTTTTAGCTGAAGAGGCTCGATGAATGTATAGTTGCATGGAAAACTGTACATTTTTATATAACTTTGCTGCTTCCATGAATCTGGCTGTTCTTATGTGATTTAGTATCGTAAAAATACAAATTAGTGGAAAAAAATGTGATGTCAGTGGAAATAACTTCCTTTACGCAATTGCAGAGTGTGGATGAGGAAATGAATAATAATACAAATTTACTCGTCAAAAAAAAAAAAAGGTGGTGTGGGTGAGGAAAGTACATCAGTTTGGGCTTTCATCTATATCTATATATATATAATTTTGAAATTTGTTTGTTCATCAAGTAGAATCGTTATTCTGAGAGTGATTATTGTAGTCCCTTGGGAATCTGACAATTAACTTTGGATGGTTGAGGTGCGTTTGAAGCTTGTTTTGATGACGCGTGTATTTTTTTTTTTTTTTTTTTATGGTTTGTTGATTTGTGATTTTAAATGGTTTGATGCCATACTTTTTCTTGTTTTATTTTGTAGCAAAAGGAAAAAAAAAGGGAGAAAGATCAGAAAGCTGTAGCGGTGATTCATGATGGACAGATTGTCTTGCTTGCTTCTAATTCTAATGTGGTTCACTTTGTCAAAGGGGATGGGTGGAAGGGCTGAAATGGCAAAACATTTGTTCAATACTCCATAGCTGCTGAAATACAACTTTCGTTGAATACTCCTTGTAAGGCTTTTATTATTTTTTTTTTTTTAGGGTGTGTGACCTTTACAGCTGCCGGTGAGGTTATTATGGTGGGTTTAGAGGTTTTGTCAAATGAAATGTTTGAGAAAGAGGACCACTATTGGATAGATACTTCCATTTTAGGGGTGACCTTCACAGCTGCCTTCCCCACTTTAAGAGAATCCAAAGATTCTTGTCTTTCTCATATATATATATATTGTTGTGGATTTAAGTGGTAATTAATTTTGTATTATCAAATGCACTTGGTATTGAAACAGAAGTTTTTGAGTTCATTCGGGCTGAGTATTTTGTTTGAAAACAATGTGAAGTTTCAAGAGAGTAAATTTGAGGATATTAAAAGCAACTTTAGCGAAGGACGGGAATGCAAATTATTTCCAAATTCTAGTAGACCTGCAAACTTGCTAGGCCATTAATCTTTTATATGTCAAGAAAATAAGACACTCGAATTAGTGAATTTGCAGTGAGAGATATCCAAAGCTTTCTCATATCAATTCTATTGTAGGGGATCGGTGTTTAGCATGTGAAATCATATTAGTAAAAGTGAGCAGTGAAAGGGAAAACGGAAAAAAGGATTATTGGAACGAACATAAAAGTAGAGATAATGGTTTTAACAATTCCCTTCTATCTTCTTCGTTAGGACAAATTTTACTAACCTTCTTTATGGTTTCTCAAAAATATGGACTACCCTTAAATATTCAAATTTTAAATTTTAAATTGTCAATTTTGTTCTTATTGTATCTTTTAGCAAATGGCAGGAGCAACTAATGTAATTTCTTCTATAATAATTTTCATTGTCGGGAGTAATATGGTAAATTAGTAATGATGTCAATTTCTGATTCGGTTGATCAACGACTGTTATCCTCCTTAGACCACCTACAAAACAGTTGGATAAGAGGCTCGATGAAGTAGTCTCTAATGATTAAGTGAGGGCTTTTACAAATAAGCCTATTGTGTATTGAATAGATTATTCAGGAATTTTTGACCCGACCCGGGTAGTTTGAAAATTTATTGATCCGACCCAAGTATGTTTCAACTTATTTTTCGGACTCATGTCTTTTTTAAAAGCTTATAAGTCTTATAAGTCTTTTGAAATTTTTTTTGTCAAAGGCTTGTTAATCTTAAACGCCTTTAAAATGCTTATTAATCTTATATGCTTTTAATTAACTTGATAATTTGGGATTAGATAAAGGCTTGTAAGTCTTACACATCTTTTAAAGGCTTGTAAGTCTTATACGTCTTTTAAAAGTTTGTAAGTCTTAGACGTCTTTTAAAGGCTTGTAAGTTTTACACTCCTTTTAAAGCCTTATAAATCTTACACTCCTTTTAAAGGCTTAGATATATTAAATAAAGTTATTTAAGAAATTACATATCTTTTATATATTTGGTTATTTAATTTTTATATTTATATTGAAAAAAATAATATGTATTTAAAATTATCACTTCGTTATTTTTAAATTTCAAATAACCTAAAAACCACTAAATAACATGTCAAAACCACATTACTTAAAATAAAGATTAAAAAGACTAATTTCATTAAGTTGATTTCTTAAAAAATAATATAAATCATTTAACTAATTTGGTTATATAAATAAATATATTGGTAAAGTATAAAAATTTAAAACTTAAACATATAAATTATAATTATTATTATTATTTGATCCAACAAATAATAATGATCAAAGTGGTTCCAAGAAAAAGAAAAATATTTATTATTTTTACAATTAAAGAATTTAATATATGTTATAAGAAGAAAAACCTTATAAATAAAATTACATAGCTTTTATATATTTGATTATTTAATTTTTATATTTATATTAAAAAAAATAATGTGTTTAAAATTATCACTTTATTATTTTTAAACTTCAAATAACTTCAAAACCATTAAATTACATGTCAAAACTAGAGAAAAAGAAAGGATTAAGAGGAGACGTACCTCACAGTAAATGAAACACCCATTATTCTTGGGTCGGGTCAATAAATTTTTTTAAAAAATATTTATTATTTTTACAATTAAAGAATTTAATATATGTTATAAGAAGGAAAAACTTATAAAAAAAATTAAGGAAGAGAGGCACTGTACATATATTAAAGGTTTTGATCTCTCTGTCTCTACAGGGAACCGAAAGGATCGGAAGACCTTTTTTGAACTTTCAGATTCAATCAACAAGCTTTTGAGAGGATCAGACAAAAGATCTAAGGATATATGTGAAGAGATTTGCTTTTACTAGTTTTGTGGGGACCGATCGAAATTCTTTGGACATTCTTGGACTAGGTATTTTCATCTCCAATGTCTCTATCAATTTCACTGTCCATGCTACTTTGTGACAATGTTTTGGCCCTTTTTTCTTTAACTAAAGTGTTTGCTTTTCTTGAAGAAAAGCAAACACTTCAAGAAAAACAACTCATGCTTGAAAACTTTTCACCTGCTAAGATAAAAGCCTGACCCGTCCGTGTCTACGCTGGTGCCTTGACACCGAAAATATTACCCCCTTTGTGGCATGAAAGATCATTTGTTCCAAAAGTTGACTTGTTACATCAACTAAGACATGCATTCAAAAGATATGACACATGTAGGGCCTTTAATTTGATGAATCCAAGTCTGGTACACTTTGCTTTCTTTGCCGTAGTATTTGATGAAAAAGTTGTACACCATTATTTATCTCGTTTGGATGTCGAGTCATGCCAGTAACAACAAAATATTTGTACTATTCAATTATTTTAAAATAAAATATATTATTAATGTTAATGTGCTATTTAATTTCTCAACTAATCTTCTTTGAGAGTGAGCCATGAGACTTTAAAATAAAAGGAGTAATTTTTTTTAACCCTAGTATTTTTTAATTAATTCATCGTGAATAATATAATGTTCTGGGTATTAATTAATTTATCCATTTCTTTGCAATAAAAATATGTCATTGATTTAAAAAATGACCAATCACAACAATTAAATGAAAATTAAAAATGTTAGGAATATAATCACCTAATCAGTATTGGTGAGACACGAAAATAAACAAAAAAAAGAATTTAAAATAACACGTATACACAATAACGTAAAGATTTACGTAGTTCGCCTTAGAATATGTTTTAAATGCATTTCACTTTAATAGTATTAAAGTAGAGTGCATTTAATACCTTTTGACGCCCAATTATAGTTTTCTTTTTTAAAAGGATAAATTATATTGATATTTTCTGAGATTTATGACAATTACACTGATTTCTTATGAAATTTCTGAAATCACACTGACCTCCCCTACTTTGCAAAATAATATAGATACCTCCCTCCAGTCAATTTTTTTTTTTTTCAAATGATAAAACAACCCATTTTATTTTTTTTCCAATTTTTTAAATCTTCACCAATTTTTTTTTTCATTTTTCAAATAAATATTGATAAAAATCTTAAATTTATTTTTATATAAAATAAAAATAAGTTATTTACCTTAAATTTATTTTTAAATAAAAGAAATTAAAAAATCTTTAAAAAAAGTTAGAATAAATTGGTCAAAATTAGAAAAATAAAAAAATAAATAAATAAAAGGGACAGTTTTGTCATTTTAAAAAAACAATTGACAGATGGGAGGTATCTGGGTCACGACGCAGAACCCACCCTATGCGGATCTGGCATCGCGACCCCGACCCGACCCATTTGCTGAACCGGATTTTTTCTTTTAACTTTAACTTAACATTTATATATGAGTGTTATTAACATGTTTTCAGAAATTAAATACGCAGCGGAAAACTTAATAAAATTTCTGCATTTATAATATTAGAGTTCTTAAATATACAAACTCAAAAAAAAACTCTAAATACAACTATCCTTAGGACGTGGGGTGATGGGAGAACACATGACAAGTACTATACTTCACTATCAAAATATCCTTACAGTATATGTATTTGCAGCAACTCAACGCATGTTCGGGATCTCAATCCCTACTTTCAAACTGCGGTGTCCTTACTTAAAATAGTCAGAATAAATTTGTAATGAGCTAATTTAACCCGGTAAGTAAATCCTTTTGCTCTGCCATGGGTCAAAGTCAATATAAGAAAGTTCATGAACCAATACAAACAAGGTTATTCCAATGTGATAGCCAATCAAGAGAATAAGATGTCACAATAACAAATCACAAAATGTGAAGCAACTGAACTGACCTCTCGGGTCTAAGGCACATCCCATGATAGCAAAAATAATGAATATCCAACGATATCAAGAATATATAAATCATCAATAGGGATTTGGCCTATCCAATAAATGTGCTGCCACAATAATAGATAATTGCTTAATATAAGAGATGCGTTGGCAAACTATGATCATTAACTGAAATGTAACATGATCATCCAAATGAATGCAATAATAGATTTGAGCCTCAAATTTGTAGTGGATGGAATTCGATAGAGCCCGACATATCCTACCATTATGCCTATTCAACACCCCTTTTCGAGTGCTTGTTCTCGCAGGTACGCCAACTTACGGACGCATGAATAGCATTAGGAGCTCAATTTTATATATCATCCCACTTGGACGCTTCATCCTAAATATGATGGACATTGTGATCTGATCACAACTTTGCGTATGAATAACATATCAAGATCATAATTACACCCAGAATATAAAAATGTGGAATATTCCTGTTCTCACACAGAAAACTATTTCCTCTTCTAGGCCTGATATAAAGATGTATAATTATCACATGATCAAGATATAAAATTCATTTTAACAATATCCACAAGTTAGAGTAAACATCGAAATGTGGAATCAATAATATTTGAATGTATAAAGGAATACAAGTTTTGGCAGTAACAAGAAATAATTGTGTGACATGGCTAGAACTTTACCACATGCAAAGATCGGATTTTAATTACCCTTACTGTATCACTTAGGTAGTCAGACTTATTTTTCTTTCTCCTTTGACGTTCCTATTATTCAGGAAACACATTTCAGTCTATTTTATACACAGTTTAAGCTATTCATCAAATTTTATATATCATTGCTATAAGTATCTCATTTGCTAAAATAGACTTTACTATTGAGTCCGAAATGTCGAAGAAAGTCGGTTTAGACTTTTACGGACTTCCATTCGGACTTCTGTACTGAAAATAGCAAAATGGTCATTTTGTACTTTTATGTGTCTTCATTTCTCAGGGCCTATTTTCATTAATTGGACTTTACCATTGAGTCTGGAACACCTAAAATAATAAAAATTTACTATTCATTCATTTAAATTAGAGTCTGTTTGACTTATATTTGACTTAGGGGTATTTTGGTAAATTTTTCTTTTATAAAATATTTAATTAAATATTTTAATTTAATTAATTTGGGTCATATCATAATTATCATAAGTCTAGGGCCCCTTTTTAATTTCTAAAATATTTGGGCCAAATCAGAATTTCAGAATTTGCTATTCCAAATTAGAATAGCCAAACATTGGACAAGTCCACAAAATTGGGATAGGATATCCCAATTTCAATTTAGGGTTTTAAATCAATTTAAATCAGTAGCCAAACACCCCCAAATTTCAACTTAAAACACAACACAAAACGTCGTAGTTTCACTATCCCATATGTGCGGGTGGGTCGGGTCTGACTCGAACCCAAACTGACCTTGACCTAAACAGTCTTCTTCTCCGGTGAGTCTCCAGTGTCTTCTCTGGCACCGGTGATATTTTTCCGATCACATTTCAACCCAAATCCAATGAGGTTTTCTTCCATTTCCCACAAGGATTACAACCATAGGCTTAGTTTTTCAATTCCCTCAACCCATCTTCACTAAAATAGGAAAATCAGTGGGTTTCCGGCGAGACCCGATTTTTCGGCCACAAGCAAGGTTTCTTATTTTGTGAATTTTGGTCCATGGATTTCACTCAAATCTTCCCCCATTTTTTTTTTCTGCATCAAAGGGGAACAACTTCCCATTGTTTAATTCAAGTTCTACATAAAATTACAACTTTTTGATTTTTCACATAAACCTGCAACTAGGGTTTTCTTCTTCATTTCTAAACCATTCTTCGTGATTATTTTTGAAAAATGATTCTTATAACATACTCTTTCAGACCCTATAACTAAACCAAGCTTTCATGCTTTGAATTTCAAAAACAAGGTTCTAAATTTCTTACCTTAGTTGAGCTTTTGGCTTGTAGTTTCCCCATTTTCTTCTCTGTTTCTTTCTTTTTCTTCTTTATGTTCCACTTTTGAGTCCTCAAATCGACTCTCAGCTTCTTGGTTTTTCTTCTAAATTCCTCTAACATCCAACACCCATTTATAGGTGAGGATCTACCACGCCTCATCACTCTCGGCCTTTTCCTCTATCCTTCCTCTCTCTTTCCTTTGTTATTTCTCTTCTTTTGTTTTTCTACTTTTTCAATAAATGTTAACTTGATATTTTGCATTATATATATATATATATATATATATAAAACACTCACACACCTCCACCTTGCACACACATAGCCGACCTCTCACTTTTTACCCCCTCTCTCTCTAATATGTATATATATATATATATATATGTACAGTTATGCATACACACACTTTTACACGCATATATATATATGCTTATATATATATATACCCCTTATATACATATATATAAATATGTATACCCATATATACATATATATACACATGTATATAGGTATACCTAAACATGTACGTATTTGCATACACGTTTCTCCGTACAGTCCAGTTCCTCGTACGTGCGTTCCCGGGCACTCGGGATTATCTATAATTTACCTTGTGTGTTTGACATCGTGAGTATTCTCAAAACTGTACATCTATCTCATTACAATACATGTTCGATTTACAAGTCGGTTTTACACTAGTTGACCCGGTCTATCTCGGATCGGGTGTTATACTTCGGGTTGAGGTGTTACAATTTGTATATTATTTTGTAAAGTAGGAAAGGTTAGTGTAATTTCAGAAACCTCAGGAGAGGTCAGTGTAATTTACCCTTTTTAAAAATAAAAGTTGTATATGATTATTTTTCACATTATTTGATGCAAAAATCAAAGTCGAGTCTAAAGTATTCTTGCATTTATTTTATAAGGATACTTACAATTATTCAATTTGAACTTTGTGTATCTTATGCGTATGAAAATTTTGTAAATAATTTTTAAACATGAAATACATGAATGCTGTAATTTTTAAATTATGACTATTCAAAGCACAAGAGATTATTTATTTCACCCACTTCTATCAAAAATGATAGAAGGTTGTGAATCTAGCCAAATAGACAAAGATGTAAAGGAAATACATGATACACATGAAGATATAGATAAAATAAACAGGGGAAAGGGATTGAGATTTTGACTCATGCCTAAAGGCTTCCTACATATCCATTTTGGAAATGGAATAAGTGAGATGAAACTCTCCAGTTCACCCTCTTCTATCAAGAGTGATAGAAGACAATGAATCGGGGACGAAAGTGAGGAGGGTTTAGGATACGTATCTGATTATTGCAGTGCATTGGACAACACTTTGACTTGGATTCTTGGATTTTGAACTATCACCTGGGTAGTACTCCGACGTTTTATTTCTTGGTTCGGGGTCGTCACTTCGGCTGAACTTTGGCCTTGAGTGGGACTAGGTTTTGAGAGCTTATAGATAGAAAGCCTCTAGAACTACTGCACCAACATTTAGTTACCAAATTTCTGGTCCTCTAAAATGGTGGCTAAGGGTGTCTATTTATAGACAAAATGTGGAGATTTGATTCAATGACCTAAAATGAACCTCACAAATGAAGGGTTAGGATCATGTCTTGAATGATAATTACCATGAATTAATAAATAAAGAAAATCTAGTAATCATTCTAGGAATGAAATCCTAATTAAATGATTTAAAAATGAAAATAAAAATTGCAAGAACCAATGAGATTAATGTCTACATGCATGGACCAATGAGACATGAGCAAAATGAGTATTTATTCCTAAATAAACACTAAAAATAAAATAATTAAAGAAAAGTTTCCTAACTACCCAAACCTATATATATATATATATATAATATAATTTATAAATACATCCTAAATGTTGTGGACCAATGCGATGGTTGTTTACAACTTGTAGACCAATCACAATGCACCTAACATGACACATAAACTAACATGTGGACTAATGAGAATTAATACACACTTAATGCACCAATGAGATTTAAGATAAATCCCATTTAAAGTATAATAAATCTTAAAATAAAAATGGTAAATCCTAAAAATAAAATAATAATTATCATTCAAGATTACCAAACTACCCCTAATTTGGTGGAGAACTTCTAAGTTACCCCCATGACATGAGAAATAACCAAATTACTCTCAAAGTAAAGAAAAGACCAAATTGCCCTCAAGGCTTGAAAAAGTGCCCAATTTGTTTTTAAAAGGTTGATATTACCAAAAATACCTCCAAAGGGGTAAAATAACATAAAATTACAAAAATGCATTTAAGGAAAAAAAAGGCCAAAAGTGTCATTAAAGGACTGAAATTATCAAATTACCCCCAAGGGATAAAATAATGTAGAAATTACAAAAATACTCTTCAAGTGACTAAAGTGACGTACTATGGGTAAGACTGTGCCAAAGTTGCTAAAATGACATCTAAAGGATGAAATGGTGCCAAAATTATCCAAATTCCCCTACAAAGTGGAAAATCTATATTATTTACAAAAATACCCCTAAATGGTAGGAAAATACTAGAGATTACCGATGATGCCCTTGAGGGCTAAGGATGTGCAAAACTAGGAGAATGCTTTTGGGGGTCAAAAATGTGTGAAATGATCAAAATATCCTTAGGGACCAAAATATGCATGAAATTACTAAAGTACCCCTAGGTGGGAAATATTGTAATAATTTATTAAAAATGACCAAATTGTCCCTAAATTCTCGAAATATGCTGCATAAAAGATCGAAACACCCTTGAAAACTATAAAATTATGATTTTACCCTTATACAATCAAGGGTAGCAAAATGAGGTGTCCTATAGTAGTAAAGTTATTATTTCGAGATATGGTGTTTTCATGTACTGGATTGGTTTCATCGTGGATTTCTTGTAGGTGTGATTTTTTTTTTCTAGAAGATTTTTCGACATAAGACTTGGTGTCTTGCTCTTTCTCTCTTTGTTGTGCTTCGTATTATATTTTTCTAATATCTTTATTTAGAACTTGGTCATATTTATTTGTAGAATTTAGTATTAAATTTATATCAAAGAACAATCGGTTACCATTTAGTCCAACGATTATTGTCTAATTAAATTAATTAATTAAAGAAATTTATTTGCTAGTATCTGCATGCTATGTCAAATTGTTAGTTGATTAATTAGAATACTAAAAATCATTAAAAGCTTAGCTTATTCAATTCAACGCTACAGGCATCACTATTCTTATCATAGGAATGGGTAGGAGATTCTATCTCCATAGTGATTTTAATGAGTCACACATAATTTGGTTGTCCCTTTGAACCTAGATCTTGGGATCTCCAGTCAGTTAGGTTGGGTTGTCATTATGGCGACTCTTAGTGTATAGGCTTTAAGTCCATTCTCCTCGATGATTTATTCATTTGCTCTCTGGTCAAACTTTTGGTTAACGGATCCACAATGTTATCTTTTGACCTTATGTATTCAATGGTCATAATACCATTAGAGAAACGTTATTTTACGGTATTATGTCTTCGACAAATATGTTGATACTTACCGTTATACATGTGATTTTGTGTCCTACCAATTGCTAATTGACTATAGCAATGAATACAGATAGCGGGCACAGGTTATGGCCACATTGGAATATCTTCTAGAAAGTGACGAAGCCACTCAGCTTCTTCACCAGCTTTATCAAGTGCAATAAAATCGAATTTCATTATGGATCTAGCAATGTACGTTTGTTTAGAAGATTTTCATGATACCGCTCCACCACCAAGTGTAAACAAACAACCACTTGTGAATTTTGAATCTTTGGTATAGGATATCCAATTCGCATCACAGTATCCTTTGAGTACTGCTGGATATCTTGAGTAGTGCATGTAACATCCCGACCTAATTACTATATAATTAGGGATGGTTAGTGAGCTTTAAGAGAATATTAGTATACAATTAGATCATGACGATAATGTTGCAATGATAATTCTTGAGTGAATTAAGATAGAAGAAATTAATATGAAAAACGACGATAAAATTAATAAAGAAATACATAAATGTTAAGTCTAAATGTTTAAGCAAGATTCATAAATAATCATGTTAATTTGTTTAACTACATAAAAGAAAAATCTTCATGAATGTAAAATACATCAAGTAATTAAGAGATATACAA
This sequence comes from Nyssa sinensis, assembly GCA_008638375.1. Taxonomy (NCBI): domain Eukaryota; kingdom Viridiplantae; phylum Streptophyta; class Magnoliopsida; order Cornales; family Nyssaceae; genus Nyssa; species Nyssa sinensis. The sequence goes on from CM018050.1 coordinate 26,478,010, forward strand.
ATTAAGTGTATTGATGAATAAAATATTAAATATAAGTACAGAATCTTCCACCAATACAACAAAACGAGGAAAAAGAGTAAAAAATGGAGTTGCCAAGTCTTGAACTCAAGTAAAAGTTGTCAAAAAGTTACTATTGGCTACTAGCACTTTTATGCTATAATAGCCCCAAGAAAAGTACATAAAGTAAAAAAATGTAGGAAAATTTTCTGAAAAGAGTGATGTGTCCTCACCCTAGTGGACCAAACAATCGCCAAATAAGATTTCATGCACAATCCTCATGATGTTCATTTAGAGCTTGAGTGTACCCTTGAACAATCAAACCCGCGTGTTTACATGTGCTATATATTTTATAACCCTATTGTGTGTTTTGGCTAAAGAAAGAGAGAGAGAGAGAGAGAGAGAGAGAGAGAGAGAGAGAGAGAGAAAAAGAAGAGGAAGAAGAAGAAGAAGAAGAAGAAGAAGAAGAAGGATAGAAGAAGGGGAGGAAAGCCAATTTGCTTGCATAGCTATCGAAAAAAAAAGTGAGAAAAGATAAGGAGCTGAAGGACCGCAGCAACCTGAAAGAGAGACTTGTAGAGAAAGAGAGGGAGTAACCGAAGAGAAAGAAAATTAAGTTGAGGCTCAAAACAACTATGGTTTTAACCACTTTTAGTCTTGATCAGTTTCTGTGTTTGTATTGATAGAATTTGACATTTAAAATGGACCTAAAGGGGCCTGGAACCCACGCATGCAATAGGCTGCCATTAATGGAGCTTCGAAAGTTTACCCAAAAATTAAGTTAAAAAAAAAAAAACCATTTTTAGGATCAAGGACCAAAACTAGACCAAAAATGGATCACCAAGAAACAAAAACCACACATTTTGGCCCAGAAATGAATATTTTATAGAGAGTTGCAGCTTTAGGGAATAATTGGGCCACCTCAGAAAATGAAAGAAAAGCTTCGTTTTGAAGCCATTGAATTGTAGCCCTTGAAATTTGGAGCACAATGGTTAAAAAATGAACCATTTTGGTGGAGAAATGAGGGAGCAATAGTGAATGTTTAGTGGTGGTTAGAAAAGCGTGAATCGAAGAAAACTAACCGATCACTGCAATCTGAAGGGCCAAATTTATTCCTAAGGTTCCCAATATTGATGGGGATTGGTTTTGTCACGCCCAGAATTTTAATAAACTTGGGGAGTGAGTGAAATGAATTAAGAAAAATAATTAATAGGCAATTAAATGAATTTAGTTGATTACACATTAATTTCTCCATGTTTCTCCAAAATTAATAATGAAAATTTATTAACTAGACTCACCCAAGATGAGTTCCGAATAGTAGTCAAACACGTCCCCCAACCAATGGTTAAAATTAGTCTAAGTTCTGTTCAAGAATGGCCTCCAAGATAGTCCCAAAAATGTCTTTAATGTGGCTTGAAACAGTGGCTCAAATGGACCTCAAATGCCATAAGGCAAAGACCAAGAATAGGTCAAAAAATCCTACCTAAGGTGGTCTAAGGAAGTGGCCAAACATGGCCCATAAGAGTGACCAAACGTGGCCCAATAGGGTGGCCAAACATAGCCTAAAAGGATGGCCAAACATGACACAAAAGAGTTTCCAAACATGACCCAAAAGGGTGGCCAAACATAGTCTAGGGGTTGGCCAAACATGGCCCAAGGCAAGTGGCCAAGGGCTGGTATCAAGGGGCAAGGGGCTGGGTGCCCATGGGGTTGTCAGGCAAGTAGCAAATGGCAGCACGTGCAGGGCGCGCAAGGGGGCGTAGGCACGCGAGCGGAGGACAGGCTGGCAGGCGCGCGGGCCCTTGGGGCTCACCCGAGTGCGCGGGTTAGGCAAGCGACAGGGGGGCTGGGTGCGCGGCAAGAGGCTGAGGGGCTGCTACACTGTAGCAACAGTGTATTTACTACAACTAATTTTTTTTGTTTTCTGCAGCTGATTTTCTCTGTTTTCTGAATTTTTTTTCAAAGTTCTACAATCTACTTTTTCTCATTTTTAGCATATTTCCTCAAGGTTTTTAACCCCCCCCTTTTGGTACTTTTTCCACCTATATATATGGTGTTTTACACACCTAACAACCCTTTCAATTTCACAAAATTTTAACATAGTCTCTTTTATTTTCTAAGCCTTTTCCACCTAATATTCCAAAACACAATCCACCATTTCTCAAACTAGCAACCAAAATACATCATTTAATTCAACTAAATATTTATACATTGTTTAAAACATACAATCCACCATACGTATACATATACTTAAAATTCAAAATGTTACAACTTCATGTTCATTACAAATGTAGGGCCTTGCCCATAGTTTCCATACTATACAAGGTTTTTCAGGTTAATTACATATGTCTTAGGGTTTATGCCCTCATACAATTCAAAAATATGCCCCAAGGGCCAAATGTTCTTTATGGTACATTTCACCTCCATTCTTCAAGACTTCATCAAGTCTCAAGTACCGGGAGCCTCATCTGTAATATATAAATTCCATATAGGGTTAGCACGACTACTGGTATGACATAATGCTAACATAGGGAACAAAGATAAGGCGTGAGATGTGCAAATTGTACATTTATAATCTACATGGCTTCTAATTCATCAATGCAATGCAATGCAATGCAATGGCAATATACGTGACACACTCATTCAACTCTATACTAACCCATGTCTTGTTTTGTAATGACCTGAAATTTTTTCTTTTTGGGAATAAAAAAAAAATATTTATTTATTTATTATTATTATTTTTTTAAAGGTATGTGTGTATGTGATGGGTGTGAATAATGAATGGTGTATGTATGCATGTATATGTGTTGTATGTTGTGTGTATATATATATATATATGTGTGTGTGTATAGGTATTTAAATATATATATATATATTTATATATAAATATATCAGATGTGTGTGCTGTGTACGGTTGTGTGTTTGTGTGGGTTGAGTGTGCAACACTCAAAGGAGCATGGTGTGGGCACTGTTGTGGTGTGTAAGTGAGTGGGTGAGTTTGGTAGTGTGTGTAAGTGTGTTCTGTGTGTTTGTCAAATAGGGTGGGTGTGTGCAGACCAATTTGTGTAGAGAGAGAGAGGGTAGAGAGAGAAAATAATAGAGAGAGAGAGTATGTTATGTATGTATACGTTGGGTTGTGATTTTTGAGAGAAAACAGAAAGGAGAAGGGCTAAGGGAGGAGCCAAGAACATCTAGAGAGATTCAGAACGAGAGAAAGGAAAAGGGGGCAACACTGCAACAAGAAATCTGAAATAGAGGTAAGTGAATTTCGGTTCTGGTTTTTCAATTTTTAAGCATGTTAATTTGATTTGATTTTAGGGCCTTGTAGTATATAAAATGTAGGTTATATTGCAAGAATGACTAAAAAAGGTTGAGAAATGAAAGAGAAAATAGGAGTTGCAGGTTAGGGTGATAATCGGCTGTCCATGTATTTTGTGTGATAAAAACCAAAACAAACAATGGGGAACTAACCCCCTTTAGTGCAGAAAAATAATGGAAAGAGATTAGGACCAAAATAGTGAGGGGACAAGCTCGAAAATGGAAAATCTCAGTTGGCCGGAGCTACAGTTTTTGGCCATTTCGTGGAAATCTAATGGATAAAAGTGAAAACCAAGAGTAGAAATGGAATCTAGGGAAGAATTGGAAGAAAACTGCAATTTTAAAATATGAAAAACTGATTAGAACAGTGTTGCCGATGCCAGAGAAGACGCCGGAGACACGCCGGAACCCTATTGGAAAGTCGGGGAAGAAAGGGGCACTGTTCGGGTCGGGTTCGGGTTCGGGTCGGGTCAAGACCGACCCACCCCCTCCACGTGTCAGCCGTAGGTTATAAATTAAAAGGGGGAATTGGGGTGTTTGGCTACGGGTTTAGTAAATTAAAAATTAAAAATTAAATTAAGGACAGGGATATCCTATCCCTATTTTGGACTTGGCCACTGTTTGGCTAATCGGATTAGGGATAGGGATAGGGAATTTTGAATTTCTGATTTAACCTCGGAACTTTCAAAAATTTAACTTTGACCCCAGAACTTTTAACTAATTACATTTTGATCCCTCCTGAATAAAATATTAATAAAATTAATTAATAAAATTATTTTAAATATCACAAAATGGTCCGGAGTCCAAATGGGACGAGTCATTAGTGTATTTTGACTTTCTCGACCATTCTGAGACCAACGGTGAGGTTCATTTTATGAGACAGGGTCCCAAAAAATAAAAAACCCGTAATAACATTAAAAATTATCAAAATTCCCCTGAGTTAAAATACAGTCAAACGAACTCCGATTTAAGTAAACAAATAGTGGAACTTTATTATCTCAACCATTCCGGACTCAACCATAGAGTCCAATTTTCGAAAAGAGGTCTCGGGATGTAAGGACCCGTAAAAGTGCAAAAATGACCATTTTGCCCTTTTTAGTACAGAAGTCCAAATTGAATTCCGCGAAAGCCTAAACCGACTTTGTTCGGCATTCCGGACTCAATGGTAGAATTTATTTTGGCAAAATAAAAACTCATAAAATAAAGACATAAAATTTGATGAATATCATGATTCAAGTAGCAAATGGACTGAGATATATCTCCTGATTTTAGGGACACCAAAGGGCAAGGAGAAGGTGGATTGACTTTCTACATTATCACTGTTAGTTCAACTACCCCGTGAGCACGATTTAATAGGGTTGAGACCGACCCATCAGGTATGATATATTGTGCTAAGTAAGAAATAGGATTAAGTTAGGAATAATTGCCATATTGAATTGATGATTCACATGTTTGTTTGATTGCTTAGATGCTTATGTGTTCTTGTTATCTTTTTAAAGGTTTGGTTAAGTGATGGATGTGGATCATGACTATATGCATATTCCATGTGTTAGCATAATGTGTGAATTATATTTTCGAGAATTGTTGGGATTATGAAATGTGTAACTTAAAGTATGTGTTTAAGTGAACTATGTATGCATGTACCCTTGATGAAGGGATTTTGTGATTGGAATATTATTGTGTAATACATTGTTTAAAGTATGCTTCATGTGTGGATAAGATGCTTTATTGGGATTGCATTATGGCATGGTGAAATCAAAGCATATTGGCATAGTGTGATTCCTTAGAACATAGTGTGAGTTGAGCATGTGGTGCTGTGCATTATGAAGGTGTAGATCCTGTGGTGAAAAACCCAAAATCGGCCATTGGTACTTGCATGCCAGACGGGTTCTGGACCGTGAAGCGAGACATATTGAGGTACTTGCAGGCCTGCAGGGAAGGTTTGTAAAGCGAGACATGGGTGTAGCATAGAGTTGCATTGGTGCGTCATGCATACTGTTCATATACTGTATTGATGATATTGAATGCCATGTAGATATAACTGTACACTTGCACATGCCATGCCTTAATTTTGTTTCTTGCATTAGCATTATATTATACCAGCAGTTTAGCTGACCCATTCGTGAGATACCATTTCAGATGACACTCTGGCTACATGAGATTTGGTGATGTCTTAATGAAGGAAAGAACTTGGAACTATATTTGGCCCGTGGGGCGTATTTTGATGTTGTACAAGGGCATAAGCCCTAGACTATTTCATATTCATTTGTATGTTATGAGACAACGAGCAAGGCCTTAGGGATTGTATCAGAACAGGAATTGGGTTAGTGTTTGGAATGTATGTGATTGTCTTTTATTTCTTTATTATCTTATTGTCTTTTAGTTCCTTTACATTCACCCCCGGGTTCGTGGAAATTCGGGGCGTGACATGTTTCACGGATCACTCCCGTTGGATTAACGAGTACCAATGCCCGTTTCATGGATTGCTCCCGTTGGATTAGCGAGCACCAATGCAATGGCCAATTTTGGATTTTTCACCATAGGATCTATACCCTCATAATGCATAGCACTGAAGTGCTCAACCCATACTATGTTTTCAAATATTTACAATATGCCAATATGCCTTGATTTTTCTATGCAATCTCAATGAGGCATTTTATCAAATACATGAGATACACCTTAAATCATGCATCACACATAAAGTAAACTATAACTTTCAAACCACAAAACTTCTTTCATATGAACATATGCTATAATACAATCAATTAAACATATACTCATGTTACATGTCCACTACCTTACCAATTCTCAAAGAATACATAATTACACAAAGCATCAATGCATTAAACAAACCATATCTTTCAAAACACAAGACTTCATCCACATGAACATAAGCCACAATTCAATGAATTAAACATATATTCAAGTTACATGTTCATCACTTTGACAAATTCTCAAAGAACACACAAGTACACAAACTACCAACTCTAGGTTTTCAAAGCAACTACATACTAAGTGATTTTCTAACGACAAGTAAACATGTAAATCATTCAATCAACTTATAAAAATGCAAAGAAACTTAACTCTATTCCTTAGCAAAATATCATACCTAAAAGGGTTTTTCTCAAACCTAGGGAGTTGTGCTCACTGTGTAGCCTAACCAATCGATAATAATGTAGCACTTGATGTGGGGAACAACTTCTTAGAAGGAAGCCTTGTGAAAATCCAAGTCTAGAGATGAGTTTTGAAGGGTTGAAAGTTGGAAAACCATAGGTTTTCTTCACCTTTCTCTCCATGCACGACCTTCTACTCATTCCTCAGACCAAATTTTATGATTTTAACACTAAAGGGTCCTATTTATAGTAAAGGGGTGAAGGGGTGAAAAGACCCTTTTGCCCTTAATGAGTTCGGGACCCCGTTACATTATAACCCGTTCCGAAACACCTCAATTCGATATTCTGATTTAGCCAAAGTTCTTAAAATTATTTTAAATGAAAAATTTCTAAAAAAATTTATTTTCGCCTGTTGGCGGTTTTGGCCGAGCCCACCCGGGACACATGGGATGCCCTTTTCGGGTCTATTTTTCAAACTATCTCCGATTAGGCTCAAATTCTCACAGGAGGTGTATTTTAATATTATAAGAATATTTCTCTTCTATGGCATACTCAAATTATGATTCTAAACATGACTTTTGCCTAAATGACACATGTACAATGCCCTACCAACAAATAGTGTATGAATAGTGCCCTACCGGTGAAAACGAAGAACTTATCCTGATTTTTCAGATCTTTACAGGTTTAAGATAAAAAATATCCTTAAAACCAAAGGAAAAATAAGTTTAAAAATTTAAAATTTTGTAGATTCCGATCACCGGCGCCGGAAGGGGCGACTGGAACTAGGGGTATCAATCGTGTCGTGTCGTGTTAAGGTAAGAGTATTATACTATTTCGGTCAACCCAAACACGACATGATTAATTAATCATGTTAACTTGCTCAACCCTAACATGACCTGTATAATATACGAGTGACACGATACGACCTGTATAACCTATTTATTAAACCGGTCATGTTAAAACACGAATAACATGACATAGGTAACATAGCCCATTTAAATTGTATAACCTATTTTTATAATAAAATTACTAGATAAAATCTAATTTATTCATTTTTAACACATTATAGTAATAATAATAAATTCACCACACAACCATATATTGTAGCATCATCCAAGATGTCTAATTAATACAAACTACAACCACAACCACAACCACAACCACAACCACAACCACAAGTCCATAACAATCATAGTATTATCTTATGTTTCAAATTAATACAAACCATACTAATAAAATTAAAACATTTTCACATCAACTAAATGGGTTAAACGAGTTAGGCGTGTAGAGATCTGGATTTTTTTTTTTGAAATAATTTTTTTTTCATTTAAATAGATATGTGTGTATGTGTGAAATGTGTATTATATATGGGTGTAGATATATATATATATATATTGTATAATGTATGATATACATGTATACAAATATCTATCTATATATATATATAAAGTAAAAGAAGAATGAACTAAGTGTAAATATATGTGTAATAAGTGTACAGGTACATGTATACATAGGGTGATATGTGTATATAATGCAAAAATAATTATATATACATATATATATATATATATAAATATATACACACACACACACACAAAGAATGCAAAGCATGCTTGTGAAGTGTGTGATTGGGAGTGTCGGCCAGAAGTGAGGTGTGTGTGAGCAAGTGGGTGTGTGTGTGTAAGTCAGTGGGTTGGTGTGTGTGTGTATGTGTAATATAATATTACATATATATTTATATATGATAAACCAAAATGCAAGCAATGCATTTAATGCAAGGCTACATTCTGAAAAGAAGAAAAAGGAGAAGTGATTTGGACAGTGGGGAAGTCAGAAAAGAGGGGGAAATGGTGGGTTGCAACGACCTTGCGTGAGATTATGTATATATCTATATGTATATGATGAATGTGTACATTGGTTAGAGAGAAAAGAAATCAGAAAAGAGAGAGGCTGAGTTAGGGAAGTCGTGACACACTGGGAGATTCAGAGGCTTGAACCAAAAAGGGAGGAAGAAGAGGAGAGAAGCTGCAACAAGAAAAATCTAAAAAATTTGGTGAGTTGGCTCAGTTCTGGTTTTAAATTTTAAAGCATGATGTTTTAGTTTGAATCTTAGGGCCAAGTTAAGCATGCAATGTGGATTAGTTTACAAAAAGAATTAAGTAAAATGGTGGAAGAATGAAGAAGTTATAGTCAGTTACAGGTTGTGTACCAATCTCAAAATTTTTGGTATTTTATGTATAAAACTTGATCTAAATGGCCTAAACCTAAACCCGTGAGGTGCAGGAAGTAAATGGGAGAAACAAGAAGCCAAAACAGTTAAGAAATGATCACAAAATTGAGAATAACCAGGTCGCCGAAAAGTCGGTCGGAGAGGTTTGACTCTCTATTCGTGATGATCTAGTGATCTAAATCAAAAACCGAGGTTTGATAGGAAACCCTTATGAAAAATGGAAGAAAACGACATTTGATTTAGGTCAGAATATGGCCGGAAAACTGTCGCCGTCGTCGGAGATGGCGACGGAAACCTAGTGGCCCTCATCGAAAAACCGAGAGAGATGATGAACAGTCCTGAGTGACACGGTGTCGTTTGGGGTTCACTTGACCAAAAACTGCGCTGTTTCAATCGAATTGTTTTAATTTTAAAACTTAAATTCAAAACGTTTAGTTGTAAGCTTAAGGAAACCCAATTGGAATTAAATTGGAGACAGGGGTAGCTTATCCTCGAATTGACTTAGCCATTGTTTGGCTTTGAAAGAATTTGAAAAAATAAAAAGGGGCGCGCACAGAGGCGCGTCCCTTGGGTTTCGAACCAGGAACCAAGTGGAGGAAAGGGGCACGTGTAACCAATTGGGACGGGACAATCCCGTGCCCTATTTTGAACACAAAATATATATATATATATTATATTGTAACTTTATTTAATAAATTAAATTAATTAAATTAAATTAAATATCACGAAATGGCCCGGAGTCCAAATGGGACAAGTCATTAGTGTATTTTGACTATCTTGACCATTCTGAATCCAACAGTGAGGTCCGTGTTGCCAGACGAAGTCTCAAAAAAAATAGAAGACCCGTAGGAACACTAAGAATTACCAAAATGCCCCTAAGTCAAAGAGTAGTCAAACGAACTCCGATTAAAATAAAAGAATAGTGAAATTTTATTATTTTGAACATTCCAGTCTCAACCGTGGAGTCCGATTTATGAAAAGAGGTCTCAAAAAGTAAGAACCCGTAAAAGTGCAAAATGACCACTTTGCCGCTTTTTTGTATAGATGCCCAAATTGAATTCCGTGAAAGCCTAAATCGATTTTGTTCGACGTTTCAGATTCAATGGTAGAGTTTATTTTGACAAAATAGAAACTCATGAAATAAAGACATAAAATTTGATGAATAGCATAATTCAAGTAGCAATGGACTGAGTTATATTTCATGATTTTAGTGACACTGAAAGGAAATGAGAAGGCGGTCTGATCTTCTACATTCTCATTGTTTAGTTCAGCTACACAGCGAGCACGACTTCCTAGGGTTGAGGCAAACCCATCAGGTATGATGTTTTGCTAAGTAGGAAATATGATTAAGTTTAGGAATATTTTATGAGTATACTGAATGATTTATATGCTTAACTGTTGTTGGGGAATTATTTGGAATATGTTTACTTGATAACCTAGAGTTGGTTGTTTACGTGCTTGTGTGTTTCTTGCATTCTTTGAGAATTTAGTAAAGCGATGAATGTGAACTGTGATCATGTGTTTAAATTGACTATTTGGGATATGTATTCATGTGGAATAAGTTTTGTGATTTAAATATTATTGTTGCTTCGAGTATGATACATTATTGAAAGCATGCCTCATTGAGATTAGATTATTGTGTGGTGAAATCAAAGCATTGGCATATGGTGAATTTTTTGAAAACATAGTGTGGGTTGAGCACGTGGTGCTATGCATTATGAAGGTGTAGATCCTGTGGTGAAAAACCCAAAATTGGCCATTGCATTGGTACCCAGATCCATCGAAGGGGAGGGGGAGGCCCGTAAACGGGAATTGGTACTCAGATCCATCAGATGCGGACCGTAAACGAGACATAGGTGTGGCATAGAGTGCATGGGTGTGTCACGCATATTTTCACTGCATAGTGTTAATGAACTGGAAAACATTTAGATTATAAATGTACATTTTGCACATGCCACGCCTTAATCTTGTTTCTTGCATTAGCATTATGTTATACCAGTAGTTGAGCTGACCCATTCGTGGGATATCATATTACAAATGATGCTCCCAACATTTGAGACTTGAGGAAGTCTTGGAGAATAGAGGAGACAGGGATCATGGAGGATTTTTGGCCCTTGGGGCATATTTTGATGTTGTACAAGGGCATAAGCCCTAAACTATACATGTTTATTTGTATGTTATGAAACAACGGGCAAGACTCTATGGATTTGTAGCAGGATATGAATTGGGTTAGTATTTGAAATGCATGTGATTGTCCTTTATTATTTTCTTTTTGTCTATTTCACTCACTCCCCAGGTTTGTGAAAATTTGGGGCGTGACAACGTGGTATCAGAGCATAGGTTCGAACACCTAGAGACTATGGGGTGTTGTTGAACACCATGAGACGCTATAGGAAAGCATGAGACTTAGTGTGAGCTGTCGGTAGTATGCAGTAGAATCTTGTGTGTTATGTGATTATCTACACTTGAAGCATGACATGTTGTGATTACGTGTTAATTGATGTTATATTATGATGCATGACTATGTGATTTAATGTAGTGAGATGCATGATATGTGGGATGTGTAGGAATTTGTTAAGTGTACATTATGACATGATATACGTACTAAATGTTAAGTATAAGTTGTGAATAAGAACAAGACTGAGATTCCTTTTAAATGCCTATGTCTAGATGTAAAAAGGGGTATTAAATTTTTTCTTTCTTTCTTGGACTTGTAGACTCATGCCACTGAGGAAAGCTCCTGCGAGAGCTGGACCACCTAGGCGAGGTAGGCCTAGGGCCACTGCCCTACCTCGGCGTGGCAGACCCAGAGCTACTACTCCTGCTCATGGCACAGCTGAGGAGACTGTTGCTCCAGCTGATACACTTGCTCGTAGTACAGCGGAAGAGGCTGTTGCTCCTACTCCTGCTCCCGCACCTATTCTAGTACCTGCCCCAGTAGAGGAGGTAGAGCAGACCATTGGCGCTAGAGATATGACAACCATTATACAGGAGTGTTTTCGAGCCATACAGGAGACCCGGACCACAGGTGGCAAGACCAGGGATACCTTCATGATGAAGGTGTTCTAGAGGATGAGACCTCCTACTTTCGCTGGGCAGCCTGACCCATTGGCTGCAGAGGAGTGGCTAAGATAGATTACCAGGATCCTAGACTCACAGGGGATCACTGAGCCACATTTGAGGATCCGATGTGTCACCTTCCAGTTTATGGATTTGGCCAGCCAGTGGTGGGAGATAGCTGCTGGCCGGATAGATAGGTTCGGTGAGGGATGGGATGCTTTTGTGGCCATGTTCAATGACTACTATTTTCTAGAGACTGCCAGGATCGGGTTTATGAAGGAGTTTGGGGCACTACTCCAGAGGGATATGACAGTGACTCAGTACGAGTCCCGATTTACCGCATTGGGGAGATTTGCCCCACACATTATTGGAGAGGAGCGTCTGAGAGTCTTTCATTTTGTCAAGCGGTTGAAGACCTCTATTAGGAAGAAATTGGCTGGACACATTATTGACAAATATGAGAAGGCAGTGACCAGGGCCACCAGAGTGGAGAGGGAGCTGGTTGACATTAGAGGGATCAGGGAATCCCGGACCCAGGACAGGACAGCCGCAACACAGATGTCTACGCCTACCCAACCTACTGTGCCTATCCTGACTCACACTGGTGGGAGACCATTGAAGAGGTCCCGGACTGGTGCATCTTTCCCATTGACATCCTAGAGGCCTGTTCAGTTCTTAGCCCCCCAGCCTGTTATGTCTGTTGCTTCTCGTGGGGGGGGTATTATAGGGACCCATTACATGATACCGGTGTAGACAGCCTGGCCATAGAATGGCCGATTGCCTATAGAGAGATCCTAGTGAGGGATATGGAGCTGGACCGAGTTAGATGTCACTTCCATGTTAGGCATAGAGTCAGGGGTGGGGAGCTCCACGACTTTGTTACACATGCCACTAGACGGGCCATATTAGGGCTAACTGCCCTCAGGGGCAGGCTTCACAAAGCACACTGAGGCCACATTACTACCAGTATACCCAGATGCCTCTGCCACAGCCACAGCCAGGCCATAGACCCCCAGCACCTATTTCCAGTCTGCACCCTCCGCACTGAGTGTTAGAGCTCCCGCACAAAGGAAAGGAAGATAGCAGGGACAGAGAGGGGGAGGCAGGCAGGGCCAGATTACTTAAGGCCGTGTTTATGCAGTAGCCACACCAGAGGCCTCTACTTCTGGACCTTTAGTGGTTCGAGGTACATTCCTTGTGTTTAGTTCATGGGCCAATGTACTGATAGACTCAAGTGCATCTCATTCATTCATATCTACCATGCTTGCCATGGCATTGGGGTTGGACATAAATCGGTTGGATCCACCATTGCGTGTTGACACACCAGTTGGGGGTAGTGTGATATTGACGAGGATATATAGAGATTGCTCGATAGAGATAGCTGACCGCATCCTTTATTTTGACTTCATTTTGCTTGACATGACGAGTTTTGATGTTATTTTGAGGATGGATTGGTTGTTTGCTTACCGGGTTAGTATAGATTGCTACAGAGGGAGAGTGACAGTATGCACTCCTGAGGGAGATTAGTTTTTATTTCACAGGAGATCGTGGGGATTTCTTAGTTCCACCCTTGTATGACTCGAGGAGTTGGGGAGGTCATAGTTGCATATTGGCTAGCTTGGTTGCGGGTGATAGTGGGACTACAGAGAGTGTGTTGCCACTAGTAGTGGATGAGTTTCCTAATGTCTTCCCGGACGACTTGACTAGCCTACCGTCGAGACGGGAGATAGAGTTCATGATAGAGCTTATCCCAAGCATTGTGCCTATTTCCATTCCACCTTACCGCATGGCTCCAACTGAGTTGAGAGAGCTGAAGAAGGAGTTGACTGACTTACAGAGCAAGGGTTTTATTCATCCTAGTACTTCTTCGTGGGGTGCTTCGACACTATTTGCAAAGAAGAAGGATAGGACATTACGGTTGTGTGGACTATAAGAGGCTGAACCGAGTTACCATAAAGAACAAGTACCTGTTACCGAGGATAGACGACTTGTTTGATCAGCATAGGGGTTCAAGATGCTTCTTGAAGATTGATCTTCGGTCTGGGTATCATCAGTTGAGAGTACGGGAGGAGGATATAATGAAGACAGCCTTCTGCACTTGTTATGGTCATTATGAATTTGTAGTTATGCCATTCGGTGTGACGAATGCCCCGGTAGCATTCATGGACTTGATGCACCGCATTTTTAGTCCTTATATAAATTAGTTTGTCGTGGTGTTTGTTGATGATATTTTGATTTACTCACCTTCTGAGGATGAGCATGCCTTTCATCTACGGACTATGTTACAGATCTTGAGGGAGGACCGTCTATTTGCTAAGTTCTCGAAATGTGAGTTTTGGCTTCAGGAGGTACAGTTTCTGGGCCATGTTGTGTCAGGGAGTGGAGTATCTGTAGATCCTTCTAAAATTAACTCTGTTATGAGTTGGGAGAGGCTGAAGAATGTGTTTGAGATTCAGAGTTTCTTGGGATTGGCAGGGTACTACCATCGGTTTGTAGAGGGGTTTTCTCGTCTTGCTGTGCCGATGACTCGTCTGACATGTAAGGGCATTAGATTTGAGTGGACAGATGACTGTGAGCAGTCATTTTAGGAGCTGAAGAGGAGGCTGACTTCAGCGCCCGTCTTGATCATACTTGAGGGAGGTATGGGCTACACCGTCTATTGTGATGCTTCCCGAGAGGGATTAGGCTGTGTGTTGATGCAGGAGGATAGAGTGGTAGCCTATGACTTTCGTCAGTTGAAGAGCCATGAGCAGAACTACCCCACACATAATTTAGAGTTAGCTACCGTCATCTTTGCACTTAAGAGTTGGCGACACTACTTATATAGGGTGAGGTTCAAGGTGTTCTTAGATCACAAGAGCCTTAGATACATTTTCACGCACAAGGACTTGAACCTTCGGCAGAGGAGATGGATGGAGTATATGGAGGACTATGACTTTGACCTTCAGTACCATCTTGGGAAGGCCAATGTCTTAGCAGATACACTTAGTAGGAGGCCGAGGAGCACTGTAGCTAGCATTGCTATTAGAGAGTGGGAGATGATAGGAGACATTGGAGAGTTTGACTTAGAGCTTGCCGAGTCTGAAGGACATGCCACACTGTTCAGTGTGTGTGCACAGCCTTCACTATTGAGTAGGGTTGTTGAGGCACAGTTACAGGACACAGAGACCGAGCAGATTCGAGCACGAGTTGCTAGTACCGAGGGCTTTGAGGGGTGGATAGTTCATTCTGACCTTAGCTTGAGGTATATGGGTAGAGTCTTTGTTCCCGAGTCTCTTAGGACTGATGCCCTTAGAGATTTCCATCATTCACGCCTAGCAAGATGTATCATGATTTACGCCGCCAGTACTGGTGGACGGGGATAAAGAGAGATGTAGTGCAGTTTGTATGTAGATGTCTCACGTGCTAGCTGGTGAAGGCTGAGCACTAGAGGCCTGGGGGTTTGTTACAGCCATTGCTAGTGGCCGAGTGGAAGTGGGAGCACGTTACTATGGATTTTGTGATGGGTCTTCCGAAGTCACCTAGAGGTCACGATGCAGTTTGGGTTATAGTTGACAGGTTGACGAAGTCCACACATTTACTACCGATTAGAGCGACGGATTCAGCGGATGTCCTCAGTAAGTTGTATGTCCGAGAGATAGTACGACTACATGGGGTTCCTATTTCCATTGTTTCAAACAGAGACCCACGTTTCACTGCATGGTTTTGGCAGAGTCTTCAGACAACCTTAGGGACTCAGCTATAGTTTAGTACTGCTTTTCATCCTCAGACTGACGGTCAGTCAGAGCGTACCATTTAGATCCTAGAGGACATGCTTAGGGCTTGTGTTATAGACTTCAGGGGTAGTTGGGAGGATTACTTTGCTTTAGTAGAGTTTGCCTACAACAACAGCTATTAGTCTAGCATTGAGATGGCACCATTTGCGGTGTTGTATGGTAGGCCGTGTCGCTCACCTGTATGCTGGACTGAGGTGGGAGAGGCTGCTACTTTGGGGCCCGACCTAGTCCGTGAGATCACGGAGAAGATACAGGTGATCAGGCAGCGTCTGTTGACAGCTTAGAGCCGCCAGAAGAGTTATGCGGACAGGAGGCAACGACCTCTGTCATTTGATGTTGGGGGACATGTGTTCCTCAAGGTAGCCCCACGGCAAGGATTGAAGAGATTTGGGTGCAGTGGGGAGCTATCGCCGCGGTTCATAGGCCCATTTGAGATCCTTGGAAAGGTTGGTGAGGTGGCCTATAAGCTAGCATTACTGCCACAGCTATTTGGGGTTCATGATGTCTTCCATGTGTCGATGTTGAGGAAGTACGAGCCTGACCCCTCACATGTACTAGATTGGGTAGATCTTCAGGTAGAGGGTGACGTTTCTTATGATCAGAGACCCGTGGAGATATTGGACTCGAGGGACCAGGTTCTGCGAGGCAAGACCATCCTTTTGGTCAAGGTTCTTTGGAGCCATCATGGGGTCGAAGAAGCTACTTGGGAACGTAAGGCTGAGGTCCGTGCTAGGTATCCTGAGTTGTTTGCTCGTTGATGTATTTTTCTAAATTTCGGGACGAAATTTCTTTAAGGGGGGAAGGATGTAGAGATCTGAATTTTTTTTTTTTTTAAATAAATTTTTTTTCATTTAAATAAATATGTGTATGTGTGAAATGTGTATTATATATATGTGTAGATATATATATATATATTGTATAATGTATGATATACATGTATACAAATATCTATATATATATATATCTAAAGTAAAATAAGAATGAACTAAGTGTAAATATATGTATAATAAGTGTACAGGTACATGTATACATAGGGTGATATGTGTATATAATGCACAAATAATTATATATATATATATATATAAATATATACACACACACACAGAGCATGCAAAGCATGCTTGTGAAGTGTGTGATTGGGAGTGTCGGCCAGAAGTGAGGTGTGTGTGAGCAAGTGGGTGTGTGTGTGTAAGTCAGTGGGTTGGTATGTATGTGCATGTGTAATATAATATAATATACACACACATATATATATATATATATATATATATATATATATATGATAAACCAAAATGCAAGCAATGCATTTAATGCAAGGCTGCATTCTGAAAAGAAGAAAAAGGAGAAGTGATTTGGATAGTGGGGAAGACAGAAAAGAGGGGGAAATGGTGGGCTGCAGTGACCTTGCGTGAGATTATGTATATATCTATGTGTATATGATGAGTGTGTACATTGGTTAGAGAGAAAAGAAATCAGAAAAGAAAGAGGCTGAGTTAGGGAGGTCGTGACACACTAGGAGATTCAGAGGCTTGAACCAAAAAAGGAGGAAGAAGAGGAGAGAAGCTGCAACAAGAAAAATCCAAAAAATTTGGTGAGTTGGCTCAGTTCTAGTTTTAAATTTTAAAGCATGATGTTTTATTTTGAATCCTAGGGTCATGTTAAGCATGAAATGTGGATTAGTTTACAAAAGGAATTAAGTAAAATGGTGGAAGAATGAAGAAGTTATAGTCAGTTACAGGTTGTATACCAATCTCGGAATTTTTGATATTTTATGTATAAAACTTTATCTAAATGGCCTAAACCTAAACCCGTGAGGTGTAGGAAGTAAATGGGAGAAACAAGAAGCCAAAACAGTTAAGAAACGATCACAAAATCGAGAATAACCAGGTCGCCGGAAAGTGGTTATCACGAAATGGCCTGGAGTCCAAATGGGACAAGTCATTAGTGTATTTTGACTATATCAATCATTCTAAATCCAATGGTAAGGTCCGTGTTGCAAGACAAAGTCCCAAAAAAAATAAAAGAGCCGTAGGAACACTAAAAATTACCAAAATGCCCTTAAGTCAAAGAGTAGTCAAACGAACTCCGATTAAACTAAAAGAATAGTGCAGTTTTCTTATTTCAAACATTCCGGATTCAACCGTGGAGTCCGATTTGTGAAAAGAGGTATCGAAAAGTAAGAACCCGTAAAAGTACAAAATGACCACTTTGCCCCTTTTTGTACAGATGCCCAAATTGAATTTTGCGAAAGCCTAAATCGACTTTGTTTAAACGTTCTGGATTTAATAGTAGAGTTTATTTTGGCAAAATAGAAACTCATGAAATAAAGGCATAAAATTTGATGAATAGCATAATTCAAGTAGCAATGGACTGAGTTATATTTCACGATTTTAGGGACACTGAAAGGAAAGGAGAAGGCGGTCTGACCTTCTACATTCTCACTGTTTAGTTCAGCTACACAGCGAGCACGACTTCCTAGGGTTGAGACAAACCCATCAGGTATGATATTTTGTTAAGTAAGAAATAGGATTAAGTTTAGGAATATTTTATAAGTATATTGAATGATTTATATGCTTAACTGTTGTTGGGGAATTATTTGGAATATGTTGACTTGATAACCTAGAGTTGGTTGTTTACGTGCTTGTGTGTTTCTTGCATTCTTTGAGAATTTAGTAAAACGATCAATGTGAACTGTGATCATGTGTTTAAATTGACTGTTTGGGATATGTATTCATGTGGAATAAGTTTTGTGATTTAAATATTATTATTGCTTCGAGTATGATACATCATTGAAAGCATGCCTCATTGAGATTATATTATTGTGTGGTGAAATCAAAGCATATTGGCATATGGTGAATTCTTTGGAAACATAGTGTGGGTTGAGCACGTGGTGCTATGCATTATGAGGGTGTAGATCCTATGGTGAAAAACCCAAAATTGGCCATTGCATTGGTACCCAGATCGATCGGGAGGGGGGGAGGCCCATAAACCGGAATTGGTACTCAGATCCATCGGATGCGGATCGTAAACAAGACATGGGTATGGCATAGAGTGCATGGGTGTGTCACGTATATTTTCACTGCATCGTGTTAATGAACTGGAAAGCATTTAGATTATAAATGTACATTTTGCACATGCCACGCCTTAATCTTGTTTCTTGCATTAGCATTATGTTATACCAGTAGTTGAGCTGACCCATTCGTGAGATATCATGTTACAAATGATGCTCCCGACACTTGAGACTCGAGGAAGTCTTGGAGAATAGAGGAGACAGGGATCATGGAGGATTTTTGGCCCTTGGGGCATATTTTGATGTTGTACAAGGGCATAAGCCCTAAACTATATATGTTTATTTGTATGTTATGAAACAACGGGCAAGACTTTATGGATTTGTAGCAGGATATGAATTGGGTTAGTGTTTGAAATGCATGTGATTGTCCTTTATTATTTCCTTTTTGTCTATTTCCCTCATTCCCCAGGTTTTTGGAAATTCGGGGTGTGACAGGCGGGATTATATTAAACGAGTTTGACACGAATAATTAAATGGGTTATTTCGTGTTAAATGGGTCAACCCGATTGCAACCCGAACACGATACGTTTACTAATTGTATTAAATGGATTGAGCCATTTATGACCCAAACCCATATAAGCTAGACCCAAACCCGCTAACTACATGTCGGGTTCGAGTCGTGTTATCGTGTCGTGTCAAAACTTGACACCCTTAACTGGAACTTTCGTCAAAAAATTGAGGAAGATGACGTTATTCAGGGTCGGATCTTGGGTTGGGTCTTGATCGAATAATCGGATGGGTTGGATTAATTCAAAACAGCGTAGTTTTGTTAATGGGGGTTGACGTCATGCTGACGTGACGAACTGATTGAACCGGTTGGTTTTTAACCCTGTTGTACCGGTTCACTTAGAACCTGACTGAACCAAATGGTTTATTTTAAAGTTTTCTAAAATTCTATTTTGACCCCCAGAACTTTCTGTTAATTTACGAATTGAACCAGAAAATTAATTTTAAATCCTAATTAATTATAAAAAATTACCAAAATGCCCTTAAGCCAAAAATTGGCTAAACGAAGGCCAATTAAAATGCACAAATAGTCTAACCAATTCTTTGGGCATTCCGGACTCAACAACAAAGTCTGATTTGTGAAATCGGACCCAAACAAATATGAACGGGCAACTTGGAATAATTCTAATTATGTCCTAATAATCAATTAAGCTATCAATTGAACTCCGATGATCTTGAAAATACCTACATTGATAGCTTTGGACATTCTAGACCCAAATGTGGGGTCCATTTTATGAAACAAAGTCCCAAAAATATAGACACGTGAAATGTAATAATTATCAAAATGCCCTTAATGACACCAAAGCCAGTTAAATGTTTGAGAGGGTCTATTATGACTTTCTTTGACATTCTAAACTCAATGGTAAAATCCATTTTAGCAAACGAAGCACCAAAAAATATGACACGTGAAAGTGTAAAATTAAAATTATGAAAATGCCCCTAGGCTTAATATAAGCTATAGGTATGCAAATTTAGATCCGAAAAAGCCTAAACTAATTATCTCCAACACTCTGGACCTAATAGTGACGTCCTTTTGAGGAAAATAAGATCTTGTAACAAAATTAAAATGGCCAATACATCCTTAAGGCTTAATGAGGCTGCCAAAAGAGTGAAATTGGAATATAAAGAGCTCTGAGTTAGCGATTTAATCACGTAACACTTTAGACAAGTATGTGATAAGATCTTGAATTGTGTTATAGGGACCTTCAACTAAAGAAAAGATTTTAGGCATAAGATTTTTGGACTTCAGGTGAGTATTTCATGCCATGTTTAAGGTGGATTTTATTATAAATATCAATATTGAATTCCTTTATGACTTTGATAATAGGCGCCTTTCACTTAATATCGTTTTGAATGACTTATCGACATATATTATCATTTCCTTTATGACTTTTGATAACATATACATTGAACCCAATCTATGTTTTGAATGATTCATAGATATCTATATTGTTTTCTTCTAATTCAAGAAAATATTTCATGAGATACTCAAAATACTATACAGTTTCTTACCGTTCTTTGAACTGTTTTGACTAAATACTAGATATAGAACTCTTATTTGGATAACTGAGCTTGTGATTGATGATTATTAATTTTGGATATGATTTTGATGTTTTAAATGGATCAATCTATTATGTATTGTCATTATCTAATAGATTGTGACTTTATCGAACCCTAACCATGGGGTATATTGATGGCGAGCTGCACAGAACGACATTATCGAACTAGTTTCATTGAATATCGATCTCAGTCAGGGAGGTTTTAGTTTGCTGACCATATAATCTTCTATGTATAGTCATTATCGAATAGATTGTGACTTTATCGAACCCTAACCACGGGATATATTGGTGGTGAGCCGCACAGAATAGCATTATCGAACTAATTTCATTAAATATTGATCTCAATCAATGAGGTTCTAATTTGCGAACCATAGGCGAGGAATTTATAGGCTTGAACCCTTGTGAATATCGAATATGAACTATGACTGAACTTTGAACCATCGAACTAAGAATTATCGAACTGTGACTTTATTTATTGGACTATGTTATTGAACTATGATATTGATTATTAAACTATGACTATGATTGACTCATGATATTGACTATTGAACTATGATTTGTTTATCGGACTATGTTATTGAATTATGACTATGATTGAACTATGATATTGTTTATCGAATTATGTTATTAATTCATTGAACCATGACTATGATTGGACTATGATTGAACTATGATATCGGCTATCGAACTAAGATATTATTTATCAAACTACGATATTGAGCTATAATATTGATTATGGAACTATGATTAAGATCAAACTATGATATTGACTATTGATCTATGATTTTGTTTATCAAACCATGGTTTTGAACTATGACTAAGATTGAATTATGATATTGACTATTGAACTATGACTATTGTTATCGAATTATGTTATTGAACTATGACTATGATTGAACTATGATATTGATTATTGAACTATGACTATGATTGAACTATGATATTAAATATTGAGTTACGACTATGATTGAACTAAGAACTATTGAAAATGAATTTGATACTATTCATTAAACTCTTGTGTTTTGACATGCCGTATTCTAATTCTAAATGAATATAGATATTTCAGTATAGAACTACACAGTAGTTTTGAAACCCTCGGCATGTTATGAAATTCTTATGGAGACGTCGAGTTCATTACAGATGTTTACCATGTTTTCAGGCAAGTGTTAGACAGGCTCATTTTAGGCAATGCAAATTAAGTGATTAAGCAATGAAGCGAGTTGTTTTGATGGATCTTTAATTGAAGATGGATTAGATGATTTTTGACTAAGTGACTTCAGACGTGTAGTTATCGAACTAGTTTAATTGTGTAATTTTAAACCTATTCACTATCTCATCATGTTATGGAAACTACATTATTTGGAGATAATGGTTGAAATGACTGACCATGTAATATCCCGACCTGAAACATAGGGTCACATGACACGCATTACGAGGTTATGAAAAATAGAGTATAAATTCTAAATCATAAGAAAATAATTAATTAATTTGATAAAGATTAATTAATTTAAAATGGGGAGATTAATTATTTAACACAATTAAATAAATATATGATGACACATACAATACACACATTGAAGGTGTGTTGTGTGTGAGTACATGGCCAAGTATATATATATATATATGTGTGTGTGTAAGTGTATATATATATATATATACACATAAGTATATACATGTGTATATAAGAATATTTATAATATATATATATATATATTATATACAAATATCTAAAGTGTGTGCAGAATAGTGACTGAGTGTGTGTAAAGTGTCGACTGTACATGTGTGTGTGTCTTGGTGTGTTAGTGTGTGTGTAATATAATATGTATGTAACTTATAAAAATCAAACAAGAATTTAATGAAAAGCTGTAGATTGAAAAAGTAAAATTAATTGTGTGTAAGAGGATTAATTGAGAAGTGAGGTTTTGGAGGCCATAAGGTCACGTAGAGAGAAGGAGAGAGTTGAGAGAGAAAGGTCGGTTTAATTGGCTATAAGAGCAAGTGCATGCATTGCATGCTTGCTCTGTAAGAAAGAGACCAAGAGATAAGGAAGCTAGAAGAAGAATCAGAAGTGAAAGGAAGGGAGAAAACCACTGTAACAGGTGAACCCAAAATTTACAAGTTTTTCTCTCTCTAGAAATTTATACATGAATAGCAACTGTTAGGTTATATTTATGTGTATTTGATGTTTATAATATGTTTAAACTTGTTCAAGGATGAAATTGGAACCTAAAAACAATAAAAAACATCAAACCCATGAGAAGCAGCCATGAATAGACCTTGCTTGAAGCAGGTCTAAAAATATGTTAACCAAAACCTATTTGGTTTATTAGGGCCTCAACTAGACCTTCTAAGGGTGTTAAAAATATTAAACCGCGATCAAAAAGCTTAAGTAATGACTATGAAAATATGAGTTGCAGGTTTCGGGTTTGAAACCCAACCCCTCAAACTCGATGTAAAACTCACCTTTATGAATGGAAAATGAAACCTTAAGGAAAATTAACCACAACGGAACAAACCCCAGCATTTTTGGCTCAAAAATGAGCATATACGACCGAATTATAGGTTTGATTATCAAACCTTTAACCGAATTGTTGAGGCCAATTCGAACAATAAAATGAATGTCAAAACCCTCCATAATGTTCCAGAAACGTTTTAGATTAAAAACAGTACGAGATCACCAAGCCAGAACTCACGAAATTGAAGCTTTTAGCTTTGAAAATTAGGGCAACAGGGGTTGATCAGTGGAGAAGACGACACTGATTCGACTCGCAAACGTTTAAAATGAATGGGTGGACTCAGACACGTGCTGGCCTTTGAAGGTTGCCACCGCATAAATGAAACGGCAGTGTTTTGGCTTAAGGGTTTTTAAAACCCTGATTTCCACCTATTTGGACATGCAGTTAAGACCCTATTTAATATCCCGTATTCGGTTTAGATAACCTACACGCGGTTAATGCCCTTATCCGCCGTTTGGTTTTAAGAAAACAGAAAAAATATGAAAAGGCGTAAGCCCTGAGTTTCGAACCCCTGACCCCACGCGCCAAACCCCCATCCCTTCCACTCGGCCACGTGCACGTGTGTGGTGTATAGTGGCAAGGATATATATATATATATATATATAATATTTAAACGAAAATCAAAAAAATTAAAAGGTGCATACGCACCTGTGGAGACTCGAACGCAGGATCATTTTGAGGGGAGGTGACACGCTGGCCAGCGTGCCACCCATTTCACACCCAACCATATATACACCAAATATATATATATATAAATTATACTAAAGTGATTTAATTTAATTTAATTAATTAATTAAATTAAATAATAACGAAATGGTCAGTTGTCCAAACTTGACAAGCTATTAGTGTATTCTTACTATCGCGGATCTCCTGAGTCCAATGGTGAGGTCCACGTCACGAGATGAGGTCCCAAAAAATTAAAGACCCGTGAAAATGCTAAATGACCAAAATACCCCTACTGCTACCAAACTCAAACAGAATTCTGCGAAAGCCTAAATGGACTTTCTTCGACGTTCCGGACTCAATGGTAGAGTCTATTCACCCAAAAGACGTGTCTAAAATAAAAAGACATAAAATTTGATGAATAACATCAGTCAGGTGACTATAAACTAGAACATTGCCGAAGTACCTAAACTAAGGCTCGTATGTTGAAACGAAATACGAAAAAGACACGACACGTAAACATGTGAAGTAAATAAATTAAATTAAAAATTAATGGAGCTACCAGAAGAGTATAGTTGAAATGAAATTTATTCCTAACACGTTAAATTTTGTTTTAGGTTAAAATACAAGTAAACCATAATGGATAAAAAGCAACAGGATTTCACAGACGTGTTCTTGTGGCAGCAAAAGGTAATCCAGAGGCACATAAGGATCACCAAGATGAGTGAAATCGTCTCGGTTTGGCCCTTTATCTATAGAGCTCCTATCGTCCCAATGGGACTGCTAATGAAAGAGGCTGCAGCAATGAGACTTGCTGAGGCCAAACTAAAGGAAGAAGAAGAAGAGCTAGAAAATACGGAGACACTTAATGAAATGCTTCACAGGTAAATGCTTATTATAAATAAGTATATATGTATAAATAGATAGACATGAGATACAAAAGTAAAGTGAATTGAGTTAGTTCAATTCTTAAGGATAAACCTATTATAAAAGGAAGGTTTACACAGTTTAAGAATAAGAAAGATCATGGGTTAATTAAGTACATGTGAAATTTATGAGATTTTTCATAAATTATGATAGGTTAAGGAAGGGCAAAGGGAAGGCACCTCAGTAGAGCCAACCCGGAAGTATAAGGTGAGTAACCCTGTATTTGAAGTGGAGATTTAACTCTACGAATTTGAAAAGGTTTTAAATTCAAAAGATATGAAGTGTTTGAATTCCAAATTCAGTATTTACATGATTCAATTTTAAATTATTCTGTTCTTATAAACCCTATTGTGACATGCTCAGTGAATGGTTTCCACGACAGTTTTTCCTTAAAATATATTTCAGCATGTCTAAGTTAAAATGCAATTCTTGTCAAATATTATGAATTTGCTTATTTCAAGTATACGAAGGTTTATCACGAAGTCATGAATGTTATGTTTTAAATTACTCACGAAAATATCTATTTGACATACTCATGTGTTAAATATATTTTTAATGCAAGATAAATGGTGCATAAGCACTTAGACAGGATTTTGGGTTTTCAGAACTCAATTGCCTTGTAAAATAGACAGGACTTTGGGTTCTTCAGAATTCAATTGCCCTGTAAATTTCCAAGTAGCAGGATCTAATCCCCCAGGCATAAGATATCTTCACTTATAAGTAAAATGGGAGTCTGGTTCGAAACGGATTCCATTAATGAAAGAGATAAGATGTTATGTTGAAAATGGAAGCAGGTTTTACCCTCATTTTCATTATGCATATGTAAATGTTTTGAAGTCATATGTATATGTTTAACATGAATACTTAAATTTTTTCGAAGCTATATGTTTAAGGAATGCATATTTTCTGTGTTCAAAGTGTATGAGCAATTGGTAGTGACTATTTTACAACTCTCATATGCTAAACCACTGCCAATTGAAACCCCATGACGAATACTGGAATTACTCACAAGCTTAGATTAGCTTACTGAATTTTTATCCGATCCCTCTTTTCAGGTTATTGACAGTGGACTGATTTTGAGGACGTTGATGATGAGTCTAGCCATTTTGGGTAGTTATGTTTAAGTAGTTTCTTTGTGAAACCCTATGAACTCTCATAGTACATTTTGTATTAGTAGACAGTGTAAGAATATGTATTAAGCCTCTCGGGGCAGTGGACATGTAATGTTATAAAGTCTTTAAGTTTTTAGTTATGCTCTGAATGTATAATCATGTGTACCGCAATGTAAAGAGTGGCAGTACCAAGCGGATGTGCAAATTTTAAAATGAGAAAAGAAAAGAAAAGTTTTCACGCTTCCGCAAACACATGTTGCACTGCCATTCGATACCGCTGCGTATGTGAGCCTTCGCCCTAAGGTCCCCGGACCTGAGGGTGGTGGTCGCGATTCGGGAATCCGCACAGGGTGGGTTTCGGGTCGTGACAGACCAGGTTATATGGTTTACTTTATGAATATAAAAAAGAAAAAAAATTATTCCACTGCATTTGATAAATGGTAATTAGAAAGATGATTTGATTATTGAAAGGCCTTGGTGGCCGATCATGGACCCTTAATCTGCATAGGTCAGGTTTCAGGTCGTGATAGTGCAATCCATAGTTTTGGGTGTATTTCAAATAACTCAAAACGCTAGCTATTGCCTTCCAATGGTCTAGCCCATGATTACTTGTGTATCTACTCAATTTGCTGACAGCGTAAGCTATGTCTGGACGAGTATAATTCATCACATACATTAGGCTGCCAATTATTTAAGCATACTCTAGTTGTGATATGCTTTTGCCATTACTCTTGGACAAGTGTAGATTTACATCTATAGGCCTTCTCGCTAGATTGTTATCATCTTGTTTAAATTTATTAAGTATTGTCTCAATGTAATGTGATTAAGATAATATTAGTCTATCTGATGTTCTAGATATTTTTATCCCAAGTACAACACTGGCAACACCTAAGGCTTTCATGTCAAACTTGTTGTTTAACAATTTCTTGGTAGCTTTAATGACATCATTATTACTACCCATAATGAGCATATCATCAACATAGAGACAAATAATGGCAGCCATTTTCTGTGTTCTTGACATATACACATTTGTCACATTCGGTGATCTTGAATCCATTTGACATCATTACACTGCCGAATTTCTCATGCCATTGCTTAGGTACTTGTTTTAGTCCATAAAGAGATTTAACAAGCCGACAAACTTTCTTTTCTTGACCTGGAACAATTAACCCTTCGGGTTGTTCCATATATATTTCTTCATCTAATTCATCATTTACAAAAACTGTCTTTACATCTATTTGATATATCTCAAGATTGTGTATAGCTGTAATAGCTATTAACATTCGAATAAATGATATCCTTGTAACAGGTGAATATGTATCGAAATAGTCCAAGCCTTCTTTTTGCCCATATCTTTTGATAACAAACCTGGCCTTATACTTTTCAATAGATCCATCTGCTTTCATTTTCTTCTTGAATATCCATTTATATCCAAGAGGTTTTGAACCTAGTGGAAGATCCACTAGTTCCCATGCATGATTTTGTAGAATGGATTCTACTTCATTGTTTATAGCCTCTTTCTAATAAAGAGCTTCAGGACTTGACATTACTTCTTTAAAGCTTTAAGGCTCATCTTTTAATAAATACGTTAGAAAATTTGGACCAAAAGATTTTGATGTTCTAGCCCTTTTGCTGCGTCTAGTTTTATCATCATCTTATTAGTCTTGACTATTGCCTACTGCAGTGTCATGAGTTCTTTTAATTGAACTCGACTCTTGTGTTGATTTGCAAGGAAATACATCTTTAAAGAACAATGCATTCCTTGAATCAATAGTAGTATTAACATGCATATCGGGAATTTTGAATTTATGAATCAGAAATCGATATGCACTACTATTATGAGCATACCTTATGAAAATGCAATCAACAGTTTTTGGTCCTATTTTAACCTTTTTAGGTATAGGAACAGCCACTTTAGCCAAACTCCCCTAAAGTTTTAAGTATTTGTAAGAAGGTCTTCGAGTTTTCCATAACTTGTATGGGAACTTATTGGTTTTCTTTTGAGGTATTCGATTGAGAATATATTTTGCGGAAAGAATTGCTTCCCCCCACAAATTTTGAGGTAGTTTAGAACTAAATAACAATGCATTCATCATTTCTTTTAAAGTTCTATTTTTTTGTTTAACAATTCCATTTTGTTGAGGTGAATAGGGTGTAGTCGTTTGGTTTATAATACCATGTTGTGAACAGAATTCGCCAAAATGTGCTTCATATTCACCACCTCTATCACTTTTGAATATCTTGATTTTCTTATCAAGTTGATTCTCAATCTCATTCTTGTAATACTTAAATATTTCTAATGCCTCATCTTTACTTCTCAACAGGTAAACATAACAATATGTTGTGCAATCATCTACAAAGGTAAGAAAATATTTTTTACCACCTCTAGTTTGAATAAATTACAGATCACAAATATCTAAATGTATTAATTTTACAGGTTCACTGCTTCTTTGAATTGATTGAAAAGAAGTTCTTGTAAGCTTTGCTTCTATATAAGTCTCGCATTTATGATTTGAATCAAATTCTATTTTAGGCAAATATTCTATATTAACTAATCTACGCAATGTATCATAATTAACATGTCCTAGTCTACCATGCCACACATTTGAAGACTCAAGTATATAAGTAGAAGTTGTGTTCTTATTATTATTAATAAAAGGTACAACAGTCATTACATTCATCTTGAAGAGCCTATCGCTCATATATCCTTTACCTACATACAACCCATTTTTGGTAAGGACAAATTTATCAAACACAAACACCAATTTGAATCCATTTTTGCTCAACAAAGACCCAGACACCAAGTTCTTTCCGATATCAGGCACATGCAATACATTGTTGAGGATAAGCTCTTTCAAGATGTCATCTTTAATACCACTTGCCCTTGACCTTCAACCTTGGAAGTTAAGGAGTTGCTCATAAAAAGTTGTTCTCCATTATTTATAACATGATATGATGAGAACATCTTCTTATTAGAGCAAACATGACGAGTAGCCCTAGTGTCCACCCACCATTCTTTGGTGTTGCTGCCA
Organism: Nyssa sinensis; assembly: GCA_008638375.1. Classification (NCBI taxonomy): domain Eukaryota; kingdom Viridiplantae; phylum Streptophyta; class Magnoliopsida; order Cornales; family Nyssaceae; genus Nyssa; species Nyssa sinensis. Next base: position 26,506,890 of record CM018050.1, read on the forward strand.
ATGAAATTGACTTTAGAAACCACAGTCGAAATATTCATTTCAGACACATTATCTGAAAGATGTCCACTTCAGTTATGTTGGCTTGAGCTTGCTTTTTGTTAGGATTCCCTTGGCCTTGTTTCTTGCGACAATCCTTTGCACGATGGCCTGGTTTGTCACATATGTAACATTTTCCCATGAACTTTTTGTTGTCATTGCCTTTGGGCCCTTGTTTAGCACAAATGTCAGAATGCTTCATTTTCTTGTTGTGAGAGGTTTGACCTTGTTCCACTGCGTTTTCCTTTGCTTCCATAATGACTTTCCTTACTTTCCTTTCAAAAGTACGATTGTCTTTTTCAATCCTTAATCTCACGATCAAGTATTCAAGCTTCATGTCATTTCGCTTGTGCTTTAGGTAACTCTTGAATTCTTTCCAAGAAGGTAACAACTTTTCAATAATCGCAGCCACTTGGAAGGATTCATTTAGGGATATGCCTTATACATGAATGTCATGCAAGATAACCTAAAAATCTTGAACTTGATTAATCACCTTCTTGGAGTCAATCATTTTGTAGTCTAAGAATCTACCCACTACAAATTTCTTCTTGTCGACATCTTCTATTTTGTATTTTCTATCAAGAGAGTCCTATAGTTCCCTTGCAGTCTTGATTGAACTATACACATTACATAATGTGTTGTTCAAGCCATTAAGGACATAGTTTTGGCAGAGGAAGTCATCATGCTTCTAAGCATCAACTGCGGCAACCACTTGGTGCTTATGAGTTGAATGGATGTCCACCTCCCAGGATAAAGTGGTCTCACACAGAGAAAAAACATTACAGACTTTATGTACAATGAACCAGACATATGTTTTGAAGTTTCTCAAACTAAATGTATGGACGCACAGAAAATGTTAATGAATTCAATGAATGAATGCAGGTGTGTAGGTGGTGTTTTTATAGGGCATTCGTGTTTGTTTGGTACAGGAATGAAGGCTAACAGTTGCAGGGACGAAGACGATTCAGTCAAAATTCAAACCAAAGGTTTAATCACAAAACAACATCATTTTGGATTTAAACCAAATTTAAACGCATTTGCAAAAATGTCAACATTGGATTTAATTATCCTGGTAACCAAACGATAACGTTTTATTTAAATGAATTTTTTCCTAAAAGATATATACATAACAGGCCAAGGCCTAAACCTAAACCCGACCCGGTGAGGGGCGAGGTGGCGCGCATGGTGAACCAAGCATGTGCTAGGTCCTCCTTCTTCCACAAAACTTGGGTGTCCCTAAGGGCCCAAACCTTCCTTCAAAGTAATTGTATATATACTCTTTAAAAGTCTTGTACCCATCCTACGTGGGACACAAGCTTTTCACAAGCTTCAAGCTTTTGTTACCATTTTTCAAATGGTAATGTTTGGAGGCAATTTCTAATTCACTTCTTAATAGTTTTGAGCAATCCAATACAGGATCTTAATCTTCTCACGGAGGAGAACACATTTTCATATGGACCTATCAAAATTAATGTGTAGGACCCATTTTAATTTTAGCTCAAAAATAGCTAATTATTATGTTCAAAAATTTACTTTTCCTAACACTGCCTTCCCCACTAGACTAGACCAATGTATTTCATTTTACATAATAATAATTTGCTCTATATAATAATAGTCAATGTTGGGAGTAATAAGGTAAATTAGTACTCACTGTTAAAACCATTAGTGACAATTTTGATATGGAATGTTACTATGATTTTTAAATAAATAGGAAAAAGACTTTGTATTTGTAGCAAACTTCAGGAGAGGTAAATATAATTTACCCTTTTGTTTACAATAAAAAAAATGTCATTGATTGTTTTTTTTTTTTTTTTAAAAAAAATAATCAATCACAACATCTAGATAAAACATGTACAAATAAAATTCTTTGTTTTATGCTTTTGTCTTTTTATTGACCTAGCTATCTCAAATGTAAAAGATTTATATCTTTAACAATAGCTTCACTATAATTGGTTTTAAATACTTTTAATCTGTATAAAAACAACTCATCTTTTTCTTGTATAATGCCTTTTGATCATCCTATTATAAGAAGCTAGACATGTCTATTGTACAATATACAAGTTGAATAAAAATAAAGAAAACTTATGATTTATGATCATAATAATCAATTATTTTTCCTTGTGGATCTAAATGCTTTCCTAGTTAGACTTATTTCATCGTTAGGAATAATTAAATTAGACTTTTCAAAATAGTACAAAAATTGACTTGTCATGCCAATTAAGACATGTATTGGATAGATGTGAGACGTGTAGGACCTTCAATTTAATCAATCAAAGTGTGGTACACTTTGTTTTTCAGTCGTGGTATTATTTTATATTGTTTTCACAATCAAAGCATTGTAGCATTATTTATTAGTATTGTGTGTGAAGTAATGCGAAGAAAAAGCACCCATACCCAACAAGATTACTGTTTTGTCTTGTTTATGAAAAATAATTCCAATTTATTTTTGAAAAGATTTATGCAATTCTAGATGTCAAATTGGCTTTTAGTTTAGGAAAGAAGGTTTTAACTGATTTTTGAAAAGGATTTCATAATTTCAGATGTGAAATCAAATTTTTATTTAGGAAAGATGATTACAATTTATTTTTGAAAAAGATACTATTAAATTAGTTTAAAATAAAAATTATTAAGGTGTTATGTAGTTTCAAAAATATCTTCTTTGATGGGGAGCAATGCGACTTTCACACTACCTAACCCAATGATTAAGTTATTAATTTATTTCTTGAACCTAAGTGCTTTTTAAACAAAATTGAAGCTCATACATTTGAGAAATCAAGGTTTTTTTTTTTTTTTTGGTGATGATTTTTAAGAAATCAAGTTCACTTATTGTTAAAAAGTGTGTCTCTTATACTCTATAAGATCGGCCATTGCAAGATATATAATTTGTAAATTAATGCTTTTAATAAAAATATTTATTTGATTGTTAGACCTAACTCAAATTAAGATAAATCAAATACCAGCTGAACAGGAAAACAAAAGAAACGACAAGGAAACTCAAAGAAAAGTAATGCCTCATAATAAGCTGTGTAAAAGAAATCTTATTGAAGCGAAACTCTCACAATATCATATTCAATCTTTGTTTTTTTTTTTTTTTGGCGGACCATCTCACGGCTCACACCTTATGCGATACTGTGTGCCTCATATATTTATAAAATATATTTATTCTACTTCTAATATAATTAAGATTTTTAATGTCATTCAAATTAATAATACTACTTCAACTATGATAAAAACTCTTAATCCCACTAGTAATTAATTATTCGACTCGTATCTAAGATAATATAGAGTCCTACTAAAAATCTACTAGCTTGGTATAACTAGCCCACACAGTCTCTTTTAAATCAAGCTTTTCAAGTTTCATCATGCCAAGAAATCTTTTCAACTTCAAAAAAGAATCTGCTTTGAGCGACTTTATAAAAATATCTACAACTTGATCTTCAGAAGGACAAAACTCGAGGTCAATCTCCTTGTCATTCACCAAACCACGAATGAAGTAAAACTTGATATCAATGTGTTTGCTTCTTCCATGAAAAACTAGATTCTTTGTCAAAACAATGATTGACTTGCTATCACAAACTATTATTGTAGGACGATCCTACTTTTGTTGTAAAACACTAAGCATCCACCACAACCAAACTGCTTGAGTAGCTGTACTCCCTGCTACAATGTACTCTACCTCTATTGTTGAAAGAGCAACAACTAGTTGCTTTTTAGAGGACCAAGAAAACACACTAGAACTAAGATGAAAGATATAGCCTGAAGTACTCTTTCGCATCTCAGTATCACCTGCCCAATCATTATCTGCATAGCGAACAAGTTCCAAACTGTTAGAAGATGAGTAAAAAATACCATAACTTTGCGTTCCTCGAATGTATTACAAAATTCTTTTAGCAACTTGTAAGTGAGATTGATGTGGAGTCTCCATGAATCTGCTAATCAACCCAACACCAAACATAATATCTGACCTAGTAAAAGTCAAATATCTCAAGCTTCCCACCAGCCTTTTAAAGTATGTTGGATTTACAATATCACCTGTATCATATTTCACTAATTTCAACCTCTCCCCAACTAGAGTCAAAATAGGATTAGACTTCTCCATCTTGAACTTTTTCAAAACATCACCAACATACTCTTTCTGTGAAATAAAAATTTTAAAATTTCACCACCTGTTTGAGCAACTTTAATACCAAGAAAATAAGACATCAGTCCCATATGTAATATCCCGACCCGGGATACGTCACGTATACCGAGGTAGGTCGGTTAAAACATGTAACTTGAACGATAAGATACGTATATCTTAGTATTTTCATGGAAATGAATGACTGGAATGATGAGAATGAATAATCAGGGCTGGGTAACACCCGAGCATCACAGGGCATTACATCAAAATGCGTGCATGCACGTATTTCCATGCATGCATACGTGAACATAGATACATAGCTTAATTAAAATCAAGATATGTAAATACGATTTAAAATGGATTTAGACTCCTACATATACATGTATATGCATGTATAAAAGAGATGTATTTTATGTGTATATGTATATAATATAATGTATTGTACATGTATTATGTGTTATGTATATATATGTATATATGCATAAGTAATAAAAGGGAAGAAAAGGAAAAAGGGGGAAACTGCCTTGGGCAGTATGCAGGTTCACTGCATGTGAGGTGTGTGTGTGTCGGTTGGGTGAAGTGTGTGTGTGTTATATATATATATAATATGATATATGTATATATGAGTGTAACACAAGTCTCCCAACCATTTAATGCAAAGGTTGCATTTGGCAGAGGGCATACAGACCCTAGGTCAAGGAAAGGGGCCATAGAAGGGGGAGAAACCGAGAGAGAGAGAGAGAGAAAAGAGAGAGAGGCAGTGGAAACTTCTCTCTATATATATGAACCTACGGGTGTGGGTTTAAAGGCAAAAAGGAGACCAAGGTTGGGAGAACACTTTGGCAAAGAATTCAGGAGCATAAACAGGAAGGTTTGGAGGGTCAAAGTGGGCTAAATCCGAACACCCAGGTAAGCAAGTTTAGTTCTATTTTTGAGATTTAAAGCATGAAGCTTAGATATAATTATAGGGTCTAAACAAGCATGAAATATGGAATTTATTGCAAAAAGAATGAGGTTGAATGGCTAAGAAACCATAGAGAAAATCCGAGTTGCAGGTTGATGGAATAATCTCAGGTTCCATGAATTTATGTTTAAAACTTTGATATTTGTTTATGAAAATGATCCTTAGAGGTGCAGAAAACCATTTGAAACGGATTAGGGTCAAAACAGTACTCAAAGAGTCACGAAATAGGAAAAATACAGGTCACCAAAAAATCGGGCCGACCCCTTTAAACCCTATTTCATGAAGATGGGGAAGGATCCAATGGAAACCGAGGGTGGATTTGAAATCCTGGGGAAAAGGGGAAAAGAATGGCATTTAAAACGGGTCGAAATCTCACCGAAAAATACGTGACAATCGCCGGAGAAGACGACTGTTCACGCCGGAACCCTACCGGAGTTTTGGGGAAGATGACCGGAAAAGCGTGGGGGTTACCGGGTCAAAACTAGACCGGATCCGGGTTCGGATCGGGTCGGGACTCGACCGGAAATAAAACGGGACCGAAGCTGTGTCGTTTTGGGTTTTAAATTTAAATGAATTGGGCTGTTTGGCTATGGGGATAGGAAATGGAAATTGGGTTTGGGCTTATTCCAACCACGGATAAGGGTAGGAACCAGGATATTGGAATCCGGTTCTCTGAATGGACTGAACCGTTTGGTTCAGTGAAGGGGCAAACCGGTTTAGGGTTTCTGGTCTTGAACCAACTGGTTCAGACCGTAGCTTTTGGAATTTATGAACCGGCCCCAAATATTTTAAGAAATTTCACTGTTGCCCAAATATAAAAAATTAATTAAATATTAATTTTTACAATAATGCCCATATTCCAAAAATAGGTCAACCGAAGTCCAAACGATGCAAATGAATAGTCAAAACCTATTATCTCGGACGTTCTGAGTCCAATGGTGGGGTCTGTTTTACGAGATGAGACCCCGAAGGATAAAATACTGTAAAAGTGCAAAATGACCATTTTGTCCTTTTTAGTACGAAAGTCCAAATGGAATTTCGTGAAAGCCTAAACCGACTTTCTTCGGCATTCCGGACTCAATGGTAAAGTCTAAATTAGTATTTGAAATACTTATGATAGAAAGACATAAAATTTGATGAATATAATTTATTCTAAAACGTATTCACTGATATATAGGGAACTCGAAAGGCAAGGGTATACTCACGGATTTCTGATCACGATAGAGGTAAGTGGATCACTCTCTCTTACATGTGGTGTTTCCACAAGCCAAGTTTATTCTTATACTGCCAAACTCGTACTCTTGAATGTATTCATATCCATGTGTTCCACAGTTCGATATTTTCTATCTTGTGGACATTTGATTGACTGATGTATCATTGTTATCATGTTTAACTGTGCTTTGAAAGCACCCCATGTTATTGCTATCTACATGTGATATTGTTCTATCTTGTGGACATTGCTTGACTGCTATATTCATTGTTATCATGTTGAACCATGCCTTGAAAGGCCTACTATTGTATCCTCATTGAATGAATTATATTCCATTCTATAATCTATGGAATTACTTATGATCATGACATGTTTATGAACACGGGGTTGTGCTCAGTCACAACACCCATCTGATGCTATCTGATTGAATGGGACCTACGGGTCAAGTCCGTGAACGGACAAATGGCAATTGATTGGATTTCACTGGGGGGGTATGCCGGGCCCTAAAAGATCGAGGGTCTGCCGAGCCCTGACACAGAATAACAGCATCTCTTATGATTGACAGAACTTCATTGTTGAATGGCATTGTTCCTTATGATTCTTCAAGTCTCGAAGACTTGCATTGATTGATTTGATTGTGATCGTTTCATTGTGGCAGTACTTCATTGTTGTTATATTATCATTGTGCACTAATACATCTGATTGTGTATTGTGACAATTGTTCCATTAGCCCTCGTGGCAATTATTTCATTGGCTATCACAGCATCTCCTTCCTTATGATTGGCTATCATTACCTGATTCATGGATTCATATTGATCATCGATACCAGTGTTGGAGACCTGTTTTACTTACTGAGCTTTGTAGCTCATTCCACCCCATTTACCCCCATTTCAGGTGATGACGCTGCGAGACCCCAGTAGGAGTCTGAAAGCGTAGGGGAACGTTTTGAAGTATTGTTCAGTCTATGTTAGTTCTCCCATGTATTCACCACCCTCGGGTGCTGGTTACGTTTTAGTTCTCATTTTGAATTATGTAGAACTATGTCATGTATTTAATAGACTTCTGCTGTTTAATTTATTTAAAAGACTTCCGCTGGATTACTGTAATTGATAAAGGCTTCCGCTATTCATTGTTTAAAATTTTTAGTACATTGCATATTAGTACTATGATACAGGAATGGAAAAAGTAGGGACGGCCTTCGGGTCGGCCCCGCGACACGAGATCCGCATAGGGTGGGTTTCGGGTCGTGACACCATATTTGTCATCAAGCTTCTTTCTTACATGATCTGACATATGAGCATATGCAATGCATCTAAACACCCTTAGGTGTTTAATAATAGGCTTCTGTCCACTCCAAGATTCTTACGGGGTTTTGTTAAAAACACTTCTAATAGGGCACATATTCAAAACATAAATAGCACAAGCAATAACTTCAGCCCAAAATCCTTTAGGCAAACTTTTACATTTCAACATGCATCTAACCATATCCATAACAATTCTATTCTTTCTCTTTGCCACTCTATTTTGCCATGGAGTATATTTAGTAGTCAATTGATGCTTAATACCATGCTTTTCTAAAAAATCATCACAAACAAGATACTCTGTACCTTTATCAGTTCTCAAAGTTTTAATTTGAATTCTAATACGCTTTTTAACACAGGCCTTAAATTTTTTAAAAGTATCACAAGCATTATATTTATGTTTCTAAAAATAAACCTATGTTTTTCTGTTGAAATCATCAATAAAAGTAATAAAGTACCTACTTCCATCATTAGAAGGTACCTCCACTGAGCACAAATATGAGTGAATCAACTTCTAAGGTTTTTTGACTCTCCATGAATTTCCTGTAGGAAAAGCATTTCTGTTTTTTTCTCATAACACACGTTTCACAAACTTTGTTAGAGATGTCAATAGCAAGCAAACCAGAAACTCAATGTTTTCGAGTAAGAAAATTAAGGCTGCCAAAATTCAAGTGCCCAAAATACATATGACATAACCAACTATCATCATCAATTATAGAGCTAAAGCAAGGTAAATTCTTATATTTAATACTTAATGGAAATATACAATTTGGAGTCATATTTACCTTTGCTATTAGCACCGTGCAATCATCCTTGATTGTACAAACACCATGACGGATCTGCATATCATAACCTCTCTCTGAAAGTTGTCCCATACTCAACAAATTTTGTTGCAGACCTGGTACATAGATCACATATGAAATACACTTTTGAGACCCATTTTTCAAACTGATTACAATTCTGCCTTTACCCGTCACAGGTACCTTTGAATTATTTCCAAACTTTACTTCTAATCGAATGGACTCATCTAAATCAGAAAACATGTATTTTTTACCACACGTGATTACTATAGCTAGTATCCAAATACTACTTAGTACCATCATCATTATCCATAATGTTACAAGCCAACAACATAGTATCTGAGTCATTATTATCACCAGGACTATTTTAAGCAACATTAGCTTAATGATCTCTGTTATTTGGCCTTCTAGATCTGCACTCAGACTTTTTATGCCCAAACTTATCACAATTAAAACATTGAATATTGGATTTATGAGATTGTGGATTATAATTGTTACTGTCCCCTCTTCCTTGGACTGGCCTGTGCTGCCAATTATTATTCTCCTACTGATTGTTATGTTATCACTAATGGTTGTTCTGCCACTAATTGCCTCTGCCTCCTCTATTGTTGTGATTCTGCCCTCTGTTCTGGTAGCCTTGAAAACGTTGATTAAATCCTTTATTATTCTAAAACTCGCCTTTTTTATTTTTCAAATTTAATTGAGTTTACAAAACTTTCTCTATTGAATTTTTTGGATCTCTCATTCAAGCATTGTTCATGAACTATCAATGAACCCTGTAATTCATCCATCGTTATGGATTTTAAGTTAGCAGACTCTTCAATAGCAGTCACCTTATATTTAAATTACAGTGTCAAGTTTCGAAGAAACTTTTGAACTATTTAAAGGTCTGCTAGTTGCTCACCATTAGTCCTTATCTCATTAACAAGCACCGCGGTCCGCAAAAAAAAAATTCAAAAATAGTTTCTGAATTTTCTATCTGTAACAATTCAAAATCTCTATGCAATTTTTGTAATCTGGCATTTTCACCTTATCAACACCAATATTTATTGTTTTAAGAATATCCCATGCTTGTTTCGTAGACTGAACACGAGCAATTTTACTAAGAATTGAAAAATCTAATACTTGATGAATGCAATTTAAAATTTTGAAGTGTACTTTCCTTATTTGCTCATCTGCATCTGTTGCAAGTTATTTCTTAATGAACTTTATCGTATCATTTGAATCAAAAAATGTTATCATTGCACTCTCCCAAATAGGAAAATGAGTTTTTCTATCAAATTTATGAACTGTACAAATAAGTGAAGTCATCTTCACGAATTAAGAAACCAGGCTCTGATATTAATTATTAGACCCAACTCAAATTAAGATAAATCAAATATCGGCTGAATAGGAAGACAAAAGAAATGAAAAAGGAAACTCAAAGAAAAGTCACACTTCATAAACTGTGTAAAGGAAATCTTATTGAAGCAAAACTCATTAATGTAACAATGGTATTTTTAAAAATAAAATAGATATTAATAATTTTGTTTGCGTGAAGGGATACCACAAGGATACCACTCAAGGTCCCAAAATGTGAATTACCTAGAAGGGGAGTTGAATAAGCAGGTCTTGAATTAAAAATTTCTTTCAAGTTAATTCAAATTCTTGGTTAAACATAAAGATGACATAATCAATAAAAAATCACTCAACGTTATTAATCCATCATTTATGCCCTTCCACCAATGAATCCACCAAAATCAACCAATTCACCAACCTATTCAAACTTCACCTAATTGATCAACTAGATTGATTTTATAGCAATTTTCACAATTCAAAGCAAAATCAACTAAGCTATCAATTTTGATTTCAATCAATTTACTAAATCAAGTTTTTCAATATCTCAATTTGATGCATAATTATGAAAACATGAAAAACTCAATTTCTAAAATTAAGCGGAAGTAATTCAATTAAGCACATAGTAAATTGAAAGAGACGAAGAGAGAGAGAGATAGAGATTGCAAATCGATTGATGATGGAGAAAACTACCGAGGACAACAATCCTTGGAGTAAAACTCCAGAGACGGGGCAATGCTCATGGAAGGAATGCACTATGATGGAAAGTGAAATACAACGAATCTATGAACGAGCTAAGTACCTCTAGCTCCGTTCTCCCTGATTACGTCTTCAAATTCATCTCGAATCCTCAAGCTTCTCATAGCCAATCCTTCAAACAACCGGACTCCTCTATGATCTTGAACTCTTCCGATCAAGCCATTCAACAATCGCAAATCCTCACGACTTTAGTGTCCACCGATCATTTAACGCTGAATCCTCATGCTTGAACTCCATCTATCGTTAACGGTGAGTTTGACGTGAACCAAGGCTCTTTAGATTTGATTGGATCGTGTGATTTGATCAAATCTGATCAATAAAAATGAGTAGAGATGATTATGAATGTCATGTATGAATGATCTCTCACAAGAGTTTCAAGATCTATTAACAAATTAGCTCTCACAATTTGAGACTTTCTCACTTCGTTTTTGTCTGCTCTAAAATGTATTTTCGCCTATTTTTGCAAAGAGCTTGATTGATCCTCAAATGACTAGAAATCAGATTATAAATCTGTTTTCTGCACAGGGTTCGTTCAAACGAGCCATCATTCATTCACAACTACAAATCAATCATATACATGATGATAAGATAAAATCTATATGCAATGCATTCATGATATGAGTGTGTGAGATCCGAATCAAATACAATAGACCATTTTACCCTTCAAAAACTAAGTTGACCGGTAGTGATACGCAGTAATATCTCATGGCCGAAGTTGGAGAATAACGGGTATCGAGGTACTTACTCGTAGGACTTATGTAAGGATTAAACACAAAGTACGTTTTGTCTAACCGGATTAGCCAATTATAATATCAGACTCATTTTCCTAGCAAATTTTTTTAATTTAGTTGACTGAAAATTCTTGCATAGCATTACCCAAATTTTGATGTTGAGCCGTTGATATAAATTTTATTTTATTTTTGTTGAGCAATTGATATATATATATATATATATGTGTGTGTGTGTGTGTGTGTATTTGATTTCTTTTCGTACTTCTCTATCATTCTTTTCATTTGCGCATATGGCTTTCTTTCATATCTTTTTTTATATTTTGAAGTTTATAGTAACTTATCGATTATTTGATTTTTTTAATGAAGTGTATTTTGATGTCCTTTAGTATTCCCTTTTCAAAACTAAAATCCCAAATGAAATGAAAATATATCATTTTTTGAACATAAAATAATAAAATGATATACATTTAATACTATCCTGCCACATCATTCAATAGACTACTAAAAAATTTGATAAACATAGAACTACATTGACCCTCTCTAGCAATGCCAGGGACACTACTTTAATGTACCACTTTTGATATCATCCTTTTATACAGAGTGAGTCTCATTTATGTTGTCTTGGTGATAGGACTCACTTGATGTGAGAAACTGATGTCTAAATATGATACATTAAGATAATGTTTCTAGTATTATTGGACCCTCTTATCATTAATAAGCATGGAATACTGAAAAGATATTGATTATTAAAATTATTAATTATTAAGTTTTTCCGTACTTTCATTCACCATTTTTTTTTGAGTCATCCGATTATACATTTTTCCTTAAGATTTCAATTATAAAAGAGTTCAACTCTAACTCTTATAATCCAAGAAGTCCAGTTGACTTTTATGGATAATATAGTACCCAAAAGATAAAAATGACTATCTGGGGCCGCAAAATCAGGAAGAGATTTTTGGTAGTAAAAAAGGCAACCACGATCCAATCCACTAATCCTTCCATTTTCGGCTTTGAGATTGGAGTTTCTAAATTCTTATAATTTTGAATATCATCAGAAATCTAAAAATGAAAATAAGGATAAACAAAAACGATAAAAGAATTTTTTTTTTTTATACAATATGAAACTGTGAAATTATACAGTAAAGTTCTAATATAACAAAGCCTAAACATATATATGTTTATGGTGAAATATAAATTTATACAGTATGAAACTGAGAAATTAAAAATTAATAAAAAAAGATAAAAGAAAATAAAACATGAACATATGCATTTTTATAATAAACAAAATACACATGTAGAATTTACAAGACATTTACGGAAAAAAGTGAAAGATCAATAAATAAAATACTGACATGTAAAAATTTACAGAACATTTAAGGAACAAAGACACTATATATTCACTATAAAAACAGATCAAAAAATGTATAATACAAAACAAAATTTCAATAATGACTAACGAAAAATTTATATAAACTAAAAAAACAAAAATCAAAAAATGAACAAAATATTATGTAAATAATACATATATTGTATGAAAAAATCATGAATATAATGTGTATAATTAATAAAAAACTAATATGAAAAAGACAAAAAAAAATAACCAATATATATATATATATATATAATCACATACCTGATATATATATATATATATATAATCACATACCTGATTATGAATAGAACATAAAATAATTCTGATTGTAACTGAAAATTTGATGAATAATTTTTAACATAAACTAAAGCTGAGGTAGCAATAAAAAAGAAAGAAGAAGATAAGGAAAAAAATGGTGATAAGAGTGGAGAAGAGAATAGAAAAAAAGGTTAATTAGCAGTCAATGATACCGAAAATAGATAAGGAATGTATTCAAATTCAAATCAAAAATCAAAAACTAACTAAAAATAATATCAATTAGTGAAGAAGCAAATATAAAAAATGTCAATCCAATAACGTAAAAGGATAATAAATAAAAAGAATAAATTAGTCATTGAAAAATATATAAAAAATGACACGTAATCCATAAGTTCCTTTATAATGAAAAGAGGAAAAAAAATGTCGTTTACAATAAAAACGTAACTAACGTGGTTTAACTAATAATAAAGTCATTAATACATGGATCGGAAGCTAATTAACTCTTTTTTTTTTTTTACATGTATATGATTTTTGAAACAAAAAGAAGACTTTATACATAACTTTTCAATGTCATTTCGATATTTTTATTAAAACATGCATATAATGTTCAACTTAAGGTATAAAAAAATTATAAATATTTTTTTGAACTAAAAAAATTGTGTTTTTTGTTCTTTAATTTTCTCCACTTAAAATATTTTACTCTAATTATGTAAAATTAATAAATATAATTTGCAAGATATTTGTGTATAAGTACATATATAATCATTTTTTATCTCTCTAATAATTAATATTATAATTGTTTTTAAAAAATAGTATTAATTATTAATTATAAAGTAGACTGTACTCACTTAGTAGAGACAAGTCATCCTCAACAGAGGTGCATACAATTAGGGATGATCCCCAAACTTTTGAAAATTCAGGATACATTTGGTAACATTTTTTATTTTTGATTTTTAATTTTTTAAAAATGAAAATTAGTTTCCGTTAAAAAAAATGAACACAAAATCATGAAACGTATTTGATAATGAATGTAACATCAAACCTAAATTACATAATATATATTTTCAAATTTCATTTCAAAAAAACATTATGTTTTAAAAAATGCTAGCTTTGAATTATGTTCATTAATATTTCCAATAAACACTATTTTTGCAAGGGCAGTGCATAGTGTCCATAGAAAATCATGGCCTCTTGATATCTACACACACAAAATACCTGTTCATGGCCCTAATTTATATATCTTTTATATATATATATATATTATAATATTATACATATTAATATATATCACGGCGACCTGAACATTAGTATATAATATAATACATATCATGGCGGCCTGAACATTATAATATATATATATATATATATATATATATATACACATAGGTACATACTCCTGTTAATGATGTACATGCATTGTATACAAAATTAATGGAACCAAAAAGATCTTTTTATGCTCGGTAGAATAAACAAGGGCAGACTAATGAGTTTCCGATCTGGAGGAGGAAGAGTTGTAGAGAAATCGTAAATCTTTTGAAGTGTTAAAAAAATTGAAATTTTTTTAATCAATGAGAATCGGTATATCAATTTTATTAAAATTTAGTGCCACGCGTGCTATTTTTTTTTTTATTTTCATTTTTAGAAACTGTTTTTTTTTTCTTTCTAATTTTTAGTATAAATTTAAAAACATTTTCAAACAAATAAAAACAAAAATAAACAATCAAATACAATTTTTTTTTGTTTGAATTGTCAAAAAAAAAAATAAAAAAAAATAAAAAAACAACAATGTTATCAAATGCCCACTAGTTTTTTAGAATATTTTTAAAAAAATTAAGAGCTGACTTATTAAAATTTTTTATATTTTAATAAGAACCTTTTTAAATTTGATAAATTATACTTCCTTGAACTTTAGTCATAATACACACGCCTTTTTGTAGTCTAAAAAATTATACCAACAAACCTCTCATCTCTTAGTCAACTGTTAGTTGACTTGAAGGTTTGTGCTGACATCATTTCTTATTTTTTTCTAAATATCAACTTTACCTTCATTTATATTTCTCCTTATTTTCCTTTTTCTTCTCTCTCTATTCACTTTTACTCTTTATTTCACCATTTTTTTTTCGGGATAAAATGGTTAGATAAGATAAATGTTATCATATCCCATGTTTGGTATCTTTTATTAAATTAAATATTTATATGCTGTGAACATTTAAGGTGGTGCCATGTCATAAAAAAATTACAATGTTTCAATATAAAGAGACGAAAATATTGAAGAGTTAAGTTAAAAAATTAATTTTTTTCTTTATTCATTGTTCAAATTTTTTTGATATGGTCCAAATTTTTTAATGTAATTTTCATATCAATAAATGAAATATTATATATATATATATGTATATGTATATGCATGTATGTGATTATCAATTTAGATGATTTTTAGAAATAAAAATTATGATTTTTTTGGAGTTATTTTGAAAATGAGAGACCATTATATTTTAAATGATATTTACACAATCATATTTTAAAATATTGTAATTACAGTTATTATATTTTACAATTAATTTATGAATAAAATTTTAATTTTAAATACCTAGTATACATATACTTTTAAAAAAAAATGACCTTCATAAAATTAATTTTTAAAAATTAAATTTTATATTTGAACCTTATATCCAACACTAAATTATAATAAATTAAATTTTATATTTGAACCTTATATCCAACACTAAATTATAATAATTAATATTCTATATAATTTTATATCTTATGCCATCCCTTTTTTTTATCAACTCGTCCAAACGAGATGAGTGGGCCTATTTGTAGGAATAGTGTGTCAAAATAAGGAGAGAAAGTGCATTCTAGAGATAAACAGAAACTAAGTGGGTTTGGGTTTATATATATATATATATATATATATATATATATATATATATATACTTATTTATATATATATTTGTATTATGTATGCAGCAAAACAAAAATTAACAACCATCTATCATCAATGGGCATGCTTAATTTCTTTTCTATGCTTTTACCAAGCACTGGATTTCTATGTTTTTCCCAAGCAAAACCATAGAAAAAACCCCGAATTCAAATTTCCATTCATTGCAGCCATTGAGATGAAAAACAAGGAATTGCGATTCTTGTCGTTTCCGATGCTGTCGTCGGATCCAATGGGAAAAGATCATAGTCGTGAAAACAGATTTTTCTCTATTTTTGTAGGGCTTTGTTATGATGTCTAGGTTAATTGATCTCAACACCGTCGTCGTTCGATTTGCCATCGTCGTCTACTTCATATCGAACTCATCGAATCATCGATGTGTTTGGAGCTGTGGTGTTGTCATATATATATATATATATATATATAGAGAGAGAGAGAGAGAGAGAGAGAGAGAGGAAGATGACATGGTTTGATTTGGGTTTTAGTGCGTGTGTGTATATATTTTGTTTGGATTTGTTTTGATTTAATGTGAGTTCGATTTAATATGGGGTTTGATTTATTTGATATGTGGATTCATTATATATCAGAGGATGATCGGATCATTCAATATGGGGAATGATTAGATTTAAATGGTGAGTATCATTTAATATATTTATGCATACATATATATATATATTTATTTATATATCTCATGAATCAAAGCCAAGTATGGACTTTCAGGGATAATAACTCAGTGTATTCAAATATATTCCCACTTTGTTTATGTCAGCCAGACAGCCACCATGAATAGAATGCAGTTTTCAAATCCTTCATTTACCATGATGTCTGTGTGTTAGAAGAGAATTCGTAGTTGGTATATATTTATACATACATATATATATATATATATATATACAGAGAGAGAGACAGACAGACAGAGGGAAGTCGGCATAAAAGTTCTATGTTAAGGTGTACTTGAGTTGTTAATAAATATGATTTAAATATATACTCTCCGTCTCAAGATAATAGTACCTTTTAGGTATTCTAATTTTTTTTAGAAGTATTAATTTTATTATTTTAAAATTATTTAAATTTTTTATATTTTTTTTATTTAATTGTAAATTATGTTCACATTAGATGTAATAAAGAGTAGTTTTAAAAATTTATAATTTAAAAGTACGTTAACTTTTTAAATGAAACTCTTAAAATGAATAATGATAAAGGACTCTTAAAATGAGACAGATGAAGTAATAAAATAAATCGAGGGTATTCAAGACATTTTAATACTTCTGTTCAAGTAGTTAGTTCACTAATTTTTACAGGGAAAATCAGTGTTATTTTTCAAAACTTAAGATTCCCGTATAATATTAATAAAGTTTAAAAAAAAAATTAATATAATTTATCATTTTAAATTATATTTTGTATGCTCTAGATTCACCATTGATCCTTGAACTAAGGATTTAAGATTATTGGAGTTTTGCTTAGCTTGCCTTAATTTGTTAGTATATACTCCATATGTTTCATAAAATTAATCTACTTTGAAAAAAACAACTTTTTAAGGTGAATAAATTTTCAATGTTTTCACACTTAAATAACAACATCAATTTATAACATTAGTCTTTTTAAGGTGCCTTCGATCACTATCCATTGATGGGCTCCCGAGGTTGGTGGCTTTACCCCCGGGAATCCGAAAGCTTGCTTCCAGTCTTCAATATTTTGAAATAAAAAGTTGTCGTAATTTGAAGACATTGCCGGAGTGGCTTAAAGATCTCACATGCCTTCAGGTTCTTTACATTGAGTATTGCCCGAATGTCTGGTCCTTACCCGATGGGATGCATTGCCTCACTGCACTCCGAAAATTGAGTGTTGCAGGGTCTCTTCATTTGAGTAAAAGATGCAGAGCAGAAGGTGATGATTGGCCTAAGATATCTCACGTTCGTGAGATTCTTCTTTGACATCATGTTCATATTCTTCTTCTTGATCAGGTTTGTCAACTTGTTCTTTCTCTTATTCTTATTCTTATTATTATTTCAAATCCAAATCTCTAAAGCTATCTTATTTTCACTGGCAATAATTTCCATATCTCAGCGGTACGAAGGGTGCGAATTTGGAGCTCTCAACTGGTCTTTAAAACTTCAGATAGTATGCAATGGAAGCAACTTCTGGGCATTGTCGTCAGCTCAAGGGTGGTGAATTTTTTTTTTTTTTTTTTGTTGTTGTTGTTGAATTCTGTCATTTGCTTTTAAACAGTTGTATTTGACTATTTGTATGTGTCTGTAGTGTTGTTTCTTATTGGCTTTTTCACTCCTTTTCAAATATCAAAATGGGACGTGGTAGTGTCTAGAAAATGAAAATGCAAGTGTAATTTGCACTTTGATTCGAACCTTTTTCACATTCTCTGTTATCTAATGGGTTTCACAAATGGTGCTTGTTCTTCAATCATGTATATTATATTAATATTTCTCCTGCTCCTATTAAATCTATATGGACTTACAATTCTATCCAAGAGGGGTGCCAGCTATTTTCTTTTTCACTCTTATTCAGGTAACAACTATTCACATAGTTTTGTAAACTTTAACTACCAACAACTCAAAACTCTAATATGTTAACCGTATATATGAATTGGAGATGGCCGTGCAACTTTAGAGTGCAACTTTAGAGAGCTTTCCATTTAATCAGAGTGTCACCAAACTAGCTACCTAGTTAACTCTGTGTTGTGGCATTGGAGATGGACGATGACAGATTAGAAGAAGTAAATGATGAAAATTAATTGAAGAATTTCATCTGTAGCAAATTTGAAATTTGGGAGAGCACTTTATATATGTCATGTCTCCCCTACTAGGAGGGTCTTGTTTCCTTCTTTTACGTTGTAATTGCTGAGAAATATGCTTTCATACAGACTTACTCTTCATCTCAGCATTTTTCCCCTTTTGTTTACTTCTTTTAGGTGGAGATGACAAATTGTTGAGAGATTATTATAAATTGATATGATTTTAATTACCTTAGCAACGTTATTATTAATTCACAGCTTATCTATATTTCTCAAGCACTTCTATGAGTTTCTACAAATTAAAGTTGTTCTTGTTATGCAATTCATTTGAAACTGTATCCATTTCCCAATCGTACATACACAGTGTTTTCTTTAATTATTCAGATCATCAATTTAAGTTGCAAAGCTTACTTAATGCTCCAACTAATTACCTTTGTGAATTTCCTCTGCAAATCGTAAATAGAGCGCATTGAAATGGTAAAAGATTCTACCTAGAAGATTGCTATAATAGCTCAAGGCTAGACATATAATCATTATTGACTTCCTAACATTCAGAATGAATATTTTAAACAAGATGTTAAAATTTGCAAATGTATTGAGAACAAATTATTATGTAATAGCTTGTGAGTCACAGACACACTCAAAAAAAAAAAAAAAAAATTCCCTTATTCAATTGCTTTTAGTGTCTTGTTATATTTACATTTTAGTGTATACCTAACCATAATATTAAAATTACTAAGAAAAAAAAAACTCCTTAAATATGTCTCACCAAATACATCCGACCATTAAGCAAAAAGTTCTAAATCGGAATTGGGTGGAACATCCCTTTCATGACCTAACGAGTTGCTGGCACGAGTCCATTTCAGAGCAGCCAATTGATTATTCATGTTTTTAAAATTTGATCGAATCAAATATTTTTTTAAATATGACTTTTATTTTAATAGTTATCATTCATTTCAATGATTCAGATTGTTCTAAATGCACAGTCCAAATTCGACCAAACTTTTTTGTCAAAAAATAACATTTTACCATTGGAGCATAAATGTCAAAAAAAATAAATTCTTGGTATTGTAGTTTCGCTAAAATTTAGCTTTAGCATGCCTAAAATGATTTTTACCATCGGAGTTCCTCTAATTGGCCATGGCATTTGCCGTATTTTTTTGATTTTTTTTGGGTTGTTTCAAGACTATTACTACTGTCAAGCCATTTATAATTAATAAATATTAGAGATTAAAAATTTATTAATTATTAAAGTTATTAATTATGAAATTTTTTCATATTTTCATTAACCAATAAGTGTTTTTTGTATGTAAAAAAACATAAAACCTTATATGTAACTTTCAATGATATTTTAGTTTTTCATAAAACAAAAAAAAAAAATTACATAACATGCTTAATTTAAGGTATAAAAAATTCATAATATTCTTTTTAAAGTAAAGAATTTGTATTTTCTAGTCAAGTAATGATTCTGATAATGATGCGGAACGGAAATGTGAAGGAGAATCGAACATGTCAAATTCATTAGAAACCAAGTAACATGGGAACTCCTTACCCAACAAGAGAAAAAAAATTTCTCTAAAATTCTAATTAATATTTGTTAATAAAAAAATTTAACTGTAAAGACCTATTGTATCATATTTATAGAGTCAGAATATTACTATTTTTACTAGGAAATCATAATTCGTATTTTTATCCTAAGCCTAATACAATAAAGACTTCTATTCCGAATAAGAAACTTGTAATTCCAATATTTCTTATACTAATCCTAATAAAACTAAGAAAATAATTGGTACACCGGTTTGGTTTACCGGATGATGTGTTAATGATTTTTTGGTAATTAATAGACGTGTTCGGTCTTTTTATTTAAGTTTTAAAGAAGAATTATGATAGATGATGTCATTTAGGGAACCAATTCGATAAACTAGTTCGGTGTACCTAGCATCAGTCAATAAAATTAAAAAAAATTAAAAAAAAATTAAAATTAGAAACTAAACAATCATAGTGAAACTCTAAAACAAATTTCTTTTATTTTAGGGTACTATATTTGTCCTATATTAATCACCCCTGCTTGAAAACAATTCATACTCGAGTTAATTAGATGTATATGATTATAAACTTGTCCATAACCTGGTATTAATGGTTGAATTTCTTGAATAACAATCGAACACTTAAACATTTTTCTTTTCACATCTTTTTTGAAATCTATAATTTTGGGGTCTTGTTTTGATAACAATAATATTCCAGTGATAAAACAAAAATTATCTTTTTGATCCATCACAATTTCAATCTTATTGTAAGCATCAAAATTTTCTTTTGCTAATTCAGGTTCAATTTCATCTTTACTATTGACGGTTACCAGGAAAATTTCTTTTTTCTCTTTCATAAAATAATTTGTGGAATTTATTGGTGTCACTATATCCGCACTTTGATCTACTAAACTTGAATTTTCTTCTTCTTTCTACACAATAGAATTTTCAATCAAATTTTAAATTTTCTTTAAATGAATTAATTGTGAAGTAATATATAAGGGTTAATTACATTTTACTACCGTGAAGTTTGGTTTCGATTCAAATAAGACCTTCGATTATTAATTGTAATAATTTAATCCCTAAATTTATAATTTCATTTCAATTTAAGCCAATTATGCACAGGCATCTCAAATTCTTAACGGCAACTTTACACATTAAAATTATAGGACATTATTTAAAACTCGTGTAAAATTATAAGGCCTTATTTAAAATTCGTATACAATTACAAAGTACTATTTTGAAACTCATACGAAATTATAAAGTATTAAAATATAATCAATTTGGTATAACCATTATCAGTTGTTTGTAATTGGCCTCAATTGAAATGAAATTAAATTAAAAATTGAAAGACTAAATTGTTACAATTGATAATTAAGAGTCTTATTTAGAATCAAGACAAAATTTTAAGATATTAAATTATAATTAACCTAATTATTAATTATTTGCTATAGAATCAAATTAATTTTTTAAAATTTTATTAATTATTAAAAATAATTAACTTATTAAATATTAATTATGAGAAGATAACCATATATTTAAGAAGATTGCTATAATAGCTCAAGGTAGACAAATAATCATTATTGACTTCCTAACGTTAAGAATGAATATTTAAACAACTTAAAATTTGCAAATGTATTCAGAATAAATTATTATTTGGCCACTACCCCAATAGATATGATAAGGTTTTTCAATAAAATATTATGTAATAGCCTGCGAATGACAGAGACATTAAAAAAAAAAAAAAAAATCCCTTATTCAATTGCTTATTGTCTTGTTATATTTACATTTTAGTGTACACCTAACCATAATATTAAAATTATTCAGACAAAAAAATTCCTGAAATCTCTCTCCCCAAATATATGTGACTATTGTGCAAAAAGCTCCACATCAGAATTGCGTGGAACATCAGTTTCATGACCTAACGAGTGGCCGGCACGAGTCCATTTCAAAGCAATTCTAACCGTTTGAGTTATTGGAGTTATTATATTTATATTTTAATAATTTGATTTTAAAGTACTATTCTAATTATTAGTTATTCATGTTAGAAAATATGAATAAATCATATTACGCAAAACAAATTTAAATAAAAAAAAATAAAAACTGTTTTGTGAAAATATTAAACTGGAAAATAAAAAACTATTTTTTTATGGAAACAAAATTAATTGAACACAATATAAAAACTGAACTTACAGATGAATATTCAAAAGAAATAAGTATGACTTACAATTAACTATGCAGAATTAAAGTATAGAGATGATCAAAGCTAGTGTATTATATTATATTCTTAAGACAAATTATGCCTCTTACAGTTGTGCTTATGAGTCCTTGAACGAATGCTTCTCAAGATACAATGATCGAATTTCACGCAAAAGAAGCATTGCAATCTGCGTGCCTCGCAAATCAACTTGTGTTTGTAAATCTCTCTAACTGATTGACTCTTATGATTGTAAGTATATGACTGAATGAATGAATGCGTGAATGAAAATTAGAGGCAGATACTTATAGAGTTCATTGTGTCTATTCAGAACAATCATAGACTCCATTAGATGCGTTAGTTAATGGCAAATAGATGCACGGGTACAAATGGATGTAACTGTTTGTTTGAAAGAAATGATTGTTCAATCATATTCAAAACGATTACATTTTGGTTAATTCAAAGGTAACAAAGACAATCTTCAAAAATAAAATTTAAACAAAAATATTAAATAATTTTTTTCAAACATATATATATATATATATAGCAAACTAAGGCCCAAGGCCAACCTGACCCGGTTTCGATGTAGGGCGGCGGCAGGGGCACGCATGTGGTGAACCCACCATGGGTTAGGTCTTTTTTTTTTTTATTATTATTACAAAAGTGGGTGCCCCTTGGAGCTCAAACTCTCATTCAAGATAATTATATATATATATATATATATATATTCACTTAAAACTGTGTGCCCAACTAGTGTGGCACATAAGCTCTTGTTACAATGTTTGCAAGTTCATGAGGGTGATGTTTGGAATCAATTTCTCATTCACTCCTTAATAATTTTGAGCAATCCAATATATGTTCTTAATTTACTCATGGAAGATGACATATTTTCATGTGGACCCACCTCTAATAATGTGTGAGACTTTTATTTTAGCTCAAAGTTGTCTACCATTTTGGCTAGTTAGAATCAGCCCTGAGCTTTGAACATTGTATCTATGTTGTATCTTATTGATGGATGAACATTTATAGGACAACTAAACTTAATGATATTTAATTTCAATTAATTTTGTTATGAGACTTAAACAAGTATAAATATGTTAACGAAACAAAAACAAAAAAGGTATTGTTAACACATCTAATTAGGTTGATTAGCTTATTTACTTTTCAGTTGGGGTTCAAATGACCTTATTATTAGGTCTCTTGGGTTAGCATTGTGAGACAAGTAGTGGCATTATGCTTTGCCACAAATCAAGTTTGCATATAACAATATTGTTTATAGTGTCACAAAAAAAGTCACCTTTTTGCAGTTGTCTACATCACTCCGTCAATATAGTTGACTTGGTTTGATTGCCTAAGGGTCTGGTGTGAGTATTACAATAGAAAACATCATAGAAGAAGCCTAAGCAATACATGTAAAGAGCCGAAATTTTTATTTTTGGAATAAAATTTTTATTTGTTTATAATTATGTTTATTTATTTATTTATTCTTTTATGTATGTGCATGTGCATAATATTAGGTATTATATGTGTGTGTGCAATTATGTGTACATGTATAGATATTGTGTGATGTACATGTATATATATGTAGTATTATATACCACATTTATACATGTGATTAGGTATTAATATATATATATATATATATATAAACAAGGTGCAAGTGGAGTGTATGTGTGTGTGTAGTGTCGGCTGTAGGTGGCAGAGTGTTGGTGTGTGGGTGTGTGCATGAGTGGTATAATATATATATATATATATATATATATAAAACACAATGTCAACTTTGCATTTAATGCAAAACTGCTTTGTGAGGAAGAAAGAGTAGCTAGAACAACGGAGGTCAAGGGCAGTGGGGCTGGTTGCAGGAAGGTGGCGTGAGGGTGTGTATATACCCTTGGGTATATAGAGGTGTATGTCGGTTAGGGAGAGAAAATTCAGAAAGAAGGAGAGAGGAGCTGAGTTAGGAACTGAGAGGTAGAGGGAGGTTTTGGAGCTTAGACCAGAGGTTGGAACAGAAGAGAGAAAGGACCTGCAACAAGAGAGAAAACCAGAAAAGTTGGTAAGTGGCTCAGTTCTGTTTTTCCAAATTTTAAGTATGTTATTTAGTTTGATTTATGGGGTTTTGTAGAGCATGAAATGTAGGTTAAAATACAGAAAGATTCGACTGAAATGGTTGAGGGATGACCGAGATATCTAGGGTTACAGGTTGCTTACAAAGATACGGATTTATGGTATTTCATGTATAAAACTTAACCAAAACAGCCTAGGTCTAATCCTATGAGATGCAGAAAACAAACGGAGGTGATTGAGCTTGAAACAGGGGAGAAACAACCAAGAAAAATGGATGTTTGAACTTGCCCGGAGGGTCGGCCGGAGAGTTTTGAACCCCTATTCGCAGAGTTTGAGTGAACCAAACCGAGAACCAAGGTTAGAAGTAGAATCCCCTTGAAAAATGGAAAAGAATGACATTCGGTTTAGGTCGGGATGTGGTCGGAAAATTGTCGCCGTCACCGGAGGTGGCGACGGAACCCTAGGGTTCCTTGGTCGGAAAGCCGAGGGGGACGATGAACAATGTCCCCCCTTGCGATGTAGTTGGGCTTGTTTTGGGTTTAAAAGGGTATTGGGCCGTTTGGTTTTAAAAGAATCTGGGCTGGTTTTGTTTTAAAAAGGGTTTGTGCCTAGTTTGCTTAAAACAGTTTTGGGCCCAACGGTTTAAAGGAAATGGGAAGAGAGAAAGAAAAAGAAAAAAAAAAGGGGTGGGAATGTCGCTGCTGCGACTCCAACCAGGGATCAAACGGAGGGAGTGAGCACGTGTGAGCCAATTGGGACGGGACAATCCCGTGCCCAATTTGGCATGAAGTGTATATATATATATATATATATATATATATATATATATATAATACTTAAATCCATTTAATTAATTAAAATTAATTTAATTAATTAAATACCCCGAAATGGCCTAGAACCCAATTTAGACAAATCATAGGTGTTTTCTAACTATCTTGGACCTCCTAAGACCAATGGTGAGGTCAGTGACATGAGGCGAGGTCCCGAAAAATAAAAGACTCGTAGGAACCTTAAAAATTACCAAAATACCCCTGAGTTAAAAGCAGTTAAACGAAACCCGATTAAAGTGAACAAATAGTAAATTTTTATTATCTCGAATATTCTGGACTCAGCCGTGGAGTCCAATTTATGAAAAGAGGCCTCGGGAAGTAAGGACCTGTAAAAGTGTAAAATGACCGTTTGTCCTTTTTAGCTCAGATGCCCAAATTAAATTCCGCGAAAGCCCAAACCAACTTTCCTCGACGTTCCGATCCCAACAGTAGAGTTTAATTTGATAAAATAGAAACTCATAAAATAAAGACATAAAATTTGATGAATAACATAATTCAAGTAGAAATTGAACTGAGTGGTATTTCATGATTTTAGGAACACTGAAAGGCAAAGAGAAGGTGGTCTGACCTTCTACATTCTGACTGTTAGCTCCGCTACGCTACGAGTATGACTCCTTGGGTTGAGCCGACCCATCAGATATGATGTATTGTGCTAAGTAAGAAATATGATTAAGTTAGGAATAATTGCATGTTGACTTGATGATTCACATATTTGTTGGACTCCTTATTTGCTTATATGCTTCTTGCTATCTTTTTTGGAAGTTTGGTTAAGTGATGGATGTGGATCATGACTATATGTGTACTCCATGTGTTAGCATAATGTAGGAATAATATTTTGAGAATTGTTGAGATTCCAAGATATGTAAATTAAAGCATGTGTTCAAATGGACTATATATGACATGTGCCCTTGGTGAAGGGATTTTGTGATTGGAATGTTATTGTGTAATACATTATGATTACATTATGACATTGTGGAATCAGAGCATATTGGCATAGTGTGATTCCTTGGAACATAGTGTGTGTTGAGCACGCAGTGCTATGCATTATGAGGGTATAGATCCTGTGGTAAAAAACTCAAAATTGGCCATTGCATTGGTACCTGATCCATCGGGGGGAGGCCCATAAAGGGAATTGGTACTCTGGTCCATCGGGGTGAGGCCCGTAAAGGAGACATGGGTGTGGCATTGAGTGCAAGGGTGTGTCATGCATACTTTCATTACATTATATTGGAAAGCATTTAGAGATAAATGTACACTTTGCACATGCCACGCCTTAATCTTGTTTCTTGCATTAGCATTACATTGTACCAGCAGTTGAGCTGACTCATTCGTGGGATACCATTTCAGATGACACTCCGGCTATGTGAGATTTAGTGATGCCTTAATGAAGGAAAGAGCTGGAACCAATATTTGGCCGTGGGGCGTATTTTGATGTTGTATAAGGGCATAAACCTTAGACTATTTCATGTTATTTGTATGTTATGAAGTAACAGGCAAGGCCTTATGGATTGTAACAGAACAGTGGATTGAATTAGTATTTGAAATGCATGTGATTGTACTTTATTTATTTCCTTTTTGTTTGTTTCCCTCACGCCTCGGATTTGCAAAAATTCGGGGCGTGACAATACATGCCAAAGTGAAATAGCAATTGAAGAATTCTAATGCCAACTATATGAAAGTTGGAGATAAGCATAAGTGAACCAAAATGTTCAAGGAATGAGATTTTGTTATGGTTTTATTGAATAAAGAGAGCTTTCCAGTTGAGAGCTACACCAAGTTAAAGCTAAAGAAATATGGGTCGTACAAGATTATGCACAAAATCAAAGACAATGTTTATATTGTTAATTTTTCAGAAGATATGGGTATTTCAAGGATTTTCAATGTTGTTGATCTTTATGAGTATTATGAAGAAAAAGCCTTCTATCCATATTATAATTCAAGGTCGAGTTTTCTTCAACTGGAGAGGACTAATGTAGAACAGTGGTGGAAGAATTCTTAGAGTAGTAGGAATGCAATAAGTCCAATTAAAGCTAAATTACCTTATGAAAGTGGTCACCTTAACATACCCATACCTGAAACCACTCTATTTTGATTCGAGATGGCTCAACGAACTTAACTCGCTGCTACATTTAACAGCGACTAATGCTTGATTTTGGTCAAATTCATTTGTTTAGGCCTTCGATTAATTTTTTTTTTTTTTTATCGTTTATTGCAAGTTTTAGTTTTTCAATTACTTCACATAAAAAATTCGGAATAGGGTATCATTTGTGTTTATATTCTTCTTATTTTTTTCTAATTTTCAATTTTACAAAATAACTCCAATTTTAATTTATTTCGGATTTCTCTATTTTCTACTTTTTTTAAAGAATATTTTCATTTTATATAAAAATAAATTTAAGATAAATAACTTATATTTTTTTAGCCAAAGAAGATTTAAATTAATATCTATTTGAAAATGAAACAAAGTTAGAAAAAAATGGTTAAAAATTTTTAAAATTTGTAAAAAAGATAAATAATGAAAAGAATAATTTTGTTATTATAAAAAAAGAGTTAATTGGTTAAAAGTCCCTTAAAATAAGTGTATACACCCTAACGTATAAAGGAGAACATTATAATTCCAAAAATCTCTGAATTTTTAAATTGATTGATTCTAGATTTAAAAATGATAATGTGATAATGTGATATTTTTTCAATGACAAAATTATCCCTATTAATCACTGTAATCATCGCAAACCACTCGCCTCCAACTTTCCGGCTTCCCTCTTCCTAGGTTCTTCCATCACTGCATTTGAAGACGTTGCGCAGGTCTGCAGTGACAGTGAACTAAAAGTGAGCGGCTTGGATCACATAAAAATGAGAGAGAAAGTGATTGCAAAAATGAGAGAGATGTGAATTCATTAGAAGTAAAAAAATTCCATTCTTTCTTTTGAAAATTTTGTTTTATATGGGGTTAAGTTTCAGTCGGAAGTCAAAGTTGCAGGCTTGTTCAATTATAAAATTAATAAAGTAATTATTTTACGTCTCACTTAAACCGAAGGCCTTAAATTTTATGTATCGAATAGTATATGTATCGAATAGTGTAATTAAATTAATAGTTCTTTTAGATAAGTAGGAGGAAAAAGAAAGAAGAGAAAAATATTAGTTATAAGAGAAAGAAAAGGAAAGAAGAGGCGAGGGTAATCACTTCTTTACGTTTGGATAACTAATGACTGGAAAAGAGAGAAAAGACTAATATAATCCTTTCATCTTGTTAAAGAATGATAAAGGATAGAAATGAAAGGAAATGATTTCATATTTGTATTTAGATGTCCTGAGATAGAGGTGTCATTTTATTTTGGCTTTTGCAATTTTAAGAGTAATATTAGTATTATTAAAAATTCATTAAATTCTTATTTACTTTCCCTTCATTTCCTTTCACTTTTGGAGTGATAACAAAATTGCTCAAATGAGGATTGAGCTCTCCCTCCCTTTCTCTTCCTTTCCTTCCTAATTTTTAAAACACACATGATATAAGCTCCCCTTCCTTCTCTTTCCCTTCCTTTTTTTTTTTTTTTCCAATTCCTTCCATCCAAACATAGTGAAAAAGTCTAAAATTTATAAAAGTCTCTATATAAAAAAGTCTTAAATTTTATGTATTTATTATATAATCAAATTAGAAGTTTAAGCATAATAAAAATATAATTCTATACAAAATGCCTCATAAAGACTACATAAAAAAAGACTTATTTTATTAATAGAATTTTATACATATTGTATTCTAATCTTTAATTTCTACCTATTTAGACAAAAAAAATTATGTAAAAATTTTATTGTTAGAATTTTATTCAATATATAACTATCTATTATTAAAAATTAATTAAATTTATATTATAAAATTAATATAATATACATACAATCTAAAAAATTACATTAATATTAAAAAATGTATCATTTAAAATTATTACTTTATTACTTTAAGCCTCTAATTGTATAGAGCCTGCTTGCAATGTTATGGCTTCATTCACGATGGGCTCTTTGTAAATTGTTGCTTCACTTTTCGATTTCAATAAAATTGTACAATTGATAAAATTGCTTTGTTGGGTCAGTATATAAAAGGTGAATAGTGCAAGCCAACAGAACCTGAGAATTATGGTCCAATGAAGTTGGAATTTCATTCATTTTATCCACTTTCCTCGTACAATTTTCACAAAGTTTTTCAATATATTTTAACCATATAAACATTTGAAAAGTTAAGCACACTTCATGAAATATATATACATATATATATATATATGTGTGTGTGTATATATATATATATATATATATATTTGCTTTACACAGGTAGAGCAACCCTTCTCTGTTTCCTGCTTTTTTTTTTAGATCAGTGGCAAATCTAATTACAGTTTAGGGCTCTAATATAGTAGTGGCGATATAGAGTTTTTGGACAGAGAATTTTCGGACAAATCTTCAAGTATTTTTCACCATTTTTTTTCGACAATGCATCTACTGCCATCTTGACATTCTTTAGATTTCCAGTCATCAACACCAATATTATATAGTACCAATTCTCCAAGATGCATGAATAAAATCAAGTTCTTATAAATTAAAAAAAAAAAACACTAATAAATAAATAAATACATACATTTGTAACTACATAAAAATATATACATATATAGATTACTGCATATGCAAGTATAAATATATTTATAATGACTTTTTTTTTTGTTTGAATTTGATAGAAATTTCTGTCCAAGAAACATTTTTTTCTTGCTATATTTTTTTTAGTTGTTTATTTTTTTCTCTATCTATATTGTTTGTTTTATCAATATTGGAGTATTACCACTTTCTTAGAGAAAAAAGTTGTTTGATGCATTGTTAAAAACGTGTGTAATACTTTTTTTTTTATTTAAAAATTTTCTCAACTTTCTCTATTTGAAAATAGAGATTTTTCAACAAAAATTCTTTGTTGAAAAAATACGAGTTTTTGACAGAATTTTTAATTTATTTTTTTATTTTATCAATGTTAGAGTATTAATAATTTTCTAAGGGATAAAAATTGTTTGATGCACTATTAAAAATATGTGTAATATTTTTTTTTTGTTGAAAGAATTTCTCAAATTTCTCTGTCCAGGGACAAAGACATTTCTCTGGCCATGTTTAGTGGACATAGAATTTTTGACAAAAATTCTCTATTAAAAAAATACAATTTTTTTTTTTTATAGATCTCGAATTTTAAAATCCAAATATGTAATTTTTTTTTATGAAAAATAGATTTATATATTACAAGTTATTTTATTTTGAAGTTTCTAAAATAAATGAGTGATGACGTGACAACAGATGGGCGCAGGAATAGGAGTTTCACATCTTTCTTCCGTGCTTTCACATGGAAGGTGTAGACACCTCATTTTGAGACCCTTGATTGAATAAAGTTGGTTATGACATTTTTGATAAATTGATACAATATGTCCCATTTAGGGGCATTTTAGTAATTTTTCATTTCGCCCATAGAGACATTCCCATCATTTTGCCCATAGAGGACATTTTTTACATTTTTGTCATTTTGCCCATAAAGGGCATTTCCATCATTTCGTTCATAAAGGGCCTTTTTCGATATTTTGGTCATTTTGTTCATAGATGACATTTTGGTTATTTTGCCTATAAATGGCATTTCGGTCATTTTGCCCACAAAGGACATTTTTGACATTTTGGTCAGTCTGTAAAAGGAATTTTGGTCATTTTGCCCCAAAAGGGGCATTTCTATCATTTTTCCCATAGAGGGCATTTGCGGCATTTTGGTCATTATGCCCACTAAGGGTATTTTGGTAATTTCTAGCATGTTCTTACCCTTTAGGGGGAGTTTTGTAAATACTATTAGTTTCCCACATAAAAACACTAATACATGTTTTTGGCAAGTATGATATTTGTCTTATATCAAACTCCCTCACTTGAAAATAACTCATCGTCGAATTTCACTAGATGTATGAGACCATGAACTCATTCATAACCCAGAAATACCAGTTGAATCTGTTGTGTAGTGTAAATTTTGATAAGTATTGGATACTAAGTCGCTCGACCCTGGTTCCAACTATGAATTTATAGCTAAAGAGACCCATTTTATTGCCATGTTACCCTAATACTATGTATTTTTAGTTAAAGAGCTACATCTCATTGCACTTGTAATTTTTTCAGATCATAGTGAAAACCGTAGCAACCATGGATGTAACCCTATTCTAGGGTGAATCATGTAAATTTTTATGTTCTTGTGTGTGCATGTGATTTTAGATTCATTTTCATGTTTGCTTTTGTGTCTCACTGATCTTGGTTAGGTGATTATATTCCTAACAATTGGTATCAGAACATTAGGTTTGAGTGGGAGCGATAGCTGCAGACGAAGGAAAAGTAACAATTGACAAATTTAATGACACAAATTTTGGGTTCTAGAAGATGTAGATTGAAGATTATCTATATAAAAAATAGTTGTATCAGCCCCTTAAAGAACAAAAACTAGAAGGGATGAAAGACGCAGAGTGGAAACTCATTGACAGACAAGCGTTGGGAGTTGTTCATTTAACGTTGGCTCGTAACGTTACATTTAACATAGCGAAAGAGACGACACCAACAGGTCTTATGAAAGCCCTTGTGAACATGTATGAAAAACCCTCTGCCTCAAATAAGGTATATCTTATGCATAGGCTATTTAATCTTAAAATGGCAAAATGTGGATTTGTAGCGGATCATTTAAATGAGTTTAACATAGTCACAACTCAGTGGAGTTCTGTAGAGATTGAGTTTGATGACGAGGTTAGGGCTTTGATTCTTCTATCTAATTTGCTAGAAATTTGGAATGGTACTATAACGATAGTGAACAACTCTTCAGGTAAATCGAAATTCAATTATAATGATATTCGTGACCTAATTTTGAATGAATAAATTCGCAAAAATGAATTAGGAGAAACATCAAGGTCTACTCTGAATACAGAAGCTTGAGGAAGATTAGTCAACAGAAACTCAAATCGTAACAGATCAACATCTAAACACAAAAGCAAGTCAAGATCAGGAGAGGGATTAAGAGAGGAACGGAGTTGCTGCAACTGTGGGCAGAAAGGGAACTTGAAGGAAAATTGTTTGGCACCAAAAAAGAAACAAGGTGATCAGAATTAGAAGTATGTGAATTCTGCAACAAATAGATTTGTGATGCCTTGATCTTGAGCGTTGATAGTCCTCTTGAGTCTTGGATTTTAGATTCTGGGGCATCTTTTCATTCATCCTTACATAGTGAAATCATTGAAAACTATGTAAGTGTTAATTTTGGGATGGTTTACTTGGCTGATGATGAACCTTTGAATACTGTAGGTAGAGGGGATGTGAAAATAAGGCTGCTAAATGGGGTCTGTATGAAAAATACAAAATGTTAGATATGTGCCTGGATTGAAAAGGAATTTGATTTATGTGGGACAGCTTAATGATGAAGGTCATGTAGTAAACTTCGTGGGTGGGTTATGGAAAAATCTTTAGAGGAGCTATGGTTGTTGCTCGTGGGATGAAGACATGCACTCTTTATGTGATAACAAACAACTAGAATGCAATGACAATTGTTGATGAAAAGGAAGACTCACATTTGTGGCACCATAGGCTTCGGCATATAAGCGAGAAATGGATGAAGGTACTTCTGTTGAAAGGGAAACTGTCATGATTGAAATAAGTTGATCTTGATTTATGCAAAGATTATATTTTTAGAAAGCAAAAGAGGGTCAATTTTTTGAAGGATGACAGGAAATCGAAGACAGAAAAATTGGAGTTGATTCATACCAATGTATGGGGGCCCTTACCAATTGCATCTCTTGAGGGATCATATTATCATGTCACTTTTATCGATAATTAGACTAGAAATGTATAAGTTTATTTTCTGAAGAATAAGTCTGATGTTTTTGCTACTTTTAAAAAGTGAAAAGTTTTGGTGAAAAATGAAACAAATTTTAAAATCAAGTGATTGAGATTAGACAATGGAGGGGAGTATAGAGACAGTGAGTTCAAAAGGTTTTTGTGTTGATAATGGGATAAAAATGAAAAAGACAGTTTGAAAAACACCTCAGAAGAATAACGTTGTAGAGCGCATGAGGAGAACTTTAAATGAATGTGCTAGAGCCATGAGGATACATGCTGGATTGCCAAAGATGTTTTGGGCAAATGCAGTCAATAGTGTAGCATATCTGATAAATCGCGGTCCATCTGTTCATTTGGATGGAGGATTGCCAGAGGAGGCTTGGAGCGGAGAAGAGGTAAATTTTTCACATTTGAAAGCTTTTGGCTGCGTTTCATATGTGCATATAGATTCTGCTGATAAAAGCAAGCTTGATCCTAAATCTACTAAATGTACTTTTATTGGGATGGCATTGATGAATTGGTTATCGGTTTTGGGATGATATAAACCAAAAAATAATTAGAAGTATAGATGTCATATTTAATGAGAAATTAATGTATAAAGATAAATCTCTTGTGAAATTTGATAGTTGCGAACAACATATTGAGTTAAAAGAAATCGCTGAAAGTGATATGAATAATAAGGTTTAGGATAATTGTGAAAATAATATTCTGCAGTGGAACCATGCACTCCAAAAAGGTCCACTAGAGAGTTTAAGCATACACAACGTTATTCTCTTTCATTATATTATTTGTTGTTATTTGACGATGGTGAGCTAAATAGTTATGATGAGGCATTTCAGGTTGATGATTCAACCAAGTGGGAGGCAGCTATGCAGGATGAGATGGATTCTCTGATGGAAAATCAGACATGGGAGTTGACTGAATTACCAAAAGAGAAGAAAACTTTGCATAACAAATGGGTTTACAATGTCAAAGAGGAATATGATGAGAGTAAGCGGTTCAAGGCTAGACTGGTTATGAAAGGGTTTTAGCAAAAGGAAGGTGTCGACTATACTGATAGAAGCAAGTTTGATCCTAAATCTACTACATGTACATTTATTGGGTATGCCATTGATGAATTTGGTTATCGGTTTTGGGATGATATAAACTGAAAAATAATTAGAAGTATAGATGTCATATTTAATGGAAATTAATGTATAAAGATAAGTCTATTGTGGAATCTGATAGTTGTGAATAACATGTTGAGTTAAAAGAAATCACTGAAAGTGATGTGAATAATAAGGTTTAGGATAATCCTGAAAATACTATTCCGTAGTGGAACCATGCACTCCACGTACTCCTACTCTGACAAGAAGGTCAACTAAAGACTCTAAGCCTACACAACGTTATTCTTCTTCATTATATTATTTGTTGTTATTTGACAGTGGTGAGCTAAATAGTTATGATGAGGCTTTTCAGGTTGATGATTCAACCAAGTGAGAGTCAGCTATGAAGGTTGAGATGGGTTCTCTTATGGAAAATTAGACATGGGAGTTGGCTGAATTACCAAAGGGCAAAAAAACTTTGCATAACAAATGTGTTTATAGTGTTAAAGAGGAATATGATGGGAGTAAGCAGTTCAACGCTAGATTAGTTGTGAAAGTGTTTCAGCAAAAGGAAGATGTCGACTACATTGAAATTTTCTCTCTAGTTTTGAAGTTGACAATAATCATACTTGTGTTGGGAATTGTGGCTGCTGAGGATTTACGTTTTGAGCAAATAGATGTGAAGACTGCTTTTCTCCATGGTGATTTGGAGGAAGATATTTATATGAAGCAACCACAAGCTTTTATAGCATAAGGCAAAGAAGATTTGGTGTGCAGACTAAAGAAGAGCTTGTATGGTTTGAAACAGGCCCCAAGACAGTGGTACAAGAAGTTTGATGGTTTTATGTATAGAAATGGTTTAACAAGATACCAGGCAGATCACTGCTGTTATATCAAAAGGTTTGATAATAGTTATATTAATTTTATTTTTTATGTTGATGATATGCTGATTGCAGGTTCTAGCATTCAAGAGATAAATAAGTTAAAGAAGTTGTTGTCCAATCAATTTGTAGTGAAAAATTGTGGAGTTGCTAATCAAATTCTTGGTATGAGGATTCATAAGGATTAGTTGAATGGTATTTTGGAGTTGTCATAAGCTGAATATGTTAAGAAGGTTCTAAATAGGTTTAACTTAGATGGAGCAAAACTAGTGAGCACCCCATTAGCTAGTCACTTCAAACTTACCAAGGAACAATCACCAAAGACCGAACATTTATGATGCTTGTTCCATATGCTTTAGTTATCGATAGTTTTATGTATGTCATGGTTTGTACTAGGCTAGACGTAACATATGTAATAGGAGTCGTGAACAGGCACATGAGTAATCCGGGCAAGCAACATTGGGAGGCAGTAAAGTGGATCCTTAGATACTTGAGTGGTATTACAGAGGAGGCACTTTGTTCCAGACAGAAAAGTATGGCATTACATAGTTATGTTGATGTAGATTTAACTGGTGATGTGGATAACAGAAGAAGTACCACTGGTTATGTTTACACATCGAGTGGTATAGAAGTTAGTTTGGTTTCTCAATTGTAAAAGATTGTAGCTCTTTTTACAATAGAAGCTGAGTATGTTGCTATTATTGAAGTTGATAAAGAGATGACTTGGTTAACGAGTTTTTTAGAAGAGTTAGGTAAAAAGTGGGAGGACAGTATTGTGTACAGTGATAGTTTGAGTGTTATTCATCTTGAAAAGAATCCATTATTTCATTCTAGGACGAGTTACAATATCATTTCATTCGTTCTTTTGTGGATAATGGAGTATTGTCTTTTGAAAAGATTCATTACAGTGAGAATCTAGGAGATATGTTAACCAAAGTAGTCACCACTGAGAAACTGAAGTTGTGTAACTTCGGTTAGTCTACAAACTTGAGGAGGGAAAACCAGTTGTTATGCTGTTCTTCTATATGATGAGGGACATTAAACTTGTGTATATCAAGTTCTAAGTGGGAGATTGTTAGGTAATATGGATCCTGATAAGTACTAGACACTAACCCCTCGACTACAGATCCAACTATGTACTTATAATTGAAGAGCCATATCTTATTGCCTTGTTGCCTAATACTATGTATTTATAGTTGAAGGGTCATATCACATTGCACTTATACTTTTTTAGACCATAATGAAAACTGTAGCAACAGTAGATGTAGCCCTATTCTGGGGTAAATCACGTAAATATTTGTGTTCTTGTGTGTGCACGTGATTTAGATTCATTTTATTGTTTGCTTCCATGTCTCACCGATCCTAGTTAGGTGATTTGTCACGACCTGGCCCTCAAAGACCGATGGTGACCTTGTAAAGTAAGGTCACGCTAAATAAATAATTTCCTATACATCCCAAACTATCCTGTGACTAGCATATTCTTACTTGAGTTCTCATAACATAAATGTTCATTCATATACCATCCATATATTCCAACAAGGCTTACATATATAAATCCTTAAAAGTGTGTTCATCTTGTGATTGCTATTTCTAAGTCAAAAGAATATGAGTCCCATTAAGGCTTCAAAGCTTTCACATCAACATATAAAGACCATAAAGCCCTTTTACATTCCCAAAAATAAACAAAAGACAAGAAATTATAAATTCGATTACATCCAAAATAAACAAAAGAGTCAAAAGGAAGGTGTTCTTCCAATCTATGTTATCAAGGTGCTAGCTCCTTAACGTTACCTGTATCTGGTAGGGGTCAAAACAATAATTCCAGTAGAGATTCTAAAATAAAAAAATTTAAGACAGTGCAAGGTGTAGGCATGTGAGATGTGAAGTGTCAACATAAGAGTTCAACCGACAAGCATACATATCAATAGTTCATTCATCATATGTTCCAACAATACAAACCATTAACCCAACCACAAGAAGAACATAATAATATATTCAAGCTTCACGTTATTCCTTTCACTTAAATAGAATCACTTCGTCAAATCACCTAATGGTACCCGAAAAAGCCTAGTACTTCATGAGCTACTAACCCCTTGGCTATGTACTACCACCTGCACGGGGTTACGGTTCACAACCGAAGGGAGACACAATCCCTATCACAAAATATTCTCGATCTCTAGTGTGGCCTCACAATGTGCCACTCTCTCTTGTCCTTCAACTTGTTCTAATAATTAATTATCCACCTTTCCATCTTCCATTTCCATTTTCACATTTTGTCTTTTATCAATGTTTTTCACTTTATTTACAAACATGATCAATATTCATATCATTTCATTATTCATCACAAAATACAATAATGACGATATAACTTCATAACTTTCAACAAGCCAATCATTTAATTCATGTATGAAAAATACACACATACATGACATTCGACAATTTCATCATTTATCACAAAAATATATCAATGCTAGTGAAATCAAGATATTCAACACTTCATTGTGATTTTAGGCATGAGCAATATAGTACAATATGACATTGCAGAGAAAACCTCAAGATAGTAAAATGCATTATGCTTCACATGGAAAACACCCAACCTTCAACCTAGGTTAAAATCCCTACCTCCAAGCAAGTATAGATTTGTGTGTAGAAAGAGAGAGAGAGATTTCAAGATCTTGGCTTCAATCATTACCCACAACCATATGAAAGATTTTATACCGTTTATTTCACTCAAATAAGATAGATCTATGAGAACATTAAAGAAATTTCAAAAGGAAATGAAAAACTCCAAATTTTACCTTTTGTTCTTGAAGAAATCTTGAAATCCTAACTTTTCAATCGGTAGAAATTCTTCTTATACATGAATCTTTGTGGTATGATGTGTTTTCAAGGCTTAGAAACCCATGGAAACCCAAATCCTAACTTCTTCTCTTGTCTAGAGAGAGTTTGGAGAAGAAAAGAAAATGAAATTTGTGCACAATTACTTTTCAGCCTATACTTTAAAAGTGTTCTGTCGTATGCTCGTTCAAATGAACACGGTCTTCGTTCGAATGAGTTACATTCCTTCGAATGAGTGTCGAACGAGTATTGAATGATGGTTAAAATATCGAACTACTCCTTCATTCGAAAAGAAGCCTAGTAAACCTTACAAGTTTTTTGATTCCACATGTATCATCACCCTCCAAATTTTGTTATTTAAATTCTTTCCATCTCATTATTGTATTTGTGAGATTTATTATCATGCAAAATTAACATTATTCATTATTTATTTCTTTATTTATTTTTCAATTTTAAGAAACGTTACATGATTATATTCCTAACAGAATCTTATGAAGAACTGTAAAGACCCGAAAAATTTTTTTTTTTTATAAATTAATTTTCCTGTTCTTTAATTTAAGTAATCGTTTTCATTTTATTTATTTATTTTTTTTTTTGGAATGAAAATTTTTTTTTTTATTATTATTGTTATTATTATTATTATGTACATGTGATTAAATGTGTGCATGTGATGTGTGTAATATATGTGTGAACATATATATATATATATATACATATTAAATTATTTAAATGTGTATGTATATGTGTGCACAAGTGAGTGTGTTTATTTAAGTATGTAAATATATATGTATATATATATATAAGACAGATTGTGTGTGTACGGTTGTGTGTGTGGGGGTGTGTAGATTGAGTGTGTTACACTCAATGAGGAGTGGGGGATGGAGTGTGTGAGTAGAGTTGTGTGTGGCAGTGGGGTTGCCAGAGAGTGGGTCGGATTTAGAGAGAGAGAGAGAGAGAGAGAGAGAGAGAGAGAGAGAGAGATATAGAGAGAGAGAGTGAAGAAAATAAAGAGAGTGTCTCGGGTGGAAAAGAAGAGAAGGAAAGAAGCAGAAAAGAGGGAGAGAAACAGAGCTCTGAAGGAGGGTTAGAGACCTGGTTCG
Organism: Nyssa sinensis; assembly: GCA_008638375.1. Lineage (NCBI taxonomy): Eukaryota > Viridiplantae > Streptophyta > Magnoliopsida > Cornales > Nyssaceae > Nyssa > Nyssa sinensis. The sequence continues at coordinate 26,545,850 of CM018050.1, forward strand.
AGCTCGGAGCAAGAGGGAGAAGGAGGACACGGCTAGAGAGAGAAACGGCCGAAAAACTTGTAAGTGGGTCACTTCTGTTTCGATTTATTTTAGAGCATTTCAATTGATTTAAATTATAGAACCTTGTAGAGCATAGTGTGAGGATTAAAACGCAACAAAAATGATAGAAAACGGTTGAGAAATGAGGGAGAAAAATGGAGGTGCAGGTCACGGCCGTGGGGGAAAAATCTGGGTTTTCACCGTGATTGGAAGCTTCAAAACAATATTAAAATGCTCCAAAAACGTTTTAGAATAGTTTGGGATTGAAAGGGGCTTCGAAAACGCCATAAAAAATCAAGTTTAAAAACTTGATTTTTCTGAAATTCCGGTCACCGGCGCCGGAGAAGACGCCGGAACCCTACCGGAGGTTCGCCGGAAAATCGGGGGAAGAAGGGGGGTCTGTCCGGGTCGGGTCGGGTCGGGTCGGGTCCGGTTCGGGTCGGGCGTGGACCGCCCCTGCCACGTGTCGCGTGGTTGTTTTAAATTAAAAGGGAACTTGGCCCGTTTGGTTGCAAGGGTAAGAAATCAAAAATTTGAAATTTAATAGAGACAGGGATATCCTATCCCGGTTTTAGCCTTATCCCCTGTTTGGATAACCTGATTTAGAATAACAAATTAAACTAGTTTTAATTTGAACCTTTTGGAATTTGAACCCTTTGAATTTGAACCTTTGGAATTTGAACCTCAACCTGAACTTTCAGAAATTACGGATTTACCCCCCAACTGTTAGAAATTACACTTTGACCCACCTGATTAAATTATGAATAAAATATTAATTAAATTAATTAATTAATTATTTAATTAAATTAATTTAATTAATTAAATATTCAAAAATATCCCGGAGTCCAAATGGGACAAGTCATAGGTGTATTTTGACTATCTCGACCATTCTGAGATCAATGGTGAGGTCCGTTTTACGAGACGGGGTCCCAAAAAATAAAAGACCCGTAGTAACCCTTAAAATTACCAAAATGCCCCTAGATTGAAACACAGTCAAACGAACTCCGAATTAGGTAAACAAATAGTGGAATTTTATTATCTCGAACATTCCGGACTCAACCGTGGAGTCCGATTTGTGAAAAGAGGTCACGAAATGTAAGGACACGTGTGAAGTGCAAAATGACTGTTTTGCCCTTTTCAACCCAGGTGTCCGAATTGAGTTCTACGAGAACCTAGACTTACTTTCTTAAACGTTCTAAAACCAATGGTAGAGTTTAATTTAGCAGAATAGAAACCTATGAATTTAAAGACATAAAATTTGATGAATAGCATACATTCAAACAACAATGGACTGAGTTGTAATTTCTACTTTTAGGGACACTGACAGGACAGGAGGAGGCGATCTGATCTCCTACATTTTATCCACCGGTTCAGTTACATATAGTTCACGATCTTCTAGGGTTGATACCAACCCATCAGGTATGGTGTTTTGCTAGTGTTAGAAATGAAGTTAAGTTAGGAATATTTGTGAATGACTGAATGTCGTATGTGTTTATCTGTAATGTGTTTACCGTTTATTTGGAATTGGTTGTTCACATGCTTACATGTTACTTGTACCTTATGAATATTTAGTGAATGATGAACGTGACTCACGACATGTGCATATGTTGATTTTACGAGATATGATTGCATGTGGAATCAGTTAGGTGATTTATATATTATTGTCTCGAGCATGCTATATTGTGGAAACCATGTATCATTGAGATTGCATTGGCATATTGGCATATGATGAATCCTTTGAGAACATGGCGTGGGTAAGCACGTGGTGCTTTGCATTATGAGGGTGTAGATCCTGTGGTGAAAAACCCAAAATTGGCCATTGCATTGGTACTCCGTAGCCATCGGGGAGTACCCGTAAACGAGACATGGGTGTGGCATAGAGTTGTGCATGGGTGTGTCACGCATACTATTCATATATACTACTGCGATGCTTGAATGTCATTTAGAAATAAATGTACACCTTGCACATGCCACGCCTTAGCTTTATTTCTGGCATTAGCACTTCATCATACCAGCAGTTGAGCTGACCCATTCGTGGGCAACATTTTTCAGATGAGGATCCTCCAGCCACGTGAGACTTAGTGTTGCCCTGAGAGGGCGAAGCACGTGATGTATTTGTGACCCATGAGACTTGTATTTTGTTATGTAAGGGCTTAAGCCCGAATGACTGATGAACAATGTATTCGATATTACTTTATGTATGGATGATGATGGACGCATGTTTAGTGAATTTAATTACTTTTGTCCTTTTATTTATTTTACTTTCTGTCTCGTTACTCGCGCCCCGGGTTCGTAGGAAATTCGGGGCGTGACAAGAACAATTAAATATTTAAAAACTTCTTCTACCACATTTTCTATATAGTTTGTAATGTTAGGCTCTTGTTTTAGAGTCATTAATGATCCCATAATGAAAACAAAAATCTTGTAACATTCCGACCCAATTAAGTGAAACAATTAAAGATAATGATGATTATAATAAGAGAACTCTCTTATTAATCATGGATAATCCTACTTAAGGCTAATAGTTTATACATAAGGAAACAAATATATCACTGAGAACAGTTAGCCATGAATTGGACTGTTGTCATTAAATCATATTCTTTAAAATTGATTGTATCACTGAGAACAATTGGCCATGAATTGGAGACAATTAATTTTAAAGAATATGATTTATTGACAACGGTCATAACTTGATATGTAGAGACCTGAAAATATATATATATATATATATATATATATAATAGGTTATGTGACATTAAAAATTTGAGATAGCCCAAATTGCAGTAAACCATGATTGGATTAATTATTAAAAAAAATATAAAATTTATCTAGACCACAAAAAAAATAATAATATAAGACACGAACGGACACCTAGAGACTGTAAAAAAAATAAATAATATTGATATTGAGCCGGCTTTATGTCAAATTTACCGGCATGTCAGCACTTAATATTTTAAGGAATAAAATATTAAATATGGAAAGATATGTTATAAAATAACTATACATATTATATGTGTCTATATATATATAATATATATATATATATATATATATTATGGAGAAGCTTCAAAGAAGCTGCTAGAATTTATGGAAAAAGAAAGGAAAAGAAAGCAAATGAGGCAGCCGTCCCTTTTTATTATGTAAACAACATGATATAGATATATACATATATAGGAAAAGTCAAAACAAAGGGGCTGGGGAAAGGGAGAAACCGTGGGCGCTGAAGGGGGGCAGTGGTTACGAGTTAGAGAGAGAGAGAGAGAGAGAGGAATAGGGAAAAAGGGGAGGCATGAAAAAAGGTGAAAGAGAGACTTGGGCCGATGTTCTCTCTCGCAAGCACCTCTGTTCCCAGATCTGCGACAACTGCAGCTCCGAACCTATGTCCGTCCGGTGCTCCACTGATAACTTCATGCTCTGCCAAGACTGCAATTGGGATGCCCACGGCAGCTGCTCCGTATCAGCTACCCACGATCGCAACCCCGATGAGAATTCGCATTCAAACGGCCGTGGCATCGAGATTCAAATAGAAGAGATCGGAAAGAATTCGCGCAGGATTAGATCTCAGATCTGAAGCGGCGAATTTGTTTATAACTGAAATTGGAAATGCAGATCTGGAATTGGGCTTGTTGCCAGACAATCTTAATTGCTTGCGCCATTGACAATTTGCGGTGATGGCACGGTTGTGTGGGTGTGTTGTTCTTTGATAGCGCTTGGGTCCATTTGTTTTGCGGTGGTTTGATGGGTTTTCTTTGGATTCAGAACAGTTGGGATGAGGCCAGGAATATTATGCGTGGATTTCCTATAAAAGATGGACTAGGGTTCAATAAGTATAGTCTTGGATACAAGGATTTAAACTGTCGATTGCTTGATTATGACAGTTTATACAACATAGAGTTTGGGATTCGATTTTTGTTAAAGGTTTTTGGTTAGAAGTAGTTTGCTGCCAGGGGAAATTGGCAGTTCAGGGCAGCAGCAGTTGTAGCCGTAGCTGCAGCTACCACATGGAGTGAGGGTTCAGTTGTTGGGTGCCGTAGAAGTAGGGTCATTGGAGGACCTATAGTGGTTGCTGTGATTAATTGGAACAGCAGGTGATATATTTATAAAACAGGAAGTGTGGTGGTGCAAGAGTTTAATATAAGTATATATATATATATATATTTGTATGTGTGTGGCAGTAACACGTAGGATTGGGTGGATAATGAATTTAAGAGTTGACAATTGGTCTGAATTGTCAAGTTTTATGAAATGGTGATAATTATTGATATTTGATGTCCCTTGAACTCTATATTAATTTATTGGATATTTGGGTTGTGAGGCAAGTTTACTTGGTCTTTTCAGTTGAGGAAATTCTATTGAGGAACTGGATAATTCGATTGGATTATGATCCCCAAGGATAGGTGTCACATCCCCCGAACCCACCCTGTGCGAATTTGGGGCATGCGACTGGCCAGTTAGGCACCCATCGGTTTTTTTTTTTTTTTGTAGTGATTAAATGCCGACGGTAATCCTAACCACAGGCTATTCACTTGTAACCTCCAAGCACAATGCATTCAATACACATGAGTTAAGCAGCGAAAATTAACAAGAGAATGCATATTTACTTGGCAGAGGATTTAAGTACATCCATAGTTGATCTTACTTAGTCTGATTACAAAAGTCATGCCATAGTACGTTCAGTTATACAAAACATCCAAAAATGAGATGAGATACAAAAATGGGATATATTCATGGGGTTCTTCAAAATATTTCCCCTAGGTTCACGACCCGCTAATCCTGGCCATTGGATCTTTCACCTAAAAAATGTTAGGATAATGGAGTGAGCTTAAATAAGCCCAGTGAGTAACACAAGTTCCCTGTCAAGGGTTTCAAAACCCGTTCTTGCCTATAATCACATGGTTAGTTTAATCACTTCGGAAATAATGGTTTAATAAATCCATTTTAATACAATAGATCAAAACGAGCAGAACAGTACAGGATGCTAGCACATCAATCAGGAGTATAGTCAATTATATAAAGAAGACTAAAATCATGTCATAAGTGATATAGTACGAAAAGGGCATGCATTTAAGTATTTGAATTTAAACAGTATACAAAATGGTACAGTGAATCAAAATATAGTATCTAGACAGTATAACTTATACACCAAGTCAGAAGTTCCAAGTTACTCACCTTTAAGTTTTGAGGTTGACGCTACTGACTGTGCCTTCCTCTTTCTTTCAGTAAGCCTAAAACAATTTGTGAAGATTTTATCAACTCGTGATCTTAGACTGAGTAAGCCTATCCCTATGACGGGTTTCATTCATTTAGAATTGGACTAACTCATAGTGATTTATTCATAGGTATTACCTTTGTAGCATTTCATTTAGGGTCTCAGTGTTTTCCCTTTCTTCTTTCTCTTTTAGAGTTTTCTTAACCAGCCTTCTTGCGGCTGCCTCTTTCATTAATCGTCCCATTGGGGCGATGGGAGTTGTAGATAAAGGGTCTGACGGAGACGATCTCAGTTGTTTTAGCAATCCTTATCTTCTTGGCAATTACTTTTTGTTGCCACAGCAAGTCTTCCATGAATTCTTGCTGTTTTCTATCTGCTGCCCTTTGAGCTTTGGTCATGATTGTAAATTCCTTTGGTTTATTATCCTTTTCATCCATGACAGTCTATGTGGGGTTTTTACCTAAAACATAATTTAATGTGTCAGGATGAATTTCATTTAATTTATTACTCTTTTGGTAGTTTCATTAAACCATAAGGTTCATTTCCACGACTTCATGTATTTTTTCGTATTTGTTTTCATAATGTGGTCCTCACCATTGGGTTCGGAACGCCGAAGAAAGTTAATTTAGACCCTTTTGGCTTTTCATTTGGCTTCGGGTACCTCAGGGGTATTTTGGTCATTTTACGTGTCATATTATTCGGTGCTTCGTTTGCTAATACTGACCCCATCGTTGAGTTCGGAGCGCCCAACAAAATCAAAATAGACTATTTTTTATTTTTATTTGGCCCTCGGTATAATCAAGGGCAGTACAATCATTTACTATTTATGTGTCTTATTTTTTGGGACCTAATTTCCCAAATCGGACTCTGCCATTGAGTTGGGAATGCCTAAAATAGTAAAAAAAACACTATTTATTTATTTTATTTGAACTCCGTTTGACCCATTTAATGTCCAAGGGCAAAATAGTAATTTTCTTATTTAATAAAATAATTAAATAATTATTTTATTATTTTATTATTTTTTCAGGGGTGTATTTGCATAACAGTTTCAAGAATTGGGCCATAATACAAATCTGTAAAACTGTTGGGGTCAAAAATCTAATTTTGCAAACTTCCGGTCTGAACCAGTGGGTTCAGTTCGTTCTTAAGTGAACCGGTCAGGTTCTTACTAAACTGACCGGTTTGGGCCAGTTCAACACGTAATGCTGACGTCAACCCTAATATTTTAAAATTTAAAACCTTCCTTAAACGTCGTCGTTCCAATAATGCGGTGGCCATCCCGTAGCTCAACACGTGTTTGAGTCAATTCAGTGGGTCTGGACGCGTTGGACGAGTCGACTTGGTCGACTCATCGTCTTTTTCATCATACAGTGTACTGTTTCCTTAGTTACAGTTTCAGTTTTTCTCAATTTCGTGGCTTTTCAAAATGTTTTACACTCAACTTTTAACCCTAAGGTGATTCTGGGAACCCTAAGACTGGTTTGGCATTCATTCGGTGCTTAAATCAGAGCTCAAACGTTCGGTTCAAGGTTTGATAATCAAACCTATAACTAACTGGTAAATCCTCAATTCACCACCATAACGTGCGTGGTTTGGCTCAAAATGATCCTCATGACAAGGAGGTTCAACCCCCATTCCAAAAACGTGGTTTAAGAACCTAAAACTAGGGCTGGGTTTCATGGTCGAAACCTGCAACTTCATTTTCGAGGCTCTTCCTTTGAGGTTTTTGGTCGTGTCTTGGTGATTTTGGGACACCTACAAGGTCTATTTTGGGTCTTGGATGTCAAAAATCAGTTTTCTGGAAGTCATTTTAGACATGCAATTTTTTAGGTCTGTCCATGGCGGTTTCTACGGTTTAGGGTTCTTCAAGCCCTATTGGCCTTCCCAATTAATTTATAACAGTCCCTAGGTGTCACAGTAGCTCATGCATGCAACTAATAGGGCTCAAAACATCAAAAATAGTATAGAAATCCAAACAAGAAAAATGAACAATTTTGAGGTTATACCTCCAAACAGTGAGCTCCTCTCCCTTATGGCTTGACTCAAACCTTCCCAACGTTCCTCAAATTGCCCAGACTTCTTCAGGTACACTTGGTGACACTCACATGCATGCACACACTTGAATATGGTCACCTTCCTCTCACACCATGCCCTATCTCTCTCTCTCTCTCCCTCTCTCTCTCTCTCTCTCCTCTCTCTATCACTTACTCTCTCAGTCTGCTTCACGATCACACACCCACACACAAGTTTGAGGAGTACACTGATCCCTTAGAGGGTCAAAGAGTGTGGTGTATGCATATATATAATATAGCATTTTTCTTACATATAACCTATACATATACATGGATGTATATATGTGTATCAGACTTAGTGGGTTCGGTGGCTAATATGAGTTGAAAGGAGATGATGTGGGCTAATGATGTGGGGATTGCATGCATGGCCATTGGCCAATTTGGGAGGTGGCCTTGGCTAATTTGGGTTTAAGTACAAATTGGTTGCACATTTAAGCACAAAGATAGTAGCAGCCCACTTGGTAATTTTTTAGGTAACAAGAATCTTGCCTCACTTGGTCAAGGGTTCAATTCCCCTTGGCCTCACTTTTGGCTATTTTTCCCTATTTTAGGCTTAGGCCTCGTTTGGCAAATGCAGAATTCCATTTTGGCTATTTTCTTAATATTTTCTTTTCCGTTGCTCTTTTTTCGACGCGGTTTCTTCCAGTCACTTCCTATTTAGGTTAGCTTCAATATCCAAGGTTTAGTGTCGGTTATTAATCCCTTGGAATTTCTGTAGCTAGCTAATTCGAATTATGTTAGTGTTAAAAATTGGATTTAAATAGCTAAAATACTGCATTAGCTTCCAAAAAGAGCTTCATTACATTAATTAACCGGGGACTAAGCTTGGGGTGTTACAATAGGTCTTCATGTAGTGTTATTTAAGAAAGTTATCCATATCTACTGGTCAATAGCAGTAACAGTTTTATGGGATTCAAAATGGGGAAGCTACAGGTTCGAGTGTATTACGGAGAGCAATTGGAGCTACCGTTGCAATTGAAAGTCAGAGCAAGACACTTGATTGGGGGCTTATGACACTTGACTACGGCCAGCCAAAGGTTAGATTTAAATTATTGTTTAGCTAATTTAATTTAAAATAGAACTTTGTGAAATTATAATTATGCTCATGAAATTATGGTTAATTGTGAATTGACCCAAGCAACAAAATAATATTTAATTTAAATAATTTAAAGAGGAAAAATTATCAAAATGCCCTTGAGTTAAAAGGTTGTCGAACGAACTCCAATTAAAGTAAACAAATAGTGAATTTTTATTATTTCGAGTATTCTGGACTCAACCGTGGAGCCCGATTTGTGAAATTATGGTTAATTGTGAATTGACCCAAGCAACAAAATAATATTTAATTTAAATAATTTAAAGAGGAAAAATTATCAAAATGCCCTTGAAATAAAAGGTTGTCGAACGAACTCCAATTAAAGTAAACAAATAGTGAATTTTTATTATTTCGAGTATTCTGGACTCAACCGTGGAGCCCGATTTGTGAAAAGAGGTCTCGAGGAGTAGGAACCCATAAAAGTGTAAAATGACTGTTTTACCCTTTTTAGCCCGGATATCCAAATTAAATTTTACAAAAGCCTAACCCGACTTTATTCGACGTTCTGGACTCAATGGTAGAGTCTATTTTAGTAAAATAGAAACTCATAAAATAAAAACATAAAATTTGATGAATAGCATAATTCAAGTAGCAATGGACTGAGTTATACTTCATGAATTTTAGAGACATTGAAAGGAAAGGAGAAGGTGACTTGACCTTCTACATTCTCACTATTTAGTTCAGCTACACAATGGGCACGATTTTTTAGGGTTGAGACGAACCCATCAGGTATGATATTTTGCTAAGTAAGGAATAGGATTAAGTTTAGGATTGAATTTCATATTGATCTCATGATTCGTGTATTCATCCGATTGTTTATGTGCTTATGTGTTTCTTGTTATTTCCTTGGAAGTTTGGTTGAGTGATAAATGTGGATCATGATTACATGTATATTCCATGTGTTGGCACAGTGTGTGATGGATATTCCTTGAGGATTGTTCAGATTGAGAATGTGTAACTTGAACACATGTTTAAATGGAATATGTATAGCATATGCACATAAGGAAGGAATTTTATGGTTTAAATGTTATTGTTTAAAGCATGCTTCATGTATGGATGAAAGGTTTCGATGAGATTGCATTGTTTCATGGTGAAATCAAAGCATTTTGGCATAGTGTGATTCCTTGGAAGCATGGTGTGAGTTGAACACTTTGTCACGCCCCGAATTCCAACGAACCCGAGGCGCGACTGACGAGACAAAAAGGAAATGAAATAATAAGGAAACAAAGGACAATCAAGTACAGTTCAACACTTAACTTAATCCATCATTCTGATACAATACATAAAGTCTTGTCCATTAGTTCACGACATACAAAAATAATAAATAGTCTCGGGCTTATGCCCTTGTACAACATTAAGTGCGCCCCTCGGGCCAAACATAATCCACAATCATATCATCTCTAAGTCTCGCACAGCTGGAGCATCATCTGAAATGTTTGTCTTACGAATGGGTCAGCTCAACTGCTGGTACAATATAATGCTAATGCAAGAAACAAAATTAAGGGTGTGGCATGTGCAAGTGTACAGTTATATCTACATGGCATTCAATATCATCAATGCATCATATGAACAATATGCATGACGCACCCATGCAACTCTATGCCACCCATGTCTCGTCTTACGGTCCTTCCCCGATAGCCTGAGTACTAATATATGTCTCGCTTCACGGTCCGGAACCCGTCAGGCATGCAAGTACCTAATGGCCGATTTTGGGTTTTTCACCACAGGATCTGCACCCTCATAATGCACAGCACCACGTGCTCAACTCACACCATGCCCAAGGAATCACACTATGCCAATATGCTCTAATTCATTCATACCACAATGTAATCTCAATGATGCATCTCATTCACACATGAAGCATGCTTTCAATCACATATTTCATAGTCTCAACAGTTTTCAAAGAATATAATCCACACACTATACTAACACATGCGGTATACACATAATCATCATCCACATTATCACCCAACTTTCAGCAAGATAGCATGAAGCACATAAGCATGTGAACAATCAAACAAACATGTGAATCATCAAGTCAACAGAGCAGTTATTCCTAACCTCAATTTTATTTCTTACTTAGGACAATATATCGTACCTAGTGAGTCAGTCTCAACTCAGAAAAATGTACTCGTAAGGTAGTGGAACTAGCAGTAGAATGCCGAAGGTTAGATCACCTTCTCTTTGCCCTTCCGTGTCCCTAAAATCATAACATGTGACTCAGTCCATTTGTTACTTGAATTATGCTATTCAACAAATTTTATGTCTTTATTTTATAAGTTTCTATTTTGCTAAATTAAACCCTACTATTGAGTCCAGAACGTTGAAGAAGATAAGTTTAGGTTTTCATAGAATTCAATTCGGACATCTGGGCTCAAAAGGGCAAAACAGTCATTTTGCACTTTTCACGGGTCCTTACATCCCGAGACCTTTTCTCACAAATCGGACTCTACGGTTGAGTCCAGAATGCTCAAAATAATAAAGTTTCACTATTTTTTTTACGTAATTCGGAGTTCGTTTGACTGTGTTTCAATTCAGGGGCATTTTGGTAACTTTTAATGTTACTACGGGTCTTTTATTTTTGGGAGTTCGTCTCAAAAAACGGACCTCACCATTGGCCTCAGAATAGTCGAGATAGTCAAAATACACTAATGACTTGCCCCATTTGGGCTTCGAACTATTTTATGACATTTAAATAATTAATTTAATTTAATTAATTTATTAATTTAATTAATATTTAATTAATATTTTATTCAGGTGGGGTCAGATCATAATTTCTCAAAAGTTAAGGGTTCAAAGTGTAATTTTTGAAAGTTCTGAGGTCAAACTTAATTTCTAAAAAGTCCAGGGGTAAACTTGTAAATTCTAATTCTTCTATTCCTAATTCGGTTAACCAAACAGGGGTCAATCCTAAAACAGGGATAGGATATCCCTGTTCCTGTTTCAATTTCAAATTTTAATTTCGTATACCTGTAGCCAAACAGCCCTTATTCATTTTTAATTTAAAACAGCAGGCCGACACGTGGCAAGGGCGGATCGCCCAAGCCCGACCCGAACCCGAACCAGACCCGGACCCGACCCGAACACCCCCCTTCTTCCCTATTTTTCCGGTGAGGCACCAGTAGGGTTTCGGCGCCGGCGAGATTTTTTCGGTGAATTTTTCATGGTTTCTGAATGTGGTTCTCTTCGGTTTTTCTCAAGGGTTCCATATATAAGTTCGGTTTTGGATTTAAGCCACTAGATTTTCACGAATAAGGGTTCAAACATTTCGGTCAACTCTCCGGCCGACCCTTCTCTTTCATTTTCGTGACTATTTGGTCACGGTTCAACCTCCATTTTTATCCTAACGTGTTTCTGCACTATGGAGGAACAATCCCTCCTCCCCAAAACCAAGTTTTTAATCAACATTTCCCAACCACCCGATTATCCAACCCACCTACAACTCACTTTTTCTATCTTATTTCCTAACCATTTTAAGTGATTTATTTTGCAAAATGATCCATATTTCATACATTTTAAGACCCAAGAATTAAATCTAAACAATATGCTAGGAAACGAAAAAATCAGAAATGAACCACTTACCACTTTTCTGGGTTTCTCTCTCTAGCCGTGTGTCTCCTTCACCTTCTTGGTTCCAAGCTTGATTCAAGCTCCAAGATCTCCTTCTCCTTTCCAGAACTCTCTTTCCCGCTCTCTGTCTCTCTTTTCTTTTTTTCTAACCAACCGACCGAGACATATACACCCACACACATCCACTTTCTCACGTCACCACCTGCACAACCACTATTCTTGACCTTTCCCCTCTGTTCAGCCACCCTAGTTTCCCTACAAGGCAGCTTTGCATTAAATGCAAAGCTGACCTATATATATATATATATATCTATACCTCTCCACTCAATACACACACCCGTAGGCACACACACACTCACACGATCTGGCACACACACACTTACACCATCTGGCACACACAGTGCACACACGCACTGTTTATATATATATATATACATGTACATATATCATCCCACACATATACATATAATATATGTAATATACATGTATAACACATACACATACTTACACATTTTTAAATAACCACACATCCATTCATACATGTATAATATAAATAATAATAATAATAACAACAACAACAACAACAACAACAATAATAATAATAATAATAATAATAATAACCAGGAAATTTTATATATATATAAAAAAAATTTCCAGGTTATTACACACTTGGTGCTGTGCATACGTAGGTACTCATGCCATCGGGGAAAGTCCGTAAAGTGAGTCATACGTGGGTACTCATGCCGTCGGTGAAGATCTGTAAAGTGAGTCATGGGTGTGGCATAGAGTTTGCATGGGTGCGTCACGCATATTATTCATGTGCTACATTGATGATATTGGATGACATGTAGATATAAATGTACACTTGCACATGCCACACCTTAATTTTGTTCATTGCATTAGCATTGTATTATACTAGCAGTTGAGCTGACCCATTCGTGGGATACCATATTACAAATGATGCTCCCGATGTTTGAGACTTGAGGAAGTCTTGGAGAACAGAGGAGACGTGGATCATGGAGGATTTTGGCCCTTAGGGCGTATTTTGATGATTGTACAAGGGCATAAGCCCTAGACTATATATGTTGATTTGTATTTTATGAAACGACAGGCATGGCCTTATGGATTAGTACCAGAATGTGAATTGGGTTAGTGATTGGAATGCATGTGATTGTCCTTTATTATCCCTTTTTTTTTTAATTCACTCGTGCCCCGGGGTTCATGAAAATTTGGGGCGTGACATGATAACGAATTACAATTGGCATTGATTACGGATTAACACATGAACAATTTTGAAAGATTAGTGCACGAAATGCACTTAAGCAAGACTAGTGATACATGAATAAAGCATGCTTAATCAAGAAGCTTTGCATAAATTATAAGAACTTTGAGACTGAATAAAATACTATAAAATGCAATATGATGCATATGAAAAAAGAAAAAGGGAAAAAATGACTTAAAAAGCTCCTACCAAGTTTTGAACTCAAAACCAAGATTAAGACTACAAAAAACTCTACCACTTGGCCACTGGAGTATTATTGTCATGTATTCAGCCATATATAAATATAAGCATCATATATGAACATGAATTTTATGCAGCAAAATGAGGTGTCAACATTAGAGGCTTTAAGCTGTGATGTGTCTTAATCTCATTGGACCAAAATCTTGTCCAATAACAACGCATGCAATTTTGTCCACACATACACATCACATATATACATTGAGTGTCGTATGTGAATGACTATTCTACTCAAGTTCAGACATGAGAGAGAGAGAGAGAGAGAGAGAGGAAATCTAGAAAGAGAGAGAAAAGATATAAAGATATAGAAAGAGAAACTCTTTCACTGCAACTTGCATGCACCTTCTAGAACCCCAAGAAGGAAGCAATATCAAAAGAAATGAGGAAGGAAAGAGGGTTGGAAGAAGGGAGAACGAGGAGAGAGAACCTAGAGAGAGAACAACCATAAACGAGTAAGTTTCTCTCACTAGAAATCTTGTATCTCCTTTAGTTTCAGTTAATATAAGCTACATGTATGTATTGAATATAGTAAATGAATGAAAATGGGAGAAAAATGGCATTGTTTGAGCTTGAGAAACCCTAAGAAATCACTATGACCGAACCTAGGAAAATTTGGGTTATGAAGACACTTAACCAAAACTTGATTATGAACATAAGCCTCAAAAGAGCATAAAAAATGGGACACAATATAATTTGAATCGACCAAAATGGTGAAGCAACCATTAAGAAATAGTGATTTACAGTTAAGAGAGAGAAAATATCATATGTATGTGATTTGGGTCGATTCACTTGGTTTTAGGAATGGAAATATATTCCCTAGAGTCCCATAAATTGATTAGAATAAAAATGGGCCAAAAACCACGACTGAAACATGTCGAAATAGAAAGAGAAAATGCGTGTCGAAAAACTGGGCTTCATCAGAGTAGCGCTTGTAACCCCCTATTTCGTTTGCCAAAGTCCGACCAAACTTTGTTTTGACATTGGATATGGAATCCTCATCAAAAAATGGTTCGAACACCGTTGGAATCGTCGTCCAAAAACATTCGCTGGAAATCGTTATTGTCAGAGAAGGTGATCGGTGCTGGAGAGGCTTTTGTTGACCAGTCAACTGTTGACTTGGGTCAGTCAATGGGTCGGATCGAGTCGAGTCGGGTTGACCCGCTTAAAACATATCTTAACTTAATTGGAACTACATCGCTTGGATTTGCAAAGGGTTGATGTTAGCATGATGTCAGTATGACGCATTGAAACCCTAAAATTAGTTGATTCTCGTCTATTTTGGATCGGTTCACTTGGTTAGGAACTGGACCGGTCGATTTTTATTTAAAGGTTTTTGAAATTATGTTTGACCCTTAATCCTTTTGTCAATTATGAAAAGACCCAAAAAAATAATTATAAATTATTTTTAAATTCCTTTAAATTATGAGAAATTATCAAAATGCCTTTAAGTCAAGAATAGGCCAAATGAAGGCCAATTAAAATATAAGAGTTTAACCCAATGTTTTTAGTCATTCCAAACTCAATGGCAAAGTTCGATTTATAAAATTAGATCCCAAACAATATGAGCAGACAAACTGGGATAATTTCAATTATGTCCTAATGATTAATTAAGCGATCAATTGAATCCCAATGACTTTGAAAATACCTACCTTAACATTTGGAAACATTCTAGACCCAATGATGGGATCCATTTTATGAAACGAAGTCCCAAAAATATAGACATGTGAAATGTTATAATTACCATTATGCCCTTAGTGATCCAAAAGTCAGTTAAATGTTAGAGATAGCCTATCTTGACTTTTTTTAACATTCTAAACTCAACGGTGGAGTCCATTTTAACAAACGAGTTACCAAAAAATCGGATACGTGAAAGTGTAAAATTATAAAAATACCCCTAGACTTAATATAAGTCACATATATGCAAATTAAGATCCAAAAAAAACCTAAACTGATTATCTTCGATATTCCAGACTTGAAGGTGACGTCCTTTTGAAAAAAATAAGACCCGATAACAAATTAAAAAAATAACGAACACGTCCTTAAGACTTAATGAAGCTACCAACAGAGTATAGATGAAATTAAAAGGTTTGTATTAATATTTTAAGGACTGTCTGGACTAAAAAATAAAGTCCAAATACGTAAATCATGTATGAAAAAATACGGAATATTAAAAGTATAAATTACCATTATGCCCCTAAAGGGCTAAATAAGCTATAAAGCATCAGAAGCCCTAAATTGGAAATTTAAGGGTCTCTTAATCAACTAGACTAAGTTTAAAAGAACTTTAAACACTAAATTGAGGTACCTAAATTAGAATGTATACTGATTTGACATACAATGTATTTTTGATCTATGATTATAGGATCACTCAAATGATGAAAAAATGGAACAAGGTTATAGGATAACTACTATGGTACCAGTATGAGAATGTAATGCTAAGGACCCAAAGTAAGTAAACCCGAACTCTAAGATATGTATTTCTACTATGCCAATGTGGCCTACTTGTATAACTGCCAACCTTTGCTTCTTGAAGCATGCATCACTAATTGCTTTAAGTCCACAACCCATTGATTATTGTGTTTCCATTTTGTGGAATTCGTGATTTGTTGATGTCCTATTTGTTGTGGATATCTATGAGTCTTTTGACTCCTTGGCTTTATCTTATCTTATGATCATTGTGATCCTTTTTATTGTGGACATTTATAATCTATGTATATGTATATACCTTGTTAGAATCTATATGACGATAACATTGTTTGTGAGTGCTCGGGGTTTTGTCTGCTACAACACCCATTC
This sequence comes from Nyssa sinensis, assembly GCA_008638375.1. Taxonomy (NCBI): domain Eukaryota; kingdom Viridiplantae; phylum Streptophyta; class Magnoliopsida; order Cornales; family Nyssaceae; genus Nyssa; species Nyssa sinensis. The sequence continues at coordinate 26,562,148 of CM018050.1, forward strand.
TGACTCTTTAAATGTTGATGACCTACGGGTTAGTGTTTGGGAATGAAACCTAACATGTAGTCCTAATAAGGACATAATTATTTGATAAGAGCTCTTGATGCCATTTAGGGAAACCCAGAGATGGAGCGGTGAACTTGAATGAGTGCTGTTTGGGAGTAACCAAGCCCTATTTGTTGATAGCATCTAGTAGACTCAAATTCATATATATATTTTATTCCACACCACGATTGTTGATTTGATGATGGTATTATTAGGATGTGAATTACGCCATTGAAGTTTTTCGTTGTCATCAATTTGAATCATTTTGATTTCGACAGCTAAACATTATATGTTGATAAATTTGTGCTTATTGACTTGCTTAGTTATTCCTATTTCATTTGTAATCTCTGTGAGTTGTGTTATTCTAGCCTGATGATTGATTTCTTGAAACTCAAAATCTTGTGATTATCTCTTGTTATACACCCTTGTATAATCCATGGCAGAGTGAATGATTTATTTATTGAGCTTAAGTTAGCTCACTCCAGAAATATATCAATTTTTCAGGCAACACAAAATGGAATGAAAGGCAAAAATGGAGACTAATAGAGCTAGTGATGTGTTGTGGGAAACTTTGATGGTGTACAACCCTCGAACCTTAACTTGAACAAATCTTGTAAGGATTGTAATTTTATTAGATAATATGACAAAGCGATGCTGCTAGATGTAATTAAAATTGTGTAGAAATAAATGATAATGGAAATTGTATTGAGAATGATTTTATTGATGATTGTTAAAGTTGATTGGTTATCAAATGAGTTGCATGTGTAACTTCCACACTTGCTTAAAAAGAAAATTTTTAATATCTTATACAATTCATTTGATTTTGTACGGCTTGTTTGGGTGACAGTGTCAGTGACCAGCCCCTAATCCTCATAGGATGAGTTCTGAGTCGTGACAAATCTCCTTGTAAGCATCATAATCATTATTCACGAATTCAGGTTTATTCTCATATGTAGTGTTGATTTACCTTTATGGAAATTTTTTGCTTTTTTCTCTTCCATAAAAAAGCTTGTGAAATCTATTAGTGCTATTGGATCCACACTTTGATTTGTTAATTTTGAACTTTCTTTTCCTGCTACTTGCAGAATAGGATCTTCAATCAATTCTTTTTTTTTTTTTTTTTATCATTCGCACCAACTATTTTAGCAATATCAATGAGAATAAATTTAACTTTATTTTCTTCAATCTCCTTGCGATTGTCTTCAATTGATAAAATAACTTGATCTATATTTTTTGGGACAAGAGAGTCCTCTACAAGAATGTAGACTTCTTTTAACGGTTCAATATTGCAACCTTTTTAGTCAAAGTAACTTTACTTAAACAATTTCATATTTTACTTTTACCTTTTTCTTGGTGCTGTATCATGATAGCCTATATTTATCTTCTAAAATTTGTAAATAATTTGTTAACAAAGATATATCCATCAACAAACTCATCATTTTTCGCCATGAACAAATGGACCTTTTACCTTCTAATTACCTATGCCTTTGTAGATCAAACCACAACCTTTCGCTAATCTAACAAGCTTATCTTCTGCCTAAAAATATATATATATATATATATATTTTTTTTTTTTTCTTTTGAAAGTCCCATATATATTCAAGACAATAATCCAAATTCTAAATTCAATCAAGAAAGTCTTTGAAATAAAAAATACCATTAAAATCCACAAATCTTTCAGAATTTTATAAAGACTTTCGAATAGAAATATGTCCACGAACTAGTTGACTATGAGCTCTATCACCAGTACAATACCTATTATTTTCATGATTCTCTTATATTTGAGAGTCCAAATGAGTTATAGATTGTCTCCTACAACACCATCGATATGATAAAAAATTTCGTATTCACTAATTGTCATCCAGTCAGAAAAATCATTGCTCTGATATCAACTAATATAGCACAGAAACACAAACAATGAATACAACTAATGTCAATATCCACAAATGGGGAATCCTCAACCTGATGGGAAACAATCAACCTAAACAAGAGAATTAATTCTCTAAAATTCGTAATAAATATTTTATTGATAAGTTAATAGTAAAGAACTATTACATCATATATATAGAGAGCTGGAATATTATTATTTTGACTAGAAAACTATATTTTCGTGATTCTCTTATATTTGAGAGTCCAAATGAGTTATATATTGTCTCCTACAACACCATCGATATGATAAAAAATTTCGTATTCACTAATTGTCATCCAGTCAGAAAAATCATTGCTCTAATATCAACTAATATAGCACAGAAACACAAACAATGAATACAACTAATGTCAATATCCACAAATGGGGAATCCTCAACCTGATGGGAAACAATCAACCTAAACAAGAGAATTAATTCTCTAAAATTCGTAATAAATATTTTATTGATAAGTTAATAGTAAAGAACTATTACATCATATATATAGAGAGCTGGAATATTATTATTTTGACTAGAAAACTATAAATCTTTTTTTTTTTTTATCTTAATCCTACTTGAATAAAGAGTCATATTTTAAATAAAAAATAATAAATATTTTATCTAAAATAATCAATTTAAAATAAACTCAAATTTAAAATACTAAAAGAATCATATAATAACTCTAAAACTAATACATGGTTTTGACCAAAACCAGAAATGTCGTACATCATTAGGCTTTGTTATATTTACATTGTCGTCTACACTACACCTAACCATAATATTAAAATTATTAAAGTTTTCAATTAAATAGCTTGTGAACGAAAAGTTTTCAATTAAATATTATGTAATAGCTTGTGAATGATAGAGACATTCAGACAACCCCTTATTCGATTATTTTGTTATATTTACATTGTTGTCTCCACTACACTTAGCCATAATATTAAAATTATTAAGAAAAAAAAAACTCTTGACATCTACATCTCACCAAATATTTCGATCTGACGAGAAGCAATGAAGAATCTTTTCATTTCATTAGTCATGCCATTTGTCGTAGTAGTTCAACCCCTTTACTATATTTTAAAAGCCTATTCAACTTTTTTTCTTATTTTTTTTTCCCTTCGTTGTGGATGACATCTAGCATAATATTATTTTAGGTGACACCTGTGCAACACGACGTGTTCAAATTTCAATCCAATGGCACGCGACGAATCAATTTTTTAAAAATCTGATAAACATAAATCTACTCAAATTTTTTTTTTTTTTTAATACAATGACAGGGAAAATGGAATTATTCTAAAGATACATATTCTCTCCCATGTGAAGTTGTTAGTACGACGATTATTCTCCGTTTGAGGAGTGAGTTGGATAGATATTATGACATCTAGCATAATATTATTTTAGGTGACACCTGTGCAACACAACGTGTTCAAATTTCAATCCAATGGCACGTGACTAATCAATTTTTTAAAAATCTGATAAACATAAAACTACTCAATTTTTTCTTTTTATTTTTTTAATACAATGACAGAGAAAATGAAATTATTCTAAAAATACATATTATCTCGCGTGAGAAGTTGTTAGTAGACGATTATGTAAATGAGACACTATACATCCAAATGCACACATACCTCCCTCAAAACGATCAGCTTTTCAGATTCATCTAAATAAGTAGGCCACTCCATCATGATTTTTTTTTCTTCTTTTACTTGAGTCTAAAAAGTCCATTTCAAAGAAGTACACACTTTTGAGCTGTATGAGTAAGAAAGTTCTAATAGAAATACAAAAATTAACTGTAATAAATTATTAGAATAAAAAAATACATGCATATATATATATATATAGAGAGAGAGAGAGAGAGAGAGAGAGTGTATACATTATATAAAAATTATTAATCATAAGAAGGAGTTATGGCTAATTAACTCTTTATTTTTAGTTCAAAGAGCTCAAATTTTCTATCAAATTTACAACTATGGTTATTAAATCCTTTTTTAAAAATTATTTTGATGAGTTTTTATTTATTTATTTTGTGTTCATCTTTTCATGGAGTTTTTGGTATGAAAAGTTTTGTCTTGTATTTTAGGAATGGGTTCATTGTGAGTTTTCTTAAATATAATGATTTTTAGTTTGGAGATTCTTGGGTCTTTCAATTGTTTCTTTCTTTTTTTTTTTTTTTTTTTATCACCGGATCTTTCAATTGTTTAAATTGTTGGAAAAATTTTATTTTATTGTATAGTATGATTGTTTAAAATTATAATTTGATTTATGACATTAAGAATATTTTTTATTCTCGTTTTATGGGGTTTAAATTGTTGGAAGGAGTTTATTTTATCTAACTGTATATTTAAAGTATGATTCTTCAAAATTATAATTTGATTTTTTACAATGAGAATATTTATTTTGAGTTATATGGCGTCTTTGAATTGTTATATGGTCATAGAGAGCTCTCTCCCTTCATCTTTGAATTGTTAAAGGGGTATGATTGTCCTTTTCAAACCCTCATATCATGGGTAATTTTATCATTTTACATTATTATGTGTGGTTAATATTGTCATTCAATAGTAGGAGAAATCTGTTACCGACAATAAAAACAAAAGTGAAGCAGTGTAATTTTAAAAAATCTAAAAATATTATCTACAATTTTTAGATACTACATGCCAGATCAGTGTAATTGTTTAGTTTTTATTATTTAGTGTTGTAATTTGTGTTCAAAATATGTCTATATTGATTAGAGTCAAATGGGTGAGTATGGATCATATGAGATTGACGAACCCATCATTGAAAGACTCAAGAAGTTGAATGGAATATAATTAATGTCGAACGGAAACGTGGAAAGAGAATCAAATACGTCAAATTCCTTATAAAACAAGTAACATGGGAACTCCTTACCCAAACAAGAGAAATAATTCTCAAAAATTTGTAATTGAATTCATATTGATAAACAAACTTACTCATAAACATCTATTATATCATATTTATAGTGCTAAAATAATTATATTTTGATTAGAAAACAAAAATTTCTATTTTTATAGTAATCGTACTACAATAAAGACTAGTAATTCGAATAGGAAACTACTAATTCTTATATTTTTTATACTAATCTTAATAAAACTAGAAAACTAGAGAAATTAAGAATAAATAAGAATAAGAAACTAAACAATTTTAATACAACTCTAAAATTAATATTCTTATTTTTAGAGTCCAAATCTTTCTTACATCATTAATGACAATTCTGAAGAAAATATTATTGGTTGCCTTCTGGAAAAAAAATTTATTTGGTCATTAGAGACAATCAGATTTTTTATAAAATATTATGTAAGTGGTGAATATTAGATTTTTTATAAATATTATTTTTTATAAAATAAGAGAGACATTCAAACATTATGCCCTTATTCAATTTTTTATTGTCTTATTATATTTACATTTTGGTCTATACATAACCATAATATTAAAATTATTCAAAACAAACCATGGCCCACTAATACGTATCTTTAAACGAAAAAGCTACTTGGAACATCTATTTCATGACCTAACAAGTCATTTTGATTGGTCATGTCATTTGTCATAGTTGATTTTTTCTTTGCTCTTATAATATTCTTTGTGGGCATGAACACCATTATGCTGGATCCACCTCACATGTGAACATGAAGAAGCAAAGGCCGTCCGTAGACTTTAACTACCCACGAACATTTAATGCACCTTCTTTCTTGTCTATAAATATACAGAGAGTGTAGTAAGTGTGCTGTGTGAGAGTGAGACATTGCGAGATAGAATTCTCTTCCTCTTCTTTTATTGTAAATTTTGTGTTTGATTTAGTGATAATCTATTTTCCGTGGACGTTAGCAATTGCCGAACCATTGGTCTTTTTGTGAGTGTGGTTGTGTTTCTGGTTCCGTAGTGTTTGTATGCATTCCAACAAGTGGTATCAGAGCCACAAAATGTGAAACCAAATTCATCCAAATTGAGTTTTGATAACACTGGTGTCTAGTACTCGTCGCGAGGAGTCCAACGGAAAAACTGGCACAGATCATGCGCCTCCAGAAGATCTGTGCATGAAGGCCACTCTCCCAACGTGCTGCACGCATTACTCGTTGGAGAAGACGAGTGAGATCCACGCGCACACGCCCTGCCAGCCACGTGTTGCCACGTCACCTGTCAAGTCAGCACTCTACCACGTTAGCAGATGCCGTCAGTCGATTGTTAGGAATATTCCAGCAGAAAGGGAATATTCTGTTAAAAGTTAATTTTTTCACTCTTTTGCTCCGTTTTGGTCCATTTTTTTTTATCTGTTTTCAAGCGAACCATGAGTGGTTTTTGACTAAATCAACCATGTCGGATACAACCACGGACTCTATTTTGTGAGATTGCACTCCCAACTTGCTGAACACATTAAATCAGTGGCAGATATTGCCCGATTCAATGGAGGACTTTACATCAGGCACCATGATTAAATTGACTGCTTCAAATTATGTCCTTTGGAAGACAAGGATGGAGGATATGCTGTACTGCAAAGATTTGTATGATCCTTTGGAGAACAAAGGCATTATTCCCATAACCAAGACGGAAGATGAGTGGAAGAAGATGAACAGGAAAACCATCGGGCAAATCAGACAATGGACCGACCACAGTGTGTTCCACCATGTGGCCCAAGAAACAAGTGCATATAGTCTCTGGGAGAAATTAGAGACTATGTACCAGCCTAAAAATGCTTGGAATAAAGCCTGCCTAATGAGACGACTCATTAACTTGAAGTTGAAGAATGAGAGTTCTATTGCCGAGCACACCAGTGAGTTTCAGAGCCTAGTGAACCAGCTTGCGACAGCCAAGATGGATCTTGATGATGAGACACAAGCTCTTTTACTTCTCAGCTCCCTGCCAGACAATTGGGAGATGTTGGTCGTGTCTCTCAGCAACTCTGCTCCCAATGACAAGCTGACTATGACTATAGTCAAGGGTGCTTTGTACAACGAAGAGAAAAGAAGGAAAGAAATGAGGGCAGGCCAATCACGAGCCCTCGTTACAGAAAATGGACGAAGGAAAGAGACACAAGTAGAAGTAGAAGCAAAAGCCGAGAAAGAGGATCAAGATCAAGATCCAAAAGCCTAGAAAGCCCAGAAAGAGGATCAAGATCCAAAAGCCGAGAAAGGGGATCAAGATCCAAAAGCCTAGAAAGCCCAGAAAGAGGATCAAGATCCAAAAGCCGAGAAAGGGAATCAAGATCCAAAAGCCGAGAAAGGGAATCAAGATCTAAAAGCCGAGAAAGAGAATCAAGATCCAAAGGCCGAGAAAGGGGATCAAGATCTAAAAAAGAGAATCAAGATCCAAAAGCCGAGAAAGGGGATCAAGATCCAAAAGCCGCGAAAGGGGATCAAGATCCAAAAGCCGAGAAAGAGGATCAAGATCCAAAAGCCGAGAAAGGGGATCAAGATCTAAAAGCCGAGAAAGAGAATCAAGATCCAAAGGCCGAGAAAGGGGATCAAGATCTAAAAGCCGAGAAAGAGAATTAAGATCCAAAAGCCGAGAAAGGGGATCAAGATCCAAAAGCCGCGAAAGAGAATTAAGATCCAAAAGCCGAGAAAGGGGATCAAGATCTAAAAGCCGAGAAAGAGAATCAAGATCCAAAAGCCGAGAAAGGGGATCAAGATCCAAAAGCCGCCGCGAAAGGGGATCAAGATCCAAAAGCCGAGAAAGAGGATCAAGATCCAAAAGCCGCGAAAGGGGATCAAGATCCAAAAAGCCGAGAAAAAGGATCAAGATCCAAAAGCCAAGAAAGGGGATCAAGATCTATGTCATGCCCCAAATTCCAGCGAACCCGAGGCGTGAGTAACGAGACAAAAAGGAATAAAATAATAAAGAAATGAAAGATAATAATGACATTCTCATACATTCCGTACACTGTTCTGATACATATATAAGGTCTTGTCCATTGGTTCACAACATACAAAATAAAATATAGTCTCGGGCTTATGCCCTTACACAATATCAAAAGAGCCCCTTGGACCCAACATAATCCTCAATCAGACCGTCTCTATGTCTCATACAGCTGGGACATCATTTGAAATGTTTGCCCCACTAAAGGGGTCAGCTCAACATGCTGGTACAATATAATGCTAATGCAAGAAACAAAACTAAGGTCGTGGCATGTGCAAGTGTACAGTTATTTCTATATGGCATTCGATATCATGATGGCAGTATATAAACAGTATATAGTATATGAATAGTATGCGTGACACACCCATGCGACTCTATGCCACCTATGTCTCATGATACGGTCATTCTCCGCTGGCATGAGTACCGCCACTTATGTCTCGCTTCACGGTCCGGAATCCGTCAGGCTTGCAAGTACCTAATGGCCGATTTTGGGTTTTTCACCACAGGATCTGCACCCTCATAATGCAAAGCACCAAGTGCTTACCCACGCCATGTCCAAGGAATCACACCATGCCAATATGCTCTAATCTCATCATGTCATAATGCAATCTCAATGATGCATCTCATTCATACATAAAACATGCTTTCAAGTGTACAATTCATAACATCAACAGTTCTTCAAAGCATATAATTAACACACCACACTAACACATGCGATATACCCATAATCATCATCCAACTAAACAAGATAGCACGTAGCACATAAGCATGTGAACACTCAGACAAACATGTGAACAATCAATGCAGCAAAGCAAGTATTCCTAATCTCAATTCTATTTCTTACTTAGCACAATATATCGTACCTGTAAATCGATCTCAACTGAAGAAGTGCACTCGTGGTATGGTAGGATCACTGTGAAAATACTGAAGGTCAGAGCACCTTCTCCTTGCCCTTTCGCGTTCCTATAAGCATAACAGGTAATTCAGCTCATTGTCATTTGAATTTATTCTATTCATCAAATTTTATGTCTTTAATTCATAAGTTTCTATTTTGCTAATTTAGACTCCACTATTGAGTCCGGGACGTTGAAGAAACTAAGTTTAGGCTTTCGTAGAATTCAATTCGGGCACCTGGGTTAAAAAGGGCAAAACAGTCATTTTGCACTTTACACGGGTCTTTACATTTCGTGACCTCTTTTCACAAATTGGACTCCACGGTTGAGTCCGGAATACTCGAGATAATAAAGTTTCACTATTTGTTTACCTAATTCGGAGTTCATTTGACTGTATTTCAATTTAGGGGTATTTTGGTAATTTTATATGTTGCTACGTGTCTTTTATTTTTTGAGACTCCGTCTCGTAAAACGGACCTCACCATTGGTCTCAGAATGGCCGAGATAGTCAAAATACACTAATGACTTGTCCCATTTGGACTCCGGGATATTTTAGAATATTTAATTAATTAAATTAATTTATTAATTAATTAATTTAATTAATATTTTATTAATATTTAATTCTGGTGGGCCTAACTGTAATTTCTCCAAAGTTCAGGGGTTAAAATGTAATTTTTGAAAGTTCAGGGTCAAGGTTCAATTTCCAAAAGGTTCAAGGTCAAGGTTCAATTTCCAAAAGGTTCAAGGTTCAAATTGAAATTAGTTTAATTTACTATTCCTAATCAGGTTAACCAAACAGGGGCTTATTCAGAACAGGGATAGGATATCTCTGTTCCTATTTTAATTTAAAATTTTTAATTTCTTATATTCGTAACCAAACGCCCCAATTTAGTTTTTAATTTAAAACCAGTGAGCGACACGTGGCAGGGGCGGACCGGCCCAAGCTCGACCCGACTCGGACCCGAACAGTGCCCCCTTCATCCCCCGTTTTTCCGGTGAAGCTCCGGTCGCCTTCTCCGGCGCCTGTGGCCGGAATTTCAGAAAATCAAATTTTTAAAATTGCTTTTCTTGGTGTTTTCGAAGCCTCTTTCAATTCCAAATCATTCTAAAACATTTTTGGAACCTTTTAACACTGTTTTGAAGCTCCCAATCACAATGAAAAGCCTAGACTCCCCCCCCCCCATGGCCGTGACCTACACACCCCTTTTTCTCCCTCATCTTTCAACCATTTTCTATCATTCTTGTTGCGTTTGAAAGCTAAAATCATGCTTTATAAAACCCTATAATCTAAATCAAACGAATCATGCTTTTGAAATTTAAAACTGAAACACCCACTTACCTAAAATTTCAGATTTTTCCCTTTTTGGTTTGCTTCCCTTCTCCTTCTGTTCCTCTTGGTCACCTCTGCTTCTTCTCCTTCTTTACAGTCCAGAACTCCCTCTCTCTCTGTTTCCCTTTTCTTCCTTTCCTTCTCCTCACTTTCTCTCTCTATATTTCTCTCTCTCTCTCTCTCTTCTCCCATTCACACGACAGGTCTGCCCCTCTCTCAGTCCTCACCACACACATACACACAGACCTCACCACACACCTCCAACCACTCTCTTACACACACACCATGCCCCTCCCATGCTTGTTTGAGTGTGTTACACTCAAACTCACACACACACACAACCGGGTACACCACTGTGCACTGTGCACTGCTATATATATATATATACACAAATATATACATATATATATTCTCCAAATCTAAATATGTATATAATATATATATACATGCACATGTAGCATACACATAATTATACACATACAATACACACATCACATTCATAATAATAATAATAATAATAATAATAATAATAATAATAATAATAATAATATTGACAAAGAAAATAAAAAAAAAAAAATCCATGTCATAACAATCTAAAAGCCGAGAAAGAGAATCAAGATCCAAAGGCCGAGAAAGAGGATCAAGATCAACATCTAAAAGCTACAAAAGTGGATCAAAGAAGATCAAGTGCAAGATCTTAGGATTCCAGCACATCCGGGGATAACAAAGGGAGATTCAGTTAATATCATTGTGGCATAGAGCGTCACATGATGATAATAAGTGAAAATAATAAGACTAGAAGTGGTGAGCACTTCTTCTGATTTGAAGATTTCCAATAAATTGTAGCAGAAAGGAGAGTAATGCAGTTTTCTATTGTTTGTCTTCTTTGAAGTATTGTTGATTGGATTCAACTGTTTGTTCTATAAAAATTTATATGCATGTTAATATATTTGTGTTTCTGGTGAGTATTTGGACTACTGTTGTAACAAATAAATGTTACTGAATATCAAATTGTTGAATGTGTATTTTTAAGTATTCTATGCAATCAATTTCTTTGCTTTTTTTTTTCTGGTCTCATCAAGAATTCCTTTTTGTTCCCACAACTGCTAATCTATACATACATGTATCAAGTAATTGTAGCTCTCAATTTTATTATTTGTGGGGGATTATTTTTTTGGGCATTCTATTACAGGCATGTTTGGATGGCGGTGGTGTTTCGAAATAGAAGTCTCAGAGTTCAAATCGAGCTTTTTAAATATTTAAATATTTGTTTCAATTTTTTCAAAATATCCGTTTGATCTTTTTTTAAATTCAAATGCCCAATTCGAAAAAGTTTTAGTGAGGAACTTTTTTCGAACTCTTATTTCAAAATTGTTCATTTTTTGTCTATATAATACGAGTAACACTTTTAATAACTCATTTAAATACTACAATATATTATTTAAGTCTGTTTCTAGTACATTTATCTAAATACTTACAATTTAACTTAAACTATTATTTTTTCAAATTACACTTTTCTCAAATCATATTTTTCTACCACTCATCCAAACAAACACTACATACTGGATAAAGAAAAGGATTTACCCTCATAGAAACAGTTCACCACACGTGGAAGTTTGCAGCAGGGAGCTTCACTTTACGACAACCAGATTTTTTTCCAACCAAAAAAAAAAAAAAAAGGGAGAAGATTGGAAGTAATAAATGATGAGATTCAAATCTTAGCATCATGCTTCATGATTAATTTTTATGGAATATTGCTGTAAACTTGCTATCAAATCCTTGAGTCTAACCTAGGGCCTTTTGTTTTTGGATTGTTTGCTCCTAGCCTCCTACGTTGAAAACTTGGGCAGTTCAGCCCAAGACACATAGGCAGGTTGGGCTGAATTCTAAAATGAATGCGTTGGGTGTGAGCTCAAATTTGGGTCAGACAAAAAATTGGACTAGGCTTGTGCCTAGCTTGGCCAACCAATAAAGTGCCATGTGGAATATGTATTTTTCTTTTTATAATATATATTTTTAATCTGTTGTTTCAACCTTGACCTTTATTAGTAATAAGAAAATGACAACCGAATTAACTTTGTGGTAAACTTTAGTTTTATCCATTTATGTGTGTAGTATGAGGCGTGTGATTTTGGTGTGATGAGGGCTGCAGCAAGGCTGCTGACTTGAAAGGAGGGTGGAGAAGTGATGGGCGCAGAGAAAGTAGGCAAAAAAAAGGGGCTGTAGCAGGTGGGTTGTCAGAAGGAAAAAAAAAAAAAGAGAAGCGGTGCAGGGAGAATATATTATATATATATATATTACGTGTGTGGGACAGTGCAAAAGATTATATATGTATATATGTGTGTTTGTTTATGGCGGTACAGTAGGAGGAAGCAACGGAAGATAAGAGAGAAATTGAGAAAGTGAGGGGCGGTGCAGTAGCACTGCAGCAAGGAGGAAAAAAAAGGAAGAGAAAAGAAAAGAAAAAGAGAAAAAGAAAAAGGAAGAAAGAATAGCAACAGGTGTGACGGTGGAGCAAAGAAGATGGCTGTGCAGGTAGCGTTGTAGCGGGAACAGCAGTAGTGCTCCAGCAATGGAGATTTGGGGAAATCTGTCAAGTTGGGGATAGAGACTCTAGGGAAATGGCGAGCGAAGACAATCACAGGAGTTGCTCAACTTCAGTGAATCAAGTGATTTTTCCATCAAATAGAAAAATAAAATTAGAAGTAAGAAGAAAATAAATATGAGGGATGAGATAGTTGGGGTTGTTAGAAAGGTAAATTATGATGGCACTACTTTCAGAAGAACAAAGAAAATAGGGGCAATATTCAAAGTTGTTGTAACGGTGATCTCTCTTTCGGTAACATCTGAATCTAATCTAAACAGGAGCAAAAGATTATTAAACGAAGCCAAGGCTATGTGGACTGTTGGAAGAGTTCTCAGTTTGGAACATGTCGGTAGTAAAAAGGAAGTGATCAATACATTGGTAGAGTTGGAAGAAATTAATGAAAGTCAAAATTCAGAAAGGTTGGGGGCTATTACGATTTGTGGACAGCTTGAATTTGAAGAAGAGGATGGCAGTAACAGCACGTGGCAACCGGATGTTGGAGGACCCGATGGGTTGTTGCGATAATTTGGTGAAAAGGGGAAATGAAAAGTGAGAAAAGAGTGAGGGTTCAGCTGTTTGGTGCCGTGAAGTTGAAACCATGGGTTGGTTTGAGAATGGCTCAAATCAGTTGGGTCTTAATTGAGTTAGACCTCAAGCATGATGCCAAATCCGGGGCAGTAATTAAATGACAAGTTCAATGCCGGTAGAATATTGACCGCAATCAGTCAAAGGTTAGTTTTAATTATTGTTTAGCTAAATTTAATTTAAAATAGAAGTTTGTGAAATTATGATTATGCCCAGAAATTATGGTTAATTGTGAATTGACCTAAGCAATAAAATAATATTTAATTTAAATAAATTTAAAATAAAAAATTACCAAAATGTCCCTAAGTCGAAAAGTAGTTCGACGGACTCCGAATAAAATAAAGAATAGTGAATTTTTATTATGTCAAGCATTCTGGACTCAACCGTTGAGTCCGATTTGCAAAAAGAGGCCCCGAGAAATAAGACCCCGTAAAAGTGCAAAATGACCGTTTTGTCTTTTTTAGTACAAAAGTTTGAATTGAATTCTACGAAAGCTTAAACCGACTTTTTTCGACATTCCAGACTCAATGGTAGAGTTTATTTTAGTAAAATAGAAACTCATGATATAAAAGCATAAAATTTGATGAATAACATAATTCAAGTAGAAAGAGACTGGGTTGTGTTTCATAATTTTAGGGACACCAAAAGGCAAGGAGAAGGCAATCTAGACCTTCCAGTTGGGGACAGTAAAAAGGGACTGCATTCTCACTGATTAGTTCGGCTACACAGCGAGCACGATTTCTTAGGGTTGAGACAAACCCATTAGGTATGATATTTTGCTAAGTAAGAAACAGGGTTAAGTTTAAAAGTAATTTCCATGTTGATTTAACAATTCGTATGTTTATTCGATTGTTTATGTGCTTATGTGTTTCCTGCCATTTTTTTGGGAGTTTATTAATTGATAAACGTGAGCCATGACTATATGTGTATATTCCATGTGTTGGTACGTTATGTGATTTACATTCTCTAATAATTGTTAAAATCATGAATACGTGACTTAAGTATGTGTTTAAATAGAATATGTATAGTATACACACATGAGGAAGGAATTTTGTGATTTAAATGTTATTGTTGCTTTAAGTGTAATGCATTATTTGAGGCATGCTTCATGTGTGGATAAAATGCTTCAGTGAGATTGCATTGTTGCATGGTGAAATCAAAGCATGTTGGCATAGTGTGATTCCTTGAGAACATGGTGTGAGTTGAGCACTTGGTGCTGTGCATTATGAGGGTGTAGATCCTATGGTGAAAAACCCAAAATTGGCCATTGGTACTCATGTCAATGGGGACGGACTGTGAAGTGAGACATATAGGTGGTACTCATGCCAGCGAGGAAGGACCGTAAAGTGAGACATGGGTGTGGCATAGAGTTTGCATGGGTGCGTCATGCATTTTGTTAATATACTGCATTGATGAATTAGAAGACATGTAGATGTAAATGTACACTCGCACATGCCACGCTTTAATTTTGTTCCTTGCGTTAGCATTGTGTCATACCAGCAGTTGAGCTGACCCATTCGTGGGCTATCATATTACAGATGACGCCCCAGGTACATGAGACTTGATGAAGTCTTGAAGAAAGGAGGAGAAAAGAACTTAGAAGTATATTTGGCCCTTGGGGCATGTCTTGAGATGTAAGGGCTTAAGCTCAAATGATATGAACAACATGTTTATTGAATATATTTTACATGTTTATATGTTGAAGGAAATGAATGTATGTCCAATTGAATCCAATTAAATTGTCTTTCATTTACTTTCCTCGTTTCCTTTAGTTCGCCCCCGGGTTCATGGAAATTCGGTGCGTGACAGTAAAGCACTACGTGTGCAATAATTAGAATTGAGAAAAAAAAAGCACTTGACCATTTTATACACACTTGAAAAAAAAAAAAAACAAACAAGTGTAAAATTTTACACTTTCAAATAAATATGATAATATGGGAGCATAGTCAAATATGTTGACTGCTTTTGCCAACTCCCCACCCCTAAAGGGAAAGTAGGGAAAACACTATGTAATAATTAAGATTGAGAAAGAAAAAACATGACCATTTTATGCATACCTGGAAAAGAAAAAGAAAAGAACTTTCAAGTTACGTTTAGATCACAAAATGACAAACATTCTTAAGATGTGAGAACATTTAATGAAGATCACAAAATGCCACTTTGATTTAAAAACCTTCAACAACTTTCATTGGAGATCCAATATGTTTGCATAGTGGGTGGTAGCATGAATGTTAACTGAATAGCTTATGAATACCAATGGCATGAGAGACCTATAACTATGATCACAAAAAAACTAAAAAAAAAAAAATCTGCACAAAGTTTGGTTAAACACTGATTAACCTTAATCGCAACGATACCAGATGGTGATATGAAAGGGTATTGTGCAGATTTGTGATGACGAATTGCATAGTAAAGGTTGTAACACCTGTGGCGGCAGTGGATGGAGATGAATTGTAGAGACGATAGGAGAAGATGGAGTGTCGTCGTGATCAGTGGTGAAAAGGGAAAAGAGAAAGATCGAGATAGAGAGGGAAAAGAGAGTTGGGAAAAAAATAGGGAAGAAGAATATGGAAGTAGGGTTAAATTATATTAAGGGTATTATTATCATTTATAAGAATTATTTAGTGCCACCACATCAAAAATGGATCTCAATTTAAAAAATAAAAACAGATTGTCCTATATCTCATAAATGAAAAATATCTAGACTCTACAATAATTAGATATCTTTTAAAGGGACTTAAGACTAATTAACCCTTAATTTTAATCCTAATACAACTAAGACTTCTAATCTCATTTAAATTTATAATATTTTTTCAACTAAGATAAAAACTCATAGTTTCATTAATAAATAATTACCCAACTCTTATCTAAGATAAAGGCTTATCCAAAACATATCAAATCTCACGTCTTTTTATTTTTTTGGCCACCACTCTATTATTTTTATGGTTTACTACTCAATGTGTCAGAGACTCACATATATATATATATATATAATATTAATTCTAATTCTAATGTGATTAAGGCTTCTAATCCCATTCAAATTGATAATATTATTCCAACTAGGATAAAAACTAGTTCCACTAATAGTTAATAACCTAACTCTTATCTAAAATAAAGACTTATCCAAAACATATCAAATACTATCATAATTCAAAATTAAGAGTCCTACTAAAATTGTACTAGTTTGATATAATTGGCCAATATATGACTTTTGTTTTATTAGCTATCATTTGTTCCAAATACATAGTTCAGATTTGATCAAACTTTTTTGTCAAAAATAACATTTCGCCATTAGAGCATAAATGTCAAAACAATAACTTCTTGGTGTTGTAGTATCGCTAAAATTTAGTTTTAGCATGACTAAAATGAGTTTTACCATTGGAGTCCCTCTAATTGGCTATGGCATTTGCTGTATTTGTTTTTTATTTTTTTTGGGTTGTTTCAACACTGTTATTACAGTCAACCCATTTATTATTAATAAATATTGGAGATTGAAAATTTATTAATTATTAAAGTTATTAATTATGAAGTTTTTTATATTTTTGTTAACCAATAAGTGTTTCTTATATGTAAATGATATTCAGTAAACAAAAATACCTTTTACATAACTTTCAACGATATTTTAGTTTTTCACAAAAAAAATACATATCATGCTTAATTTAAGGTATAAAAAACTCTTAATATTCTTTTTAAAGTAAAGAAGTTGTCTTTTCTAGTGTCATAATGATGCGGAACGAAAACGTGAAGGAGAATCAAACATGTTGAATTCATTAGACAGCAAGTAACATGTGAGCTCCTCACCTAACAAGAGGAAAAAAATTTCTCTAAAATTTGTAATTAATATTTGTTGATAAAAAAACTTAACCATAAAGACTTATTGTATCATATTTATAATGTAATACCCCGAAAATCCAATAGAACGCAGATTATACCCCAACCTAATGAAAGTAGATTATGTGATGTTAATAATTCGAAATAACTCAAAATACGGTAAGCCATAACGGGATTTATTATCCTAAGGTATGAAATTAATCCAGAACACCAAAAATGGGCATACTCGGGAAATTGACAACCCGGTCAACCGAGTGTCAAAATGGACAAATGAGGTCAATATGGGAATTAAGTTTGAAAATAATATAATATAAAGTATAAACGGGGACCCAAAACCGATAAAAATACATAATACTACTACCGACCCCGGCTTTAAGCCAAATTCACCGATATGCCATAAAGTAAGATTTCATAAAATAAAATATTAATATGATGAGATATATCGAAATATGAAATACGGTAATACGTATATACATGAAGATATATAATATATCTATAATAAAATAACTACACATATTTTTTTTTATATATATATATATATATATATATATATATATATAAGCTAGAAGCTTCCAATGGAAGCTGATGGAAAATTAGAGAGGCCAAAAGTATGTATATCTATACAGATATATATATGTATATATATAAATGACAGTGGCAGCAAAAACTGCTGGAAGGTGACCTAATATATATATATATATCAATTTATCCCTTCAATGTAAGTTCCATTGTTGTAGATTGGTTTGACAACAAACTTTCATTATGTAAATATGGTTTCGTTTTCTCTTGTTTTTCTGTAAAACTTTTTTTTTTTTTTTTTGCTGTTATATAGAAGATTGATGGCTATGTTTTACCTAAATTAAGAATCATTTATGCTCCAAATATTACATTATCTGATCTAATATTTGATTGTGTTTTGAACGTAATACCATTGCTCAGATAGAAAGTCCTTTTTTTTTTTATAAATATATTCCATTTTAAAATGAGAAGACAAAATTAGCAATTAGTTATTTTGTTAGTTCAGTTAGACCTTAAAACTTTTCTTTTTTTATCCTGCAAAAATGGAGTTCCAATTCAAGACCATCAAAATGAAAAGGATGGTAAGGAACTCAACACATTCAATCATATTCATTTATTTTGTAGTCCAAATTTTGCCCCGTAATCTACCTCAACCTTATATCCTCTGTTATCACTGTCATGCTATCTTGCTGAATGAAAATGAAGAGTTAATTAGTGTTAAGTCTCTCAAAAATATGCAAAATTATTATAGAGTCCATACTTGATCATTTTCAGTGTAAAATCCACTTTATTATTTTTCAGTCCATATTTCGATGGATAGATCTATTTTAACGGCCACGATACCACAGATTTGACGGCCATTGCGAACCCAGCAAAACGTGGAGAATTTGGTGTCTTCAATCAATTCACCGAACTGTTTTCTGTGAATGAACTTGCAAGACTTGTCACCAAAGCAGGAGAAAAGCTTGGGCTTAATGTGCAAAACCATATCGGTGCCCAACCCAAGAGTAGAGGCAGAGGAACATTACTACAATGCCAAGCACACCAAACTTGTGGAGTTGGGTCTTAAACCACACCTCCTTGCAGACTCTCTTCCTGAGTTGCCGCTCAACTTTGCTATAAAGTTGGAGGATTGCGTTGACACAAAACATATAATGGCCAGTGTCTTGTGGAAAAAAATTGGCGTGAAGTCAATGACTGTTGCGGTGTAGGCAAGTAGATTGGGTAGAGAGACGTCAGCATGAGAGTCATTTGGTTGTATTTTTGGCATTGTGGTGTTGTATCTCTTAAACTTTTTATTCAATTGGAATCCTCAAGTTTTAGATTTACGAGGGAAAGTGTGTACTCCGACATTAACTAGCTTTTTTGTTTAAAATTCACAATTATATTAATGAAATGATTGTCGTTAATAAATTCAAAGAAAGAGGCTGATATGTTGATTAACAATGCTGAGGTAGAATCACTTATATGTTGATTAAGGCACTCTTCGATAAAAGTTACGTCATTTCTGTGAGACTCTAAAATTTTACAGTTTTATTATTTGTGAATTTTTAATCACCGTAATTTAAATATTGATTTTAGTTTGATAAATTTTCACTATCTTGAAAATTTTACAATTTTCCTATATATTGTGTTTTATTTAAAATTTTCTTATTTATTTATATGGTATTTCTTAAAATAAAATATAATAAATAAATAAGAAAATACGAATATAACATGTTATTTATATGTTATTATATTGTCGTAGATACCTAGTAATTAAGAATGAAAAGAAAAAATTCTATGATAGAAATTTCTACATTATCATCCTTCTTTAATTAATTTCATTTTCTCCAATTTTAAATCCCCAAATTTCAAATTCAAGACATGCAGTACAAAAAGATCAAGTGACGGTGGATCTAAATTTCTATTTACAAATTATCATTTCAAGATATGTGACATTATAGAAGTTTTAAGTGTATTAAATTATGTAATTAATATAATAAAATGATTCATTTTGAGATATAAAATTTAGAATAGAAATTTAAAGAGTGTAGTTAGGAAATTTAATGATTCATTTGACAAAAATAAAGACTAGCATCAATAAATTCAAATTATGTGTAAGATTGAAATGGCACCCAAATGTCAAATCGTCGAGTGATGTTTCGATTTCGCATGGAA
Source organism: Nyssa sinensis (assembly GCA_008638375.1). NCBI lineage: Eukaryota > Viridiplantae > Streptophyta > Magnoliopsida > Cornales > Nyssaceae > Nyssa > Nyssa sinensis. The sequence goes on from CM018050.1 coordinate 26,581,864, forward strand.
ATCAAAACAGAGTCCTCTGTGTAATTTCCATTTTATTTAATTTGAAGACACAAAAGAAATGTAATGTGATATATTATTGAGATATTAATGTTACTTGTTAATCATTTATCCATACTCTAATATTATTGGACGAATTTCAAACCCATGGAAAACACGTTTGGAACCTGAACTAGATTCTAGATTCTAGATTCTAGATACACAAGTCATGTTTCTGACATTAGAAAGTTGAACAATTTTAAAAGATTGAACTTCTAAATTGAGAAAAGCATAAACAATTTAGAAAGATGCTAACTTGAACTCTATACAAAGCAAATTAAAATTCCTTTACAACTTTGGTCAATTTCTATGGTTCCCTTCTATTCTTCAGCGCCAGGCAAGAACTACTCAAGAATATATATATATATATATATATATATGTATGTATGTATATTATTTGGTTATTGAAGCAACATATCTGAGTATCAGCGATTACATCACATCTTTAGAAGCGTTTAATTTCTTGTGGCTTTGCAAAGAATATATACTTGGACTCCCCATATTTTTCTTACTTCAATAACATACTAGCTAACTAAGGGCTCTATATAATGCCATATTCATAGTTCTCCAACCACAAAGCTTGCTGCAATATCATTCCATTTATTATCTATATATCTTCTTGTCTAAACTGAAGATTCCATTTCCACTAGTTAGAAAAGCAAATGGCAGAAACAACTCTTACTGTAGTTGTCGAGACAATATTCCAACAGCTGGGATCCCTTGCTTTCCAAAAGATTGGAATGGCTTGGGGTGTCAAAACTCAGCTCCAAAAGCTTAAAAAGACATTATCCACGATCAAAGTCGTTCTTCTAGATGCAGAGGAGCAGCAGAATTAAAGGAGATTAGGGATAGATTAGATGAGATTGCAGCAAATAGGAGAAATTTTCACTTCATGGAGCGATTTTATGACACACGAGTTGAAAAAAGTGTGACAGATGAGACTTATTCCTTTGTTCTCTCATCAGAAGTTATTGGAAGAGATGATGATAGAGTGAGGATTATAAAACATTTAGTTGACCCAAGTGATGAGCATCTTTCTGTGATTCCCATAGTTGGAATAGGAGGTCTAGGAAAGACCACCCTTGCACAACTAGTCTATAATGACCAAAGGGTAGTTGGTTATTTCAATCCAAGAATATGGTTGTGTGTATTGGAAGATTTTGATTTTAAAAAGCTTATTGAAAAAATTATAGAATCCGTAACTGGAATTAACTATTGCGATCGCAGTTTGGATTGGTTGCAGATCTGCCTTCGAAATCACTTGGGTGGGAAATGTTTTTTACTTATTTTAGATAATGTGTGGAATGATGATATTAATCAATGGGTGAAATTGAAGGACTTGTTAACATGTGCTAGAGGAAGTTAAATTTTGGTAACTACACGTAGTGAGAAGGTTGCGTCCATTATGGGCACGGTTGAAGCATACCAGTTAGAAGTTCTTAAAGAGGATGATTGTTGGTCATTATTTAAGAAATGCGTGTTTAGAGAAGGTGAAGAGCATAAGCATCCGAAGCTTATAAAAATTGGGAAAGATTGTTGAAAAGTGTGGTGGGCTTCCTTTAGCGGCCAGAACTTTAGGTCGCGTGTTGTTTATGAATATTGAGGAACGTGACTGACTGTTTGTAAAAAATAATGACATTTGGAAATTGCCTCAAAAGAAAGATGATATTTTGCCCATATGGAGGTTGAGTTATGATCAGATGCCATCCTGTTTAAAACAATGCTTTGCATATTGCTCAATATTCCCAAAGAATTCTGTTATGACTAGGGAGGTATTGATTGGTTTGTGGATTGGACAAGGGTACATACAATCAATTGATGGAAGTCAAGAACTAGATGATATTAGGGATCAGTACTTCAATGAGTTAGTCTCCATGTCCTTCTTTCAAGGTGTATGTAACACCCCGACCCAAAGGCACCTGAGCAATTGGCTCGTATTTCGAAATTTAAAACTATAATTTAATTCAAAATTTGAAAAGCCCGAGTAATCAAATTCAATGCCAATAAGTGAAGAACGTATATATATATATATACATGTATGTGTGTGTGTGTGTGTATATATATATATATATATATATATATATATATATATATAAATGGGAGGCTGTCATGCATGCAACATGTGTTGTGTGTGTGTTAGTGTGTGATATTATATACAATATATGTATAATACGTATAATATTTTGTAGCTTTAAATGCTGTAAGACAAAGAAAAGAAAAAGAAAAACAGAAAAGAAAACAGAAATATTAGAAGTAAAGGGTCAACAAAGAGGGCTCGAGGGGTGTAGAAACCAAGAGAGGAAATGACTAGGGCGGTGGAGTTGTGATGATGTGTGTATATATATATATATATATATATAGGTGTGTGCGTTGGTTAGAAAACCAGAAAGAAAAGACTGATTAGAAGGGCTGTAAGCATTGAGAGAGGGTTTAGAAGCTGAGACAAGAAAGAAACAGAAGTGGAGAAAGAATACAGCAATTTGGAAATACAGAAATAGGTATGTCATGTTTAAGTTTCTGTTTTAGAATTTTTAAAGCATGATAGTTAGATTTGATTGTTGGGTCTTGTAGAGCTTGAAACATAGAAAAAGTTGTAAAAAGAATCAATGAAAAAGGTTAAGAACTGAGCAAGATAATCCTAGTTGCAGGTCAAGAGGATAAAAATTAGATTATGTAATTTTATGTTTAAAGCTTGAATTCAACCATGAGGAACTGATCCTCAATGGTGCAAAAACTAGTTAGGGTTTAGATTAGATTAAAACAGTGAAAGAAAAGCTTCGAAAATGGAAAAGTACAGTTGGCCAGAGCCACGGTTTTTGGCCATTTTGTGAAGATCTAATGGATTAAATGAAAAATAAATCTTAGAAATAGAATCCCTAAGAAAAACTAAGAAAAAAAACATTTAAAAAGTAATGAAAAACCATCGAAAAAGGTCGCCGTCGCCTGAGATGGCGACGGAACCCTACCGGGCCTTCAATGGGAAATCGAAGAAGACAGTGAACAGGGTTGTCTAAACGATACCGTTTGGTGCTTAAATGGACTTAAGCTGCGTCGTTTAAAAGTGTTACTGTTTTAAATTTAAAAAGCGAATTAGGACTATTTGGTTATTAGTTTAAGAAATCGAATTTAATGCATTGGGCCTGGACTGGAATAGCCTATCATCGGATTGGGCTCTTAGCCACTGTTTGGCTTCAGAAAAATTAGAAAAAAATGGTGTAGAGGCGCAGCACCTGCATAAGCCCAAGCCCAAGCTGTTTTGACAGGAAAGCCCGTGTTAACTCTGGTGCCAATATATATATATATATATATTATATAATAACAATATTAAATTAATTTAATAATAAGAAAATAATGCGAAGTCTAAAAAATAGTAAAAGTATAGTGTTTTCTTTATGTGTCAAGTATTCTGAGACCAATGGAGGGTTCCGTTTTGCGAGACGAGGTCCCTAAAAAGTAAATACAAGTAAAAGTGCAAAATGACTATTTTGCCATTTTTAGTACCGAAGTCCAAATTGAAATCCGTAAAAGCCTAAACCGACTTCCTTCGACATTCCGGACTCAATAGTAGAATCTGTTTTACCAAATAAGATACTTAGAATATTGATGTATGAAATTGATTAGTTCTAGAGATGTCACGCCCCGAATTTCCAACCAAACCCGGGGACGCGACTAAAGCGAAATAAATAGATAATTAAATAGACGAATAAATAAATAAATACCAATTTAACTGATTTAGATACAAGCCTACATACATTCCCGTTTTAAAAAATTTCGGCAGAACCTCCTTTGTTTTTCGAGCCTTTTCTCCCCCTGATAATCACAATACATCATATATATACAAACACATCACAATCCATCCTCACTCGATGGCCACAACTTTATCAAAGTTAAATATACATTGCCTACTTATACAACCGAAGACAATTAAATAGATACACACGTACATACGTTCACTTCGGTCAATATATATATATACATGTCTTTGGGCTTAAGCCCGTACATCATAATACATGCCTCACGGGCCAAATATCCTTCTAAGTTCGGGTCTCCTCCGCTCTGTGAGACTTCCTCAAGTCTCAGGTGCCTGGGGTGTCATCTGAAAATGTTGCCCACGAATGGGTCAGCTCAACTGCTGACATGATACAATGCTAATGCAAGGAACAAAATGTAAGGCGTGGCATGTGCAAGTGTACATTTATCTCTATATGCCTTCTAAATCATCTATGCATGGCAATAATAACAATCCACATGCCTTCCACATCATCTATGCAATATAACGACAATAATCCGCATGCTTTCCAAATCATGCATACCACATAATGGTAATGAATCCATATGCCATCCAATTGTCCATGCAATGTAATGACAATGCACATGAACCACCCACACAACTCTATGCCACATGACAATGCATATGAAATACTCACACAACTCTATGCCACATCCATGTCCACTCTATGCATGTCATGTCAACACCATGCATGTCATGTCTCGGTTTACGGATCGCTCCCGATGGGTAGCCGAGTAACCAACACCTGTTCACGGATCGCTCCCGTTGGGTAGCAGGCACCAATGCAATGGCCGATTTTGGGTTTTTCACCACAGGATCTACACCCTCATAATGCATAGCACCTCGTGCTCACCCACCATATGTCATCAATGAATCACACTATGCCAGATGCCATGATTCCACCATGCAATGCCACAATCTTAATAAAACATTTCTTGCCAACACATGCAGTATGCTTTAAGTAATGCAACATATTTAAAGGAACGATATCATCTGAATCTCAAAACTTTTTTCGCAAGCCTGTATGCCATGAACAGTCAAATTAAACACATGCTTGATTCACACAATCACAATCTCAACAATTCACAAAGAACACATAACTCCATAAAGCACCAATACATCAAACTATCACACCTTCCCAAACATATGATATATCAACACGAATGTAAGCCAAAACATAATAATCTAAACTCAGAAGTACGATCCATCTTCACTATAGCAACAAATTATAAAACAATTCAAAGCACATATCAGAGTATATAAGTTATCAATTCTGGGTTCTTCAAGCAGTTATATTCTACGTGATTCCCTAATCATCAAATCAATACATGCATAGAGCAATCAACATGCAACTTATTCCTAAACTTAATCCTATTCCTTACTTAGCAAAATACCATACCTGACTAGGGCGCGTCTCAACCCTAGAAAGCTGTGTCCACCACTCAGTCGAACTAACTAGTGAAAGACTCAATCCTCGTGCTATATCTGTCTAGGAGAATGAATCGTCTTCTCCTTTCCCATCAATGTTCCTTGTCTGGTTGCAGTCAATATTCCACCCGTACTGAACTCATCATTCAATAACTGCTAATGGCTCACTTGCTAAAGCCCCAAATAGCCAACAGTATTCTTTACTTGACAGTGGCAGTTATGATGCAAATCAAGCTAGCTGCTTCAGAATTTGGCATCGGTTGGTTGGAGTTTTAACTAGTGTAGCTGACACATATTTGGGATGCATCCTGTGAATCAGAATAAGCAGTCACTGGGCAACAAACTCTTGTTTGTTTGCAGACAACTCTCCACCAGAACCCATGAAATAATTTGTGGTCTCATTTATGCCGGAAGTCCCACCAAATTAAACACCGGAAACCAGAGGTAACCTGATCAGGAAACTGCTCACCAATTCTCAATTGCTGCTCTAGCAGTCCCGGTTCTGCAGCACAAGCCTTCTTCTTCCCACCAACAAACCAGATAGTAACGATAATACTAAATCACGCCAAAATCCCAATTCAGAATTCAGCCTCTACCTGTCCTGTCCTTCAGTTTCCTCAGTAATCAAAATGGAAGAAAAAATATATATATAGCGACAGAACCCGTTTTCATTCCAAGATCACCCTCTGACCCTTTCCCCCATTTCTAGTTCCCACACGGATGTTATATTAGCACAATCTCAGAGTTCTATCTAGTAAATGGTCAATCACAAACATCTGTTACATGCCAAATTTTCTTGAAAAGCCATACCAGTATAAAGCAATTCTATTTGTCATGTACGCTTGTGAGATTATGCAAGCCAGCCCATTCAAGCATTCCATCAATTTTCTCAATTCAAGCCGCAACCCAACAGATTATACTACAACAAAAAAAAAAAAAAAAAAACATCATCTACATTCAATCCCACTCAGCGCTGCAGCTGCTTCTTGATTTCAGAAATTCCCATTTACTGCAACATGAGACGGCTTCTACTTGATGCTACAATAGCATCAAACTGACCCAATCCCTCCGGTGCTGCTGTTCCAAAATTCATAGCTTTAATCACCTGATATCAGACCATACTCCTTCAGGTTTTTTTTTCTTTTTCCTCACCCAACCTCAGTTGGCCACTGCCGCTACACCAACTCCTCACTGTTGCTCCAAAAACATCCAAGCGGACCCAACGTGATTTTTCCCCAGGTCTGCTGCTGCGTATTCCTTCAATCAGCAACTGCTTCCAACAGAAGATTCTCAACAACCCATTCAGATCTTGCAACATCATCTTCACTCAATCATCAAATTAACCCCCAAAGGCTCTTTACCGTCTCTGCCGCTACTGCCATCTTCTTCTCTAATTTCCTCCAATTTTTCCTTTGCTTCAACGCCATAAACAAACACACACATATATTTATACAATATAAATCTCTCCTGCTCGCACAAAGATCCAACACCACAACATCACCAGATCGAAGTCTTCCTTTCTAGAAATCTCAACCACCGCGTAATCAACAGCCTCTGAGACCACGCCGTTGATGACTGTCTTGTCTGCCGTTTCTGATCCACCTCCATCGCTGCTCCGTCGCCATCCCCACCTCCATCGCTGCCTTACCCATCAATCCAAACCGCATCAGGATCCTTCCATTCTGCTTCTCCCTCTCTTTCTTTCTCTTCCTTTTCTTTTTCTACCGACATCTAGAGGCTGCCCCTTTTTCTCACGCTTTCCAGCTTCTCCCAGAAGCTCTCTGCTTTTCCTCTTATATATATATATATATATATATTATAATCGTGTGTGTTTGCCAGCAACTTCCTTGAAGTTTCTTGGTCATAATATTCTATATATATATATATATATAATCTTATATATATAAATATACAAAATCTAATATATTTATTGTTGTTTTAACATTTTATTTCATAAAATATTAATCTATGAAGACTCGGCATCATAATTATTTTCGCTGTATCGGTTTAATATTTTATTCTATAAAATATTAAATTACAATATGCCGATAAAGCCGAGAATTTATTCTGCCAACATTGGGTCCCTGTTAATGCCTTATTTAGTTTCACATAATTCCCATAATCAAATTTGAATAAAACTAAAATAAACAAATAATTAAATACTAAAAAAAATTTTCCCCATTTTTCCAGGTCTCTACAAGAGATTAATGCGCCTAAGACTTAAAGAGGCTACCAAGAGAATGTAACTAGAATAGAAAGAGATTTAAATGATAATTAAATCGAGTGATATTATAGAATGTAACCTGATTTTGAAATGTGATTATAGGAACCTTCAACTAAAGGAAGGGTTTTTGAGTAAAAGCCCTTGGATTTCAGGTGAGTATTTTCATAACATATTGAGGCAGAATTTCATTATAGATATAAATATTGAACTCTTTTATGATGTATCGACATATGATATCATTCTTCCTTTATAGCCTTTGTTAAACAGCTATATTGTATATGTTTTGAATGATCTATTGACAACTATATTGTCTTCTTTGACTTAAGAAAATGTGTTCGTAAGATACTCAAACGTTATATGGTTTTCTTACAAATCTTTGAATTGTTTTAACTAAATACCAAATAAGAAACTTTGATTTGAGTAATTGAATTGCTATTGATGATTATTGATTTTGGATATGATTTTGATGCTTTGGATAGAACATTCTTCTATGATTGGTTACTATTTAATAATTTGTGACTTATCGAACCCTACCCACGGGGTATATTGGTGGTGAGCCGGTGTGATACGGCATATCGAACTAGTCTATCGATCTCGGTCAGCGAGGTTCTAATTTTCTGGCCATAGAAGTGGAATATATGAATTTGAATATGAACCATGATTGAATATGATTTATCGAACTATGACATTATTGAATATGATTTATTGAATTATGTTATTGAATATGATTTATCGAACTATGTTATTGAACTATGATTTATCAAATTATGTTATTGAACCATGATTTATCGAACTATGTTATCGAACTATGATTTTGATTTATCAAACTATGTTATTAAATATCAATTTACGATTATCATTGAATTGAGATTTATTGAAAGTGAATTTGATACCATTTTCTTATTTGTTATAATTTAAGATAACATATGATATATGATCACTGACATTTCAGTATTGAATTATATAGTAGTTTTGAAACCCTCGGTATGTTATGGAATACTCACGAGCTGTTGAGCTCATACGGATTTTTATCCAATATATTTCAGGTAACGATATTGGCAAGGGAATAGCAAGTTCAGTCAAGATAGCCGAGAGCTTATAAAGCTATGAACCCTTTTTGTATTAAGATTATGCTAGACATGATGTAGTTATTTTTGGTAATTATGGAATGTATATCGAATATGACGTCAGTAGATTTTGAGAATTTACATCATGTATTTTTGTAGTCACTATGGAATATAGATGAATGACTGATTGATGTTGAATTGTATATTGACGCTTCCGCAATAGAAAAATAATTTTATTCTACTGCATTTGATTAAATGGAAATGAGAAAAGTATTGTGATCATTGAAAAAGGTCTCGGTGGCTGATTACGAACCCCTAATCCGCATAGGCTGGATTCCGGGTCGTGACAGTGTAGATCAAGCTTTTGACTCCGAAATAATATCATGTAAATTGCACGATCTTGTGCTTGATCTTGCGCGGTCTGTAGGAGGTTTAAAGTGGTTAATTGTAGATTCAAACACCACGATGGTAACAGAAAGAGCTCGACATTTACTTTTTAGAAGTGGTTCTGAAGGGAAAGAATTTCCTACATATTTACCAAAGGTTAACAAGGTTCGATCTCTGAATTTCTTGTCAGATTTAAGTTTTTCCGGGTTTGAGAAATTGCCGAATTCCATTGGTAAGTTGAAGCATTTGAGGTATCTTTCCCTACAAAGCAATCATCGCATCAGATCACTCCCTAATTCGATTTGTAAGCTTCTGAATTTGCAAATTTGGGATCTAATTAATTGTGACAAACTTGAGGGGTTGCCTAAAGACATTGGAAACTTAATTAATCTCAGAAGATTGTATTCAACTTCACAACAATTGTGCTTAGCGGAGAAAGGGCTTCAAGGTTGGACTTCTCTTCGATATTTGTGGCTTCACAGATGCAAAAATTTAAAATCATTATCTGAAGGAATCCAACACCTCACTGCACTTCGAGATTTGAGAATTGTTGAATGTCCAAAAATATCTTCTCTCCCTAGAAGTATGAAATGCTTGACATCCCTCGAGGAATTGGTTATTCATGATTGTCAAGAGCTTAATTTGTTGAACATTGATGAAGAATGCATAAACTGCCTACGGTACCTTCGAACACTAGATATCAGCAGGCTCCCGAAGTTGGTGGCTCTACCCCAGGGACTCCATAAGCTTGCTTCCACTCTTCAATATTTATGTATAAGAAATTGTCCTAATTTGGCGACATTGCCAAAGTGGCTTAAAAATCTCACATCCCTTCGAGTTCTTTACATTGACAATTGCCCCAATGTGTTGTCTCTACCCGATGGGATGGATCGTCTCAATTCATTACAACAATTGAGCGTTATTGGGAGTCCCCATTTGAGTAAAAGGTGCGAACTAGGAACAGGTGATAATTGGCCTAAGATATCTCACGTTTCTAAGATCTTTCTTTGACATGTGAGACTTCGATTTTCGTCTTCATATCATTCATCTTGATCAGGTTCATAAATCTAGCTCTTACTCTACTTTTGTTAATATTATATATAATTTTTTTCCAAATCCAAATCTCTAGAGCTATCTAATTTTCATATCTCAGTGGCACGGAGGGTGCAAATCTAGAGCTCTCAATTGGGATTTCGAAACTTCAAATAGCATTCTGTGGGCATTGACTGTCAGCGACATATTCTCCACGTGGATGGTGTCTAATTCTCTTTCATTTGCTTCAGAACTTCTTGTTTCGGACAATTCTCCTCGAGTTTGTTGTATTTGTCTGTGTTCGTGTATGTATATATTTTTTTTAATTTGTTTTTCACTCCTTTTAAATATCAAAAGGTGGTGTTGTTGTATCTGTAATATGATACTGCATGTTTTTAACCCGAACTCAAATTCCATTGGCCTTTATATTGATTTGGATCAATTTTTGTTCATGTTCTCTAATATCTAATTGGTTACACAAATTAGAGCTTGTTTTGCAATCATGTATAGTATTTATATGGCTCCAATTGGATCAAAAGGGCTATTATATGGACTTACAAGTCCATGTCAGTATTGTGCAGGAAATACCTATTTTGGGTAAAAGCATCTTTTCAGGTAACAACTATATATTCACATAGTTTTATATTTTGGATCAAATTTTTTTTTTTGTAATAATATTAACTTTAAATTATAAGCATTTCACAACTCTAATATGTTGACAACATGTGTATCCATTCTCGGTCATTCTTAAGGAAATTGGCCTAGATTTCACTTGACAGATAAGAATTTTATAATATAACACAAAAGGACCTTGGTTTTTTCCTTTCATACCTCCTTTGATTGTTTCCTAATGAACAATTTTTTTTCTCTCTCTGTGGATTTGACTCTTTAAGACTTCTCGATTTGTTGCTATTATAGACACAATGTGTTCTGGGATGACCAAGCTACTTTAGAGAGGTTTTGATTCTGCCAATGATGCAAAACTAGCTACCTAGTTAACTCTCTTTTTCGGCATTGAAGATGGATGACGGCAGATCAACAGAAGAAAATGGTGAAAATTTCTAAGAGTGTAATTGGGGGAGTAGCTGAAGATATGAAACCTATGAATTCCATTCGCAGCAAATTTGAAATTTGGTGGAGCACTTTATTTTCTGTTCAAATAAACTCATAAATGAAGTTTTACTTTTACCTCTAATGTTGTGCTGGATGTTTGTCTCCCCTACTAGGATAGGAGGCCCTGTTTGCTTCAATTACTATGTAATTGTTGAGAAAATATGTATATAATTATTTTACAGACCTACAGTTTCTACCGGAGTTGTAATAAAAAAATGAGAGTATGCTACCTTTGTGACTATGTAAGATCAGATGTTACTGGTGGAGATAATGTGGATGGAAGCAAGGATGTTAGTGAGGATGTGACAATGGAATATGCAGCTTATAGTAAGGATGATTTGTCTATTTCTCTTTGTTGCCGAACAGTATTGATGATGCCAGAGAAGTCCTAATTCAGATAGTGTCAACAGTGCTTAATTCCCAATTAACAGATGCAAGCATCCAAAGCCGGCGAAGGTATATGAAAAATGCCAAAAACATTGATACATTTCACAAATAACTAGTGGTAATTAATGCATGTGAACAATTTAGACATTTAGATAAGATAATAAACAATTAAATCACATCACTGCATATAACATTTTTGTTTTCATTTTCTAAGACATTCAGAAAAAAAATGAGTTATAATATATGCAACATACAATTTGCATTTGTGAATGAATTTTTTCTTCCAACATCGTTAGAGATTGACATATGACTCATGAGGAGGTTTTGAATGATCGGCATATTTTGTCAAACTTCATAAGCGAATGTGCTTGAGTTCGATCAATTATTCTAACTAAAAACATAAATAAAAGAAAGATGGTACATAGTATAAAAAAATATACCACTTCCATGAAACAATGTAATTGTTTTAGTAAGGCTTCATGTGCTTAGCCAATACATTTGAAAAAAAGAGAGACTATTTCTTGAAATTTGGCCTCAGCTTCTTCTCTATATTCAACATTCTTATAATGGTGCCATGGCAAAGCAAGCTTCTTGTAAGCCTGTTTAATCTCTAATATAGATGAACTCTTTGAAACTCTCAAAAATTTCTACCGGTCCTTTCGTTTGCTCAACTTCAAAGATCTCTTAGCTCTCATCAGTGCTTCAGAAATATTTATAACCTGTAAAAACCATTGTGTGTAATATTACTTATAAAATTTCCCATTTATGTGGATTCTGAGAAAATAAATTCTGATGCTGCACTTTTTGACTCGCAACACGTGAGGGCTCCCTGACCTATAGAACACTCAGAAAGATGATCAGAGGACCACCGGATTGGCTTCGGCGGTAGCCGCTCCGATGCTTAAGTAAGTAAGGGAATTGAAAGACTGTATTGAAAGTCAAAGAATGAGCATCCAAATAAAAGCGTACCTCTAGGGTTTAATATATAGGCCGAAGCTTTCCTAAGTTGATTAGGATTCGACGCCATGAATATAGGGATATGATCATCGGAGATTGCAATTACCTTGTGGGGCATTGAGTCGTAGATGGAGATAATCATAAATGGTAGTTTCCGTATTGGAGACTGCTTCCTTATTCTCTGCTCGGGATCCGCTAAGGCGGTGACGAGATCTGAAGCTCTGGTCTGGACCCTGTGGTCAGTTCTGGATATATTTGTTTGGTCACTTCCGACCTTATGTGATGATCTGGATGTCATTGGCTGAGTGAGAATCATGCTAGCTGAACATAAATCGGACTGTGGTCATACGTGTCAAGTGTTGATTGGCCTGTCCTTTTATGGTATATCAGTTACTCCCCCCCCAAGTCCTAGTTTGATGTAAGTAACTAGGGCTAAGAGAGTTATGTATCTCGCTTGTTCGCCTTCCAAGACAATTGTTGGGGCGCCATTTATTGCGTAGTCGACGATTAAGTCTTTTCAAGGTCATAATTACACTGGGCGGACAGTTGGTTTTCTCGAGATCATCATTGTTCTGAACCGTCATGGCGTTTGGGCTTGGTGGGTCCCTTCTGATACCGTGTTTATAAATACGGGATGAGATTTTTGAAATGACCTTTCCCTCGACATTTTTACTATGCTATAAGATTTCATTCGCCATTGTTGGTTCGTGCGACCTTGAAGAATACAGATCCCCTAAGTGAAAACAGGTTCGACTGATTTTTCCCCCTTTCTTGCTTCTTTCTTCTTGAGTCTGAGAATAATGTCTGTTCCTTCGGAATCTCAAATTGTGAATGAGGGAGTAGGAGACCATTCTGAGATGGCTGGTCCGCCTGTTGTAAGAGATGTAGGTAACCCTGCTCTTAAAATTATTGAGGAGAGGCCTGTTGAACCTCCCCCTAGTCCAGGGGTTAGAATAGTTGATGCTTTCAAAGAGCCCCGAGACAGGGCCGGGGAGACCTCTGGTAGGTCTTCTCATAGAGAAGAGGGTGAGAGTGCCGTCACTCAAAGCCTCTTGGATGAATGGAGGGTGAAATTTGAATTTCCCCCAAATGTGACTTGCAGAGTTCCAGGACCCATGGACCGTCCCCAAGATGTTAAAGCCGGGGAGATTTGTGTTTTCCTTGCTTGGTTTGAAATGGGCTTAAGGCTTCCATTGCCGGATTTAGTCAGGCAATTCTTTTGTTGGTTCAAGCTCTGCCCCGCCGACCTGAATCTCAATCGCTGGCGGCATCTTCTAGGATTTATGGTACTGGGACACCTGAACAAAGTGGACGTGTCTCTGGACTTGATCCGTAGCAATATGGATTTGAAGTTCAAGCAGGCAGAGGGCCTCTACTATATGTCCTTCGAGAAGGGGTTCTGACCCCTGTCTTCCGTTTCTACTTCCAACAAGACGTGGAAGAAGTGGTACTTCTTCGTTGGAGGAGGATGGGAGCATAAGGACTTCTAGGCCGGAGAGACCTCGTCGTTTCCTTGTGTTACGGGCCATATGGGTGAGACTTATTCCCTTGGGTTTGCTTTAGCTTTGCTTATATCCTCAGAACTGACAAACTTGGTATTTTTCATTTCCTTTGTGCAGTCAAGAGTGCTCGGAAGAGGCCCGAGTTTACTAAGGCTCTGCAGGATCAGTACCGGGCTTTGCTTTCAACTTCTAACCGGGCTCATACTGTTATCGTCACTCCGGACCATGTGATGGCCACCCGTAGTGCAGAGTTTAAGAAGAGGCTAGCCTCGAGGTGGGAAGTGCCGAAGCCCCAAGTGGTGGGGGAGGCTTCCTCCCAAGCTGAGCCTGATGTTCCTCTAGAAGTGAAGAGGAGGAGATTGATTTCTGGTTCCCCTGAGCCCTCCCCTGCCGAGGCTGAGGAAGCCGAGCCTACCATTCCCGTATCGGCCGTTCCTCCTGCTCCTTCTGGTCCGAGCAAGAGGTCTAGGAAGGGGAAAGCACCTGCCGCACCTTCCGAGCCATTTGTTGAGCCGGATTATCAAATTGCCAAGAAGGCATTTGATCAGATATGGGCTCAGGGCCCACACCGGTACAGAGGGGATGATCCCTCCAAATTGATGACTGAGATGATGACTCTCCAGATGAAGGTAACTTCTGAAGCCTTTCCCTGACTTTCTTGTTTGCTCATTTGTTTTACTCTAATTTATCTGTCTTGCTTTATACAGAGCATGCATAGTTTAGCTGCTCTGATGGTGACCCCCATGGGCCTTGAGGAGGCCGAGAAGCTGAGGACGGAGATGAATGAGATGAGACTGGAGCTCGGAACAGCCCGTTCCAAAATTCAGTCTGCTGAAGAGGGTCTGAAGGAAGCTACCACCAGCCTTAAGGTAGCAGAGTCTGAGAGGGATATATTTGCTCAGACGGTTGAGAGGCTTGAGGCGGAGTTGGTTGGTCTCCGTAGTTCCATTGATCAGAAGGTTCAGGAGGCAGTTGGTCAAGCCAAAGCTGAGGCTGAGATGGAATTAAAAGATGAAGTTGATCAGATGGGTGATGACCTGATCCTGCTCGGCTTTGAGAATTTCCGAACTAGATTCCAACTTCAGTTCCCGGACTTTGATGTGTCATCAATCGTTCCTCCTGAACCTACCTCATCTCGTCCTGATCCGGATAAGACTGTTGGGGCTCGTGCCCTTAATTTGGAAGAGGACGCAGGCCCCTCTGGGAAATCCTGAGGCTTTATAGGCTTTTGATTCTTTTTTGATGTAGTGAATATATTTTCCCTTTTGATCAATAAGATTGACTTTTCTTCAGATTCTGCTTGTATTTTTCCCTCTTGTGAATTTTGTTGCAAGTGTGGCTGCTCTGAACCCTTTGCATGTTAGATCAAACAGTTGCTTTCTAATCTTCAATACTTGTCATTGAATAGTGAATATAGATCTGCCTTATTAAAATAAGACGAGAAAGTAGATATAGCCAGATAGATAGAGCCTGACAGAGTAGGAGTGGATCTCTATAGAGCTCTGAGATAGACTGCTCTGAATTAAGAGTCTGTGAGGTTAACCGAGCAGCTTGTGCTCGTTATTATGATGCTCGGTATGCTGAGTACTCGGGATTGGGATATATCCGATCTGTTTGGTCTTTGTTATATGTCTTGACCCGTCATGAAATAGTTAAGACCGGTAGGTCTGAATCTTTGAATGGGGGGTGTATTTACTTTAGACTTTGTTCCCCTCTTTATCGATTTGGGAGCTTAAGAACTGGACTGCGGTCTCTGTCTTGAGAATTCTGTACTCTGTCTCTTGGTATATTGAAGAGGCTTATTTAATGCACCGCTTAGTCATTCGACCGTCGTTTGGGTTTTCGAGGCCACTCTCTTTTTCATCGTTGCGACGGTTCAGTTGGGTGGCTTTTGGACTTCAAGGGTCTATATATATGGAAACGGGGCATACGGTTGCGCTCAACCCTTTTGCTCCCCGATTTGTTTGTGAGAGAAACCTCATATGCTGCCGGAGTTTCTCCCATTCGTCCGGAGATGATGGAAGATTCCTTGCCTGAGTTAGGAATAATGAGCCTGTGGCCGAGAGTTAACCTTCCTCTTTTTTCAGTCTCCAAGGAAGGATTGAAGGAGGCACAAGTCTTCTTGTTTCCTCTGGCATCCGGTCGAGATTTCTCCGATTAGTGGTGGCCCCTCCCTGATTCAACCGAGGCCTGGAGTGTTGGTGATGAAGACGAAGGTGAGTTGCCTTCCCTTCCTCACGCTCTGTCAGAGACCCTCGCTCCAAGTGGCTGGGGTGAAACAGACGGTGTGAAGAAGAAGATTGAAGGTGGGTTACCTTCTACCCCATGTGACTTGGCAGAGACCCTTGCTCTACTCTTCTGAGGAGTCATGCCGATTACAAAGGTGGAGAATGAAAAAGTCTCTTGGGGCCCACGGCCCCCATCGTCCATTGGTCATGGGACCAGTGATAGTGATGATGAAATGGCCTGGGCACTACTTGATGCAGACTGGGGTTCAGGGTTTCTTCCTTTCAAATGGAGCCGATGAAGGCGGTTTTGGAAGTTTTGGATCCTGTGCCCCTTTATCATCCCAAGAGAAGAGCCATTATGTTGCCAAGCATAGCTTCTGTAATAGCTTCTGTAGTAGCTTCTGTAATAGTGTCTTTGTACTGATGTAAATCTTCTGAGTTATCAATAAAGTTGAATTTCTTCTTCCCAGATCTGATATTTTCTGTGAATGTGCTCTTTTGAAGCTTAAGCGCCTTCTCATGCATTTCTGTTTGTTCTGAAAATAAATCAAAAAGCTTAGAAAAATGCCAGAGTCGACATACTTTACCTTTGGTTGAAACCATAGTACTGGTTTGTTTGGCAGATAAGCCAAATAATATAAGTATCAGATCCGAGGTGTTCCGATCTAGGAAACTTTGGTTGATAGATGCTCGGAACTTCTGCCTTTGGATAGACTGGATCACAGAATCTGCTAATTGAAGACGGACCAGGCTCGGAAGGCCTGTGCATTAAAGTAGTCTAGGCTCGGTAGGCCTACATATTTTATGAGCCAAGTATTTAAGATCTGTATAGCATGGACCAGACTCTGAAGGTCTGTGCACTATAGATGGACCAAGTCATGAGACTTGTGCATTAATAGATGGACCAAGTCATAAGACTTGTGCATTAATAGATGGACCAAGTCATAAGACTTGTGCATTAATAGATGGACCGAGCGAACACTCGTACATTATGGACCAGGCTCTGGAGGCCTGTGCATTAATAGATGGACCAAGTCATAAGACTTGTGCATTAATAGATGGACCAGGCTCTGAAGGCCTGTGCATTAATAGATGGACCGAGTGAACACTCGTACATTATGGACCAGGCTCTGGAGGCCTGTGCATTAATAGATGGACCAAGTCATAAGACTTGTGCATTAATAGATGGACCAGGCTCTGAAGGCCTGTGCATTAATAGATGGACCGAGTGAACACTCGTACATTATGGACCAGGCTCTGGAGGCCTGTGCATTAATAGATGGACCAAGTCATAAGACTTGTGCATTAATAGATGGACCAGGCTCTGAAGGCCTGTGCATTAATAGATGGACCGAGTGAACACTCGTACATTATGGACTAGGCTCTGGAGGCCTGTGCATTAATAGATGGACCAAGTCATAAGACTTGTGCATTAATAGATGAACCAGGCTCTGAAGGCCTGTGCATTAATAGATGGACCGAGTGAACACTCGTACATTATGGACCAGGCTCTGGAGGCCTGTGCATTAATAGATGTACCAAGTCATAAGACTTGTGCATTAATAGATGGACCAGGCTCTGAAGGCCTGTGCATTAATAGATGGACCGAGTGAACACTCGTACATTATGGACCAGGCTCTGGAGGCCTGTGCATTAATAGATGGACCAAGTCATAAGACTTGTGCATTAATAGATGGACCAGGCTCTGAAGGCCTGTGCATTAATAGATGGACCGAGTGAATACTCGTACATTATGGACCAGGCTCTGGAGGCCTGTGCATTAATAGATGAACAGTTTTAAGGAAGTAAAAGAAAAAAAAATCTTCATTGATAATACTTCCGCAAGTGTTCTACGTTCCATGGCCTAGGAACAGGTTTCCCAGTCGTGTCTTCAAGCCAGTAAGTGGTAGGTCGAACGACCTTCGTTACTTTGTAGGGGCCTTCCCAATTTGGTGACAACTTTCCCATGGTGGGATCCTTGGTGTTCTGAAAGACTCTTCTTAAGACGAAGTCTCCAACTTGAAAGCTGACTGTCTTGAGTCCTATCCTGGATTTATTGACCATTCTTTGTTGGTAGGCTTCCATCCTGATGCTAGCCTGATCCCTTCTCTCTTCGAGCAAATCCAAGTTCTCCATCAGCTGCTGATCATTGGATTCTTGCTCAAAGGCCTCAGTCCTCAGAGTTGGCATACCGATTTCAACCGGAATTACTGCTTCTGTCCCATAGGCTAATGAGAAGGGTGTTTCAGAGGTGGGAGTTCTTCTAGTTGTACGGTAGGCCCAAAGGACTCCTGGGAGCTCTTCTGCCCACTTCCCTTTGGCTTGTTCCAACCTTTTCTTTAACCCATCAAGGATTGTTCGGTTGGTGACCTCTGCCTGCCCATTTGCTTGTGGATGGCCTGGAGAGGCAAAGTGCTGCCTGATGTTGAGATTTTCGCAGAATGCCTTGAAGCCTTTACCAGTAAATTGTGTCCCATTATCCGAGATAATTACACGTGGTATGCCAAACCTGCAGACAATGTTCTTCCAGGTGAAGCTTTCGACTTTCTTTTCTGTAATATGCGTTAAAGGCTCGGCTTCGGCCCATTTAGAGAAGTAGTCGATAGCCACCAGGAGGTACTTCCTGTTTGGAGGTGCTCGTGGTAACGGGCCCACAATGTCCATTCCCCATTGAGCAAAGGGCCAGGGACTAGGAATCGGGATGAGCTCGTGCTGAGGCTGGTGTTGGTACGAGGCGAATCTCTGACATTTGTCACACTTCCGAACATATTCTTTAGCCTGTTTCAGCATGCCGGGCCAGTAGTAGCCCTGTGATAGAGCTCGGTGGGCTATAGTTTTGCCCCCATTGTGATTCCCGCAAATTCCCTCGTGAATTTCAGCCAAAACATATTGTGACTCGTCTGGAGCCAAACACTTTAACAGAGGTTGAGAATATGACCTCCTGTAAAGTTTGTTGTTCAGGATCAGGTACCGAGCCGCTCTGATTCGGATTCTCCTAGCTTTGTTTTTATCCTCTGGGAGGAGCCCGGATCTTAGATACTGGAGGATTGGGGTCATCCAGCTCTGGGTCTGTTCATTAATTTGAGCAACTGATGCTTCCTCAATGCTGGATCCTGGCTGAAAAGAGATTTTAACGGTGGAGTCTGTTTCAGACTTGAGACGGGAGGCCATGTTAGCCAGAGCATCTACTCTACAGTTCTGACTTCTCTCAATCTTCTGGATAGTGAAAGTCTGGAAAGACTGCTTTAAATGGTTCACCAGTTCGGAGTACCGAAGCATCCTGTCATCCTTAATGGCAAACTCTCCCAAAACTTGGCTTACTACCAGTTGGGAGTCAGAGAAGACATCGAGGTTCTGAGCCTCGCATTCCAGGGCAAGCTTCATCCCTAAGATTAGGGCCTCATATTCAGCTTCATTATTAGAAGCTCTAAATCCCAGGCTGACTGCTTTTTCCGATGTAAGTCCATCAGGGGACTGTAGTACCAGTCCTACCCCTGATCCTTGATCGGTTGACGATCCATCAATATACAGCAGCCAGGTTCCTGTAGTTTCGGCGATTTGTGCTTCGTTCTGCGGTGCCGGGGTGAACTCGGCTACAAAGTCAGCTAAGGCCTGCCCTTTAATGGAGTTTCGGGGTACATATGCTATGTCAAACTCCCCTAGCTCCACAGACCACTTGACCAATCTTCCCGATACCTCGGGTTTCCTCAGTATTGACTTTAGAGGATAGGCAGTTGGAATCTCAATTGGATGGGCCTGGAAGTAGGGTCGAAGCTTCCGGGCTGATATGACCAAGGTATAGGCCAGCTTCTCTACTTCTGGGTATCTTTTCTCCGTGTCAAGTAGTGCCCTACTGACGTAGAATATAGGCCTCTGTACTCCTTTGTCCTGCCTGATTAGTGCGGAACTGACCGCGTTCTCAGAGACTGCTAGGTACAGGAGCAACTTTTCTCCTTGTACAGGTTTTGACAGGAGCTCTGGAGAGGCTAGGTACTCTTTTAGTTCTCGGAAGGAAAGCTCGCATTCTTCTGTCCATTGCAAAGCCTTGCTGCCCTTTAGAGCTTTAAAGAAAGGTAGGCAGCGATCGGTGGACTTGGATATAAATCTGCTCAATGCGGCGACTCTGCCGTTTAGTGCCTGAATCTCCTTTCTGGTCTTTGGCGACTTCAGTCCAATCAGGGCTTGGATCTGAGTGGGATCTGCTTCGATACCTCTTTGAGAGACGATGTACCCCAAGAATTTTCCCTTCGTAACTCCGAAGGTACATTTCGAGGGGTTGAGCTTCATCTTGTGCTGTCTGAGGATATCGAAGGTCTGGGCTAAGTGCTAGAGGTGGCTGCCTTTCTGGAGGCTCTTTACCAGCATGTCGTCGATGTATACCTCCATGGTGCTGCCAAGCAGTGGGCTGAACATCTTGTTCACCAACCGTTGGTAAGTGGCTCCAGCATTCTTTAAACCGAAAGGCATCACTCTGTAGCAGTAGAGTCCTCTTTCGGTTATGAAGGCGGTCTTTTCCTGATCTGGAGGGTACATCTGGATCTGGTTGTATCCAGAGTAGGCGTCCATGAAACTCATAAACTCATGCCCTGCAGTGGCGTCAACCAGTTGATCTATTCTCGACAGTGGAAAGCTATCTTTGGGGCATGCTTTGTTGAGGTCTGTATAGTCAACACAGACTCTCCACTTGCCGTTCTTCTTCTTGACGAGCACAGTGTTGGCTAACCACTAGAGATAGAAAACTTCCCGTATCATCCTGGCGTCCAGTAGCCTCTGGACTTCTTCGTTTATAACCCGATGCCGTTCGGGAGCGATCGGTCTTCTCTTCTGTCTGACCGGGGGGTGATCTGGATCTACCATTAGTTTGTGAGTTATCAGATTAGGATCTATTCCCTCCATGTCCCTGGTTTCCCAAGCAAAGATAGAGAGGTTGTTCTTCAGAAACCTGACTATCTTTTCCTGCTCGGCGGGCGTAAGGTCTGGGCCGATGTACAAATAACGCCCCTCTGCTTCTGAACTGACCAGTATCTTGATGGGCTCGCCAACAGGCTTGGCTCGGCTATCACGTCCCCTTGGGCTCAGGGGCTCTTCAACGCCGGATGGGCAATCTTCCACCTCAGGAGTGTGAGTGAAAACCGGATCTGCACAGTCCCGAGTGTACTGTAATTGCTATTTTGGAGCTGTCTCCTTGAGGGCAATAGCGTGACATTCTCGTGAGGTTGGCTGACATCCTCGGACCGAGTGCACGCTTTGATTGTGGACGTACTTCAGACACTGATGAAGGGTCGAAGTGACCGCCCCTATCTGGTGTAACCAGGGTCTCCCGATGATGACGTTGTATGGAGACTTCATGTTCAACACCATGTACTCAGAGATGGTGGTCTTCTGCCCTTCACCTTCCCCAATAGTGGTAGGAAGGTCAACTCTCCCCAGGGGGGTGCTGAGGCTGCCATCAAAAGCTGCCATTACGGCAGTGGTGGGCTTGACGCTGTCCTGGTCTATGCCCATCCGCTTAAGCGGTTCATAAAATAGAATGTTGACTGAGCTGCCAGTGTCGACTAGGACTCTTCTAGTTTCGAAGTTGGCGATTCTGAGGGTGATAACAAGGGCATCACTGTGAGGGCAGTGTACCCCTGCTAGATCTTGCTCGGTGAACTGGATCTCTGGCCCTGGCTTGAGCCTCTTTTCGACGTTGGAGACCTGCAAGATGTTTGGGGCGGTTCTGGCCTCCCGAGCATATCTTTTTCTTGCCCTGTTGGACATTCCTGTAACAGGGGAGTCAGCATGGAGGACGTAGATAACATGGTTGTTCTGCCTCTGAGGCTCGTTTCGTCCTTCCCGCTACTCTTGCCTCTGTTCGGGCCTCTGATCTGGCCGCTGCTGAGGCTTGTCTTCTTGGGGGTTCTGCCTTCCATCTTGTTTGATGAACTTCCGAAGACGTCCCTTCTTTATGAGCTGTTCTATCTCATATCGGAGGGTCCTGCAAGTGTTAGTAGTATGCCCATGATCTTTATGGAAATTGCAATACTTACTTTGGTCCCGCAGGCTGGGATCTCCTTTGATCGGCTCTGGCCACCTCAGGTTCTCCCGATCTCGGATCTGCTGGAGTACCTGGTTCGGAGTAGTGTTCAAAGGCGTGAAGTTGGTGAACTCCCTTGGTGCGGAGTTGTACACAGCTCTGGGAGCTGTTTTCTTCTCTGGGCTTCTGACCCTCTTTTTGTTGGAGTCTCTTCTGTGATCCTCCTTCTTATGGTCCTCCCGCTTCGGATTATCCCTCTGGGTCTGATCCTTGCCCTTCTGGGCTGAGCGGTTGGCTTCTTCCAGGTTGATGTATTTTTTGGCCCGATCCATCAATGCTGCCATATCGGCCGGGGGGCTCTTTGTCAAGGAATCTCTGAAGCCACCTTGGGCAAGCCCGGCAGTAAGGGCCGCAACAAGGAACTTCGGGCTGCAATCCGTGATCTCAGTGAGCTCGGTGTTGAAGCGGGCAATGTAGGCCCGGAGGGATTCCTCCCTGGTCTGCCTAACATTCAGCAGGAATTCTGGCCCCCTTCTGAGCCTCCTGCTGGTCATAAACCTATCCAAGAACTGTCTACCGAGCTCGTAAAAGCTGGTAACGGAGTTCGGAGGGAGGTTGTGGAACCACTTCAGAGCTGTTCCCTTCAAGCTGGTGATGAACGTTCGGCACATGAAAGCATCTGAGGCTCCGAGAAGGGCCATCGTGTGTTGATAATGAGATAGGTGATCTCCTGGATCTCCAGATCCGTCGTAGAGAATGAATTTGGGCACCACGAACTTTCTAGGCCTCTCTTCGGACATGATGGCGTGGGTGAACGGAGTGGCTAGTCTTCCGAGCAGCCTGGCCAGTTCGTCCTGATCTGGAGGGTTCTGAGGTCCTCTTAAGCCGATTGTCCGGTCCATAGACTCGGCAATCTCCTCTACCCTTCGCGGGTCTCTGAGTCTGACATCTTGTGAACCCTGCCTGACAGCCTCGGCTTCAGGGTAGTAGGATGGAGTGCGCCCTTCGGATGGAGGAGGAATCCGAACCGGTGGGACTGGCGCTGCACGATAAGGTTCCTGTGGTGCCGGGGGTGCTCCCGAAACCCTAGGAGTTGGGGCTCGAGTAGTGCTCCGGTAATGCACGTCGGGGACAAAAGCGGATGTTCCCCAGCCAGGAACTGTTGATGGCTGTGGATCTCGGCCAGCATGAGCAACGCCTGAAGGGTGCTCAGGCTGGTTAGTGGGGGCCTGCCCACGAAGTTTTTCATTCCCCGTGGCAACCGGGGGTTGCGTTCCTGCAACGAAGTTGACCGGCGGGCTAGGAGAAGCCGCCGCTTGGTTCTGCATGAGCGTTGCCAGCATTCTAGTAATGGCTAGCAACTGCTCCTGCACCAGTTCATTGTGTCGTTTTATTGCTTTGATCTCTTGTCGCATAGGGTTGGCCGCTGGTCCTCTTGTGCGTGGAGTAGGCGGCTGACGCTGAGCGTTTTGCGAACTCTGAGTATTCTGTCGGGGTCGGAGATTTGGTGCCATGGTTTTCCGGTGGGGAAAAAGATGAGTTTACGAATAAAGCACGTAGAGATTAGTCGCTTCCCACAGACGGCGCCAAACTGATGCTGCACTTTTTGACTCGCAACACGTGAGGGCTCCCTGACCTGTAGAACACTCAGAAAGATGATCAGAGGACCACCGGATTGGCTCCGGCGGTAGCCGCTCCGATGCTTAAGTAAGTAAGGGAATTGAAAGACTGTATTGAAAGTCAAAGAATGAGCATCCAAATAAAAGCGTACCTCTAGGGTTTAATATATAGGCCGAAGCTTTCCTAAGTTGATTAGGATTCGACGCCATGAATATAGGGATATGATCATCGGAGATTGCAGTTACCTTGTGGGGCATTGAGTCGTAGATGGAGATAATCATAAATGGTAGTTTCCGTATTGGAGACTGCTTCCTTATTCTCTGCTCGGAATCCGCTAAGGCGGTGACGAGATCTGAAGCTCTGGTCTGGACCCTGTGGTCAGTTCTGGATATATTTGTTTGGTCACTTCCGACCTTATGTGATGATCTGGATGTCATTGGCTGAGTGAGAATCATGCTAGCTGAACATAAATCGGACTGTGGTCATACGTGTCAAGTGTTGATTGGCCTGTCCTTTTATGGTATATCAAATTCCAATAACAAAAATCTTCAGGAAGCTAAAAAGCATTGAAATATCAATCTAACAAGATCAAAAGTATTAAAAAAAATATTTATGAAAAATAGTGTTTTTTTTAATCAATTGAACAAGATTTATATTGGAATGGTCACCCAATAACTGTGATTTCAATTTGTTTATGAAGGCCCCATACAAGCTGAGAAGCTGAGTATTGTGTAATTGAATTCAACTCGGTATGGCTTCTATTTTGTTCAAGCTCTCGTCAAGCTTGGTACAATATATTAAATTGAAGTTTGGCTAGAGAAAATACACTACTAGCTCAATTTCAAGTTAGACTTGTCAAGATCATCATATGTGTAGAATTCTCATTGAACTAGAGTTCTAAAATAGGAAACAACTGCTTTCATGTTTATTTGTCTACCTTGCAAGAAATAAAAAGGGAAAAAGAATGGTGATATACTAATTTTACTAATGGTTACTTTTAGTTTTTCTATTTATATATTAGACATCCAAAATGTATAAGGATGCTTAAATACTTACAATTTATACCTTTTCCCAATGCTTGAGATTCTTGTTTAAAAGTCCAGAAACTACTGTACTAAACCAAACTTGTAGACATCTAACCACTTCTGGATGCTTCACCTTTCAAAGAAGATTAAAAAATTAAATAACAATCTTTAACAAATATTTATTATGCAATTCCAACAATGAAGTGTCTAAATTTGAATAAAATTGAAGCTTCGGGCAAGAACCAAGGTAAAACAGTTAAAATGCATTGCAAATTTCAGTCAGATGATAAGGCACCATTGGACTATGACATAAAGTTACAAAAAAAAGTGATGTAGTTTATAAAAGGATCCAACTTAGACCTTAGACGAAGGCAAGTGTATGGGGCAGCCAAGCAGTGCATCAATTCCTCCAAGAGATCCCTGATTTGCCAACCTCTGAATCTAACAATGAAACGACAATAGATTCCAAAGATTTATCTCAGGACCTTGAGGTTTCGCCCATGTGTTGAATATCTCATGCGAAAAAAAAGATATAGGGAGTGGGGAAATTAAAGTTCAATTTGGTATTATTCTATTTTGGAGCAACTCTGCATTGCAACTATCTACCATAACGGGTTTGTATATGGATAGGGAAGTACAGAAATAGAAAATACATATGTCAAGCTTGTGAATGAAGTATTGCAGATTCAGTTCCTAAAATATTTGCAAAAAAAAATTGGTAAGGGCTTCACGTCTCCTAGCTTTTCGATCATATCCTATACATGCACTGAAGTGTTGTTGCAGACAGAATTTTAATAATTAGAATTAAGAAAAACATATACAAAAGAAATATTTACTAAGTAAATAATATGAATAATAGAAGTTTGTAGAATTGTGACTTGTGCAAAAGGGGCAGTTTCTTCCATTTACAGTGTTTACGGCTTCTTCTATAGATCATTCACATAATGTACATTTCACTAAAAAATAATGGACTTTGATATGTGCCATTGGTTTAACTTTGCTCTTTAGGGGCAGTAGACGTTTAAGAGTCCTCAATTTCTTAGAAAGAGTCACTCTTGGCTCTTTTTGTTAAGTAACATAGTGAGTGACATACAGTTTGGAGTGAAAAGTAGAGAGAAAAAACTGAAAAAATTCTAAGTGATACAAAGAGCTACAGTAAATTAAAAAATTAAACAATTGAAAACATTGAAGAAAATCATGATAAATCTAAAAGCAAACAAGTGGTAAATATAAATCAAGAAGATCATGATAGATGAATCTGAAGGCATCTAACTATAGTAAATTAAATCTAAAAGTCCATGTCCTTATCGTTGTCGTTGTAAACACTGGAGAACCCCTTTAAAGAAAAAAAGAGTGTTGCTTTAGTTGCATTACATCTCATATAATTGAAAGTGAAATTTTGAAGCAATAAAGGTGTGGATAAATTTAGACATTCTCAACCTTTATTTTCTTTTTTAAGATGTTTGTGTTTTTTTTTTTCTTGGAATTTGCTTCTGTCTCTTGTAAAAATCATTAAGATTCTCAACATCTTCAATTTCGATCGGCTCCTTTTCATTTGGCTTGAAGTTATTGATGTCTTCATCTTCAATCTGGATCAGTTCAACTTCATCAATTGCTTCAACAATTCTCTTCTTTAGTTTCCTCTTCTTCTTTGTTTCATGTTTTTCTTCTTCGTTGAGTTTTGCAAATTTATCTCCTCATGCAGTTTGAATTCTTTGTGCAATTATTGTTAGAGTTTGACCCGTGACATAATAGGTTACTCTATTTGAATTAAACAAAAATTTGTATTACATCAACTTGCATGAAATCACTTTTCTGTAAAAACGAGATTTGAACTTATCCTGTGTTGAAATGCAAGCATAAATATAATGTCATGTTTTATATACAATTATTGTATTAATATTGAATTTATTTCTGGATCAAAATATTGTATACCTTGCATATCGAGTTTATGTAGTCTAAAACTATGCAACTAATGAGAGAAGTTGTCGGCTCGTCAAATAAGATTACAGTAGCTTTATCATTACCATCAATGACTTCGAGCCTGATATGGTACCTGTAATTTTTATGGAACTTATCAGATGATAGAGTAAGAGATTCCTATCATAAGCTACTTAAGAGGACTTTGTGTTACTAATTTGTATTACCTGGGGATGGATCCTGCATTTTTGCTATCACATCTGTAACATTCAAACCCTTCATTTGTTTCTGTGAGCCTTTTATTGCAAACTCTACTGCCATCGTACCATGGTTGATCATTGTTTTCCACGTCATCTATGCTTGCTTGGAAATAATATAAAGTGTTCTGTAAATCAATTTATCTAGTTAGGATAAAGCGTAATTGTAATAATTGCTATAAAAAACTATGTTTACCTCTATTATAGATGATGGGTTGATCATATCACGCCCCGAATTTTCATAAACCCAAAGAGTGAGTGGAAATGAATTAAGAAAAATTAATAAAAAACAATTAAATGGATTTAGTTGATTACCCATTAATTTTCCTATGTTTTCCAAAATTAATAATGATAATTTATTAACTAGACTCACCCAAAATGAATTCCAAATAGTAGTCAAACACCTCCCCCAACCAATGGTCAAATAATCTAAGTCATGTCCAAGCATGACCTCTAAGATGGCTCCAAAAATGTCTTTAATGTGGCTTGAAACAGTGGCTCAAATGGACCCCAAATGCCCTAAGGTATAGACCAAGAATAGGTCAAAAAATAGTCTAAGGAAGTGGCCAAACATGGCCCATGAGAGTGGCCAAACATGGCCCAAAAGGGTGGCCAAGGGCAGTGTCAAGAGGTGTCAGACTGGGCTGGGCGCCCAAGGGCGCGCGCAGTGGGCGTGCAGGGCGGGTGCGTGCAGGGCATGGCATGGGCGCATGGCAGGCAAAGCGTGGGGCACGCGAGGCTCGCGGCATGGGCGCGGGCGGGCGCGCGAGCTGGTTGGTCTTCTGGCCTTGGTCCAAAATCTATTTTTTTTGGTTCATTATTCATCACTACAGTAAACCAATAGCTAAAATGCTACAATGCCAACATTTCAACCTTTGTCCAAAAATCTTGGTTTTGACATTTTTATACCCATTTCAATTTATTTCATTACCAAACTTGGTGTGGGACTCTATAACACGTGAAATGACCATTTTACCATTTTTTCCTTATTTTTTGACTTCAAATAATTTTTGGACTAATTTGCCCCTATTTTTCATTTCTTTACCTTTCTTTTTCTTCTTAAGTCATTTAATTCCCTACTTAGAAAATATAGGCATGCTCTCCTACTCCACTCAATCTAGTTGCTATATTTTGAAAATTTTCACCATGGTCTCCTTTGTTTAGTAACCTATATTCTCATCCCATTCCTCCTCAACACCAACACAGCACCTAATGGAACAATCATTCATACAATTTTGTAACTCTAACATTCACAAGTATATTTTGAACATAAGTCACTACATGGAGCTCCATGCTCCTCATTTACATCCAATACTCAATTACATACAATCTAACATAAAATTTAGTTCATAGTTTACACAAGGTCTAAATTTTTAAACATACAATAAATTTCATGGAACTTATGCCATTACACACCAAAAATATGCCCCAAGGGCCAAATACTCTTCAAAGTCCACTTCCCCCTCTATGCTTTAAGACTTCATCAAGTCTCATGTGCCGGGAGCCTCATCTGTAATATATAATCCCATATAGGGTAAGCACGACGGCCTAGTATGACATAATGCTAATATAAAGAACAAAGTTAAAGCGTGGCATATGCAAAGTGTATATTCATAAGCTATATGCCTTCTAGTTCATTAATACAATGCAATGGCAATGTTACGCCCCGAATTTTCACAAACATGGGGAGTGAGTGAAATGAAATAAGAAAAATAAATAAAAGGCCATTAAGATGGATTTAATTGCTTTCATATTCATTTTCCTCTATTTCCCCAAAATTAGATGTCACGTCTCAAATTTTTCACAAACTCGGGGAGTGAGTGAAATGAAATAAGAAGAGCAAATGAAAGGCCATTAAGGTGGATTTAGTTAATTATGCATTCATTCCCCCATGTTTCCCCAAAAATAGAAATGAAGACTTGCTATTTAACTTAACCAAAATGGTCTTCTAATGTCACTCAAACATCCCTCTCAATTAATATTTAAAATAGTTTAAGTCATGTTCAAAAATGGCTTCCAAAACAGCCCCAAAACATCTCTAAAAATGTCTTGGAATAATGACCCAAATGGGCCCCAAATGCCTTAAGACATGGGCCAAGAATAGGTCAAAAGGTCTACCAGCAACCCTTAGGCTTTGTATTCCTTTGTATTCGTTTGTGAGTATTATGAATAAAAGGTTGGGAAAATGATTCCTGTAAATCTGTGTGCCCTTTGTGTGTTGCTGTGTTCTCTCTTACAACCCTCTCGGCGTGAGTGTGAGTGTTTGGCTGACTAAGACAGCGTCTTAGTGCCGCACAAAGCAGAAAATTCAAGAACGAATTTAGGTAAGGAAGTGGCCAAACATGGCCGATGAGAGTGGCCAAACGTGGCCCAATAGGGTGGCCAAACATGGCCCAATAGGGTGCCCAAACATGGTCCAAAAGGGTGCCCAAACATGGCTTAAAAAGGTGCCCAAACATGGCTTAAAGAAGTGGCCAAGGGTGGGTGTCAAGAGGGGTGTCAGGCTGGCGTGCAGAAGGTTGGGCAGCAGGGCACGCGCATGGGTTCATGCATGCGCATGGGAGGGGAGGAGGCACAGGAGCGTGGGGCAGGCAGGGCGTGGGCGCGCGGCTAGGCAGGGCTGGACCAAAATATGATTTTTTTCCTGCAGGTTTACTGTAGCTGGCTGCGGCTGAATTTCTCTGTCCAACAGCCAATTTTCTCTGTTTTCCAAAATTTTTTCTAAATTTTTGCAAGTTACTTTTTCCCCATCTTTAGCCTGTTTCTTCAAGGTTTTTAACCCTCCATCTTTGGCACTTTTCCCACCTATTTAAAGGGTGTTTTACACACCTAATAAATCTTTGAATTTCACAAACTTTCAACATAACCCCCTTTGTTTTCGAAGTCTTTTTTCCACCTATTATTCATAATGCTTCATATAAATAAGGATTTATACAATCCATCCTCACTCGATGGCGGCAATCTCATAGAAATTAAACATATATCATTTAAATACACAATCTATCATACATACAGATGTACTTAAACTTAAATGTCACAAACTTTATGCTCATCACACTTTTTAAGGCCTTGCCCATTGTGTTCATAATATACAAGGTTTTTACAATTCATTACATATGTCTTTAGGACTTATTCCCTCATACAACTCAAAAATTATGTCTTAAGGCCAAATATCCTTCGTGGTCCATTTCTCCTCCGCTCTTAAAGACTTCATCAAGTCTCAAGTACCGGAAACCTCATCTGAAATATGATATCCCACGAGGGGTCAGCTCAACTACTGGTATGACATAATGCTAATGCAAGGAACAGAGTTAAAGCGTGGCATGTGCAAGTGTACATTTATAATATACATGCCTTCTAATTCATCAATACAATGCAATGGCAATATGTGTGACACACCCATACAAACTTTATGCCCAACACATGTCTCATTTCACGGTCCTTACCCGTCAGCCTGCGAGTACTGAAATTGGCCAGATTTTGAGTTTTTCACCACATGATCTACACCCTCATAATGAATAGCACCAAGTGCTCAACCCACACTATGTTTCCAAAAATTCAAGTATCCCAAGATACCTTGATTTTTCTATGCAAGTTTAATGAGACATTTTATCAAATACTTGGTATCCACCTTAAATCATGCATCATCCATAAGTAAACTCTAACTTTCAAACCGCACAACTTCTTTCACATGAACATATGCTATATACAATCAATTTAAACACATGCTCATGCTACATGTTCACTATATTACTAATTCTCAAAGAACACATAATTACACAAAGCATCAATGCATTAAAAATCATATCTTCCAAAACACAAGGTCTATTCAAGTTTCATATTCATCATTTTGACAAATTCTCAAAGAACTCAAAATACCTAAAGTACCAACACATTGAACAAATCATAACTTTCCAACTATAAGATTTTGTTTACATGAACATAAGGTAGAATACAATAAATCATACATCTAGTCATGGTTCATGTTTATCACTTTACCAAATTTCCAAAGAATACAAAGAACACACAAGTACATAAACAACCAACTCTAGGTTTTCAAAGCAACTACATCCTAAGTGACTTTCTAACAGAAAATAAACATATAAATCACTCAATCAACATATAAAAGACTCATAAACCTAACCCTATTCTTTACTTAACAAGATATCATAAAAGGGTTTTTCTTAACCCTAGGGAGTTGTGTTCGCTGTGCAGCCGAACCAATCGGTGAGAATGTAATCCTTGACGTGGGGAACAACTTCCTAGAAGGAAGTCTTGTGAAATTCCAAGCCTAAAGATGAGTTTTGGAAGCTTGAAAGTTAAAAAATCCTAGGTTTTCTTCATCTTTCTCTCCATGCACGACCTGCTTCTGTATTCTCAGACCAAACTCTGTATTTTTTACACTAAGGGGTCCTATTTATAGTAAAGGGGCCAAGGGGTAAAAAGACCCTTTTGTCTTTAATGAGTTCAAGACCCCGTTACATTACAACCCGTCCCGAAACGCCTCAATTCGATATTTTGCTTTAAAAAAAGTTCTTAAAATTATTTTAAATGATATTTTTCTAAAAAATTTATTTTCGCCTGCGGGCGGGTTTGGGCCGTTCCACCCAGGCCACCCGGGATGCCCTTTTGGTCCAATTTTTTAAACTATCTCCGATTAGGCTCAAATTATCACAGGAGGTGTATTTTAACATTATAAGAATGTTTCTCTTCTATGAAATACTCAAATTATGCTTCTAAATATAACTTATATCTAAATAATGTATATATAGTGCCATACCGGCAAATAGTGCATAAATAGTGTCCTACCAGCAAAACAAAACATTTACCCTGATTTTTTAAATCTCTACAGTTAATAAGCATGACACACCCATGTCTCCCTTCACGGTCCTTCCCTGTCAGCCCGCGAGTACTGTCATATGTCTCGCTTCACGATCCGTCCCCGTTGGATTGCGAGTACCATGGCCAATTTTGGATTTTTTACCACAGGATCAACACCCTCATAATGCATAGCATCGAAGTGCTCAACCCACACTATGTTTTCAAAGATTCACAATATGCTAATATGTCTTATTTTTTTATGCAATTCCAATGAAGCATTTCATCAAACACATGAAGTATGTCTTAACTGATGCATTATACATAAAACAACTATAACTTTTAAACCACAAAACTTTGTCTAAATGAACCTAACATGTAATCCAATAAATTACACATATAAACATATCACATATTCACAACCTTACCAAATTCTAAAAGATCACACAAGTATACAAAGTACCAATACATTGAATGAATCATAACTTTCAAACTACAAGATTTTGTCTACATGAACATAAGCTAGAATGCAATGAATTATACATATAGTCATATTACATGTTCATCACTTCAACAAATTTCCAAAGAATACATAAAGTACCAACCCTAGGTTTTCAAAGTAACTATAAGTTAGGTGGTTCTCTAACAACAAATAATATGTAATTCATACAATCAACATATAAAAATACTCCTAAACTTAACCCTATTCTTTACTTAGCAAAACATTATACCTAAAAGGGTTTTTCTCAACCCTAGGGAGTTGTGCTCGCTATGCAACTGAACCAATCAGTAAGAACGTAGCCCTTAATGTGGGGAATAACTTCCTAGAAGTGTCACGACCCGAAACCCACCCTATGCGGATCTCGTGTCGTGGGGCCGACCCCATGGCCGTCCCTACTTTTTCCATTCTTTTACCAATGATAACAGTAAATAATATAAACATGACATTAAAATGCGGAAGCTTTATTACAATTATTGTTCAAAGACTAAACTTCAAACTAACAATAAACTGATCCTAAACCACTCTTAGGTGGTGAGTACATGGGAGAGACTTCATTCATTACTATTATGCTCCTCAACTGTCTCCTTAAGCTCCTGATCTCCTACTGTGGTTCTATAACATTCTCACCTGAAAAATTTAGTAAGGGGTGAGCTACAAACTCAGTAAGTAAACGCCTATCTCAAATACGGGGTTAGAGTAATCATGGAACATATAGGATCATGGATGAACATGATAGCCAGTCATGGAAACAATTTCAGTTAACAATAAGGTGCCAATGACCAATGAACAGTAAGGCATAATAACCCAATAAGAACAGTGATATAACATGAATACAAGAACCTTCAAAATTCACAATCGACGTAAATGTACTGCCACAATGGAATGATCTCAATCGGGTCAAATGAATAAAGGTACTGTCAACATGGAACTATTCGTAGTGAAATGAAACATCACATGAATCCAATGAACATCACATAACAGTCAACATGAACGATGCATTTACTCTGTGCAGGGTTTGGCAGACCCTCGGTCTTTTGGGGCCCGGCATACCCCCCCTTTAACATGAAGGCATATAAAATGCCATTAAAACTCACTGCGTAAAAACGCCATCATTGCCACATGTCCGTTTGACCCGTAGGTCCCATAAATTGACCGGTAGGTCCAGTCAATCAGATAGCATCAGAAGGGTAATGTGTCTGAGCACAAGACCCGGCATTTAACATAAATTAGGATTATATCGTATTCCATATGAGGTGTGCAAAACGTGGAACACCATAACATAAGCAAACAGTGAATAACATCAACACAATGAATCAAGCCATGAACCATCAACCAATAGACATCCACCAGGTAGAACAATATCCATGGTGGGAATAATAACAGTGGGTATAAATACATGAGTACAAAATTGGCAGTATAGAAAGATCGTGGCTTGGAAAACCACGTATAAAAGATAGAAATCCACTTACCTTATCAATGTCTTAATATCCCGTGACTTCCTCCTTTCCTTTTGACTTGCCTATAAATCAATAAACACGTTTCAACTTTCATATAATTTACCGAATTTATGCCTCGTTACTCTAAATACCTCCCGTACTAATTTATGCTTTACGATTTCCATTTTAAACTTAATTTATCCAAGGGCAAAATGGTCATTTACGTGTCTCTACTTTTTGGGTTCTGTTTTCATAATTTGGGCTTCACCGTTAAGTCCAGTAGGTTTGAATTAATAAAAATTCACTATTTACTTAACTAAATCGGAGTCCGTTTGACTTACCTTTGACGTAGGGCATTTTGGTCATTTTGGCATTCTATGGTTATTTTATTTTTTCGGGACTCCGTCTCGTAAAACGGACCTCACTATTAAATTCAGAGGGTCCAAAATAGTAAGTTTTCATTATTCATTCTACTAATTTAGGCGTCGAAATTAAATTTAAAATTTATTAATTTAAATCATTTATTTAAATTAATTAATCTGGATAATACATATCGTATTTGAGCCCAAACAGACCACATGTGCCTTGGTGGCACAGTGGCTAAGCTTCTCACCCTTACTCCTTTGGTCATAG
This sequence comes from Nyssa sinensis, assembly GCA_008638375.1. Classification (NCBI taxonomy): domain Eukaryota; kingdom Viridiplantae; phylum Streptophyta; class Magnoliopsida; order Cornales; family Nyssaceae; genus Nyssa; species Nyssa sinensis. Next base: position 26,616,242 of record CM018050.1, read on the forward strand.
GTTCAATTCACTGCCATACCAATTTTCCATTTAACATTTTCCATTGTTTTTCATTTCCTGTTCAAGTTTAACCCAATCATTGGATAGCTTCTCCTTTCCAACCAAACACTATCTAAACTCGAATTTAAAAATTTACTCATAAAGTACAAGTGTTAGACAGCCATCTGAATGGTGGGTCGGGTTCAACCCAACCCGGTTTATCCCAAAATAAATCACAAAACCACTCAGCTACATAAGGCAAAAGTATCTTATACCTCAGACCACAACATGGAATAGTCCCATAAATAACCAAGAAGCTGCATAAAATTAGACAAGCCCTTCCAGTTCTCATCTTGAGAGATATAGGCAATGCATACATACATATGTTTGTGCATATATGGAATCCCTGAAAGGATGTAAATATATAAGTTCTTATAATATATGTGAATGTTTAGAATCCTGAAACAGAACAACTCCCCCATTTGCCACTCACGATCAAAAACCCCAGAATTACTAAATCATAGAAAAAAATAGCAGTATGTTAAAACTTGAATTTCAAAAAAATGAACAATCAACTGTCTCCTCACATTTTCTGAGCAATCATCAGGAAATTACCCGCAACAGAGAATTTGGAAAAATACCTTTCTTGGCCAGCGGTGTCCCCAAATCTGCGCCTTGACAATTTTTCAGGGCATCAACAAGCCAAGCTAAGGCTTTTCCTCCGAACCTAATTGAGAGTTTCGACCTTGGGCTTCGATATACACCGCAACTCAAAGTTGGACCACCGCTTGTCGCTACTGCTGCTCCGTTTGCTGTAGGAAATCCAACCCAAAGCCCCCCAATCCACCTGATGTCAACCATTACCAGGGCGATTATACATTGAACCGCCCACATCTGAACACCCATACCAGAGCAGACAGAACCTCCTCTGCTGCAACAATTCTTCCGCTTCCTTGGTCATCCCACATCACAAAACCCCTCTATCATCCTTGTACAATTCAAAAATTTGGGAGATTTCTAAATCTATCCAACGAGATATCATTCGGGTTCTCTTTCTGACTAAGAACAACCCACCTGAGAGTCCCATTTCCTAACGCACCCAACCCGTCCCAAAATAAGTCGCAGAACTTCCCCTGTTCTGCTTCTCCTTCCGTTACGCCCCCTTATCCCTCCATCCCTTTCTCTTTTCTTTTTTTTTTTTGAAGTAACCTCCTGCTCCATGCCATGCGCCCCTCTCATTTATTCTCCTTCTCTCTCACTCTCACCCGTAACCACCACCCTTCAGCGCCCCTTTTCTTTCTTTCTAATATCTTTTTTTTTTTCCTGTTCAGCTTCTCTCAAACCGTAACCCCCTCCTTCTTTTCAGCGCCCAACTCTTCTCTCTCTAATCCCATCCGTTACGCCTTATCACTTCTCACCTTTATTTTTTTTTTTTAATTCAACTCTCAGCTCCCCGAGTCACGCCCCCTTCCCTTATCCACTTTGCCGTATGGTACATATACATGCACACACGGTCTAGTATATATACATACATATATATATATATATATATATATATTTACACATATATAAAAATTAAATTAAATTATATTTTATATATTATTCTTACCCTTATTTTCTTATTAAATTTCATCGCCCTTTTTTTTTTTTTATTTATTTACACGTATATATTTTTGTTCCATTTTATTCTATTTATCTTATTTTGAATTTCATTTTAATTTTGATATTCATTCGTAGTTTGCTCGACCATTGCTCGGAAATGATTCGTACTTCCGAAACTATTGATCTCTATCCGTCCATTTTATTCAATATAAAAACAGTAGGCTTTATCAATTCGGTTTACATGGCTCGACCAGTTACAATTTTGGTCAAGGTATTACAAGAAGGAAGCCTTGTGAGATTCTAATGCTAGAGATGAGTTTTGGAAGCTTGAAAGTTAAAAAAACTTAGGTTTTCTTCACCTCTCTCTCCATGCACGATCTGCTGCTCATTCTTCATACCAATTTCTTTGATTTTAACACTAAAGGTTCCTATTTATAGTAAAAGGGCCAAGGGGTGAAAAGACTCTTTTACCCTTAATGAGTTCGGGACCCCGTTACACTACAACCCGTCCCGAAACGCCTCAATTCGACATTTTTCTTTAACCAAAGTTCTTAAAATTACTTTAAATGATATTTTTCCAAAAAATTTATTTTTGCTTGTGGGCGGGTATGGCCGGGTCCACCCAGGCCACCTGGGATGCTCATTTTTGGTCCATTTTTTAAACTATGTCACGCCCCGAATTCCCGACCGAACCCGGGGACGCGACTGAAACGAAACAACAGCAAGGAAATAAATAAATAGAAAGTAAATAAATAAATAAAGACCAATTTAACTAATCTAGATACATTTCTGTTTTTTAAAAAAATTTCGGCAGAACCTCCTTTGTTTTTCGAACCTTTTTCCCCCTGATAATCACAATACATCATATAAATACAAATACATCACAATCCATCCTCACTCGATGGCCACAACCTTATCAAAGTTAAATATACATCGCCTAATTATACAATTCATCACATCTACTCCTACACTTAAACTAAAAGATCATAAATTCCACATTTATTACAATATACAATGCCCTTTCCATTTTGTTCAGACCAATCTTTTATAATATCAAAATACGCCCCAAGGGCCCAAATATTCTTCTAAATTTATTTCCTCTCCTTCATCGAGTCCCGCATACCAGGAGCTTTATCTGAAACCTGTGCCCACGAATGGGTCAGCGCCAACATGCTGGTATGATACAATGCTAATGCAAGGAACAAAATATAAGGCGTGGCATGTGCAAGTGTACATTTATCTCTATATGCCTTCTAAATCATCTATGCATGGCAATAATAACAATCCATATGTCTTCCACATCATCTATGCAATATAACGACAATAATCCGCATGCTTTCCAAATCATGCATACCACATAATAGTAATGAATCCATATGCCATCCAATTGTCCATGCAGTGTAATGACAATGCACATGAACCACCCACACAACTCTATGCCACATGACAATGCATATGAAACACTCACACAACTCTATGCCACATGACAATGCATATGAAACACTCACACAACTCTATGCCACATCCATGTCCACTTTATGCATGTCATGTCAACACCATGCATGTCATGTCAACACCATGCATGTCATGTCTCGGTTTACGGATCGCTCCCGATGGGTACCCGAGTAACCAACACCTGTTCACGGATCGCTCCCGTTGGGTTGCAGGCACCAATGCAATGGCCAATTTTTGGGTTTTTCACCACAGGATCTGCACCCTCATAATGTATAGCACCTCGTGCTCACCCACACTATGTCATCAATGAATCCCACTATGCCAAATGCCATGATTCCACCATGCAATGCCACAATCTCCATAAAACATTTCTTGCCAACACATATAGTATGCTTTAAATAATGCAACATATTTAAAGCAATGATATCATCTGAATCTCAAAACTTCTTCCACAAGCCTGTATGCCATGAACAGTTAAGTTAAACACATGCTCGATTCACACAGTCACAATCTCAACAATTCACAAAGAACACAAAACTCCATAAAGTACCAATACATCAAACTATCACACCTTCCCAAACATATGATATATCAACACGAATGTAAGCCAAAACATAATAATCCAAATTCAGAAGTACGATCCATCTTCAATAGAGCAACAAATTATAAAACAATTCAAAGCACATATCAGAGTACATAAGTTATCAATTCTGAGTTCTTCAAGCAGTTATATTCTACGTGATTCCCTAATCATCAAATCAACACATGTACAAATCAGTCAACATGCAAATCATTCCTAAACTTACTCCTATTCCTTACTTAGCAAAATATCATACCTGACTAGGGCGTGTCTCAACCCTAGGAGGCTGTGTCTATTATATGGTCAATCAGCCGGCGAGTAGCTCAATCCTTGTACTGTATTAGTCTGGGAGATCGAATCGTCTTTTCCCCTCCCATTAGTGTTCCTAAGATTCATAAACACATTTCAGTCTATATTTTCATAAATTTATGTTAGTCATCAAATTTTATGTCTCTTTATAATTGGAATCTCTCTTACATAGTTAGAATCTACCATTGAATCCGGAACACCGAACAAAATCGGTTTAGGCTTTCACGGAATTCAATTTGGACATGTGTACCCTAAAAGGTAAAATGGTCATTTGGTCCTTTCACGGGTTCCTTTATTTGCGGGGTCTCGTTTCACGAGACGAACCTTACCATTGGTTTCAGAATATTCGAGATAGTCAAAATACACTATTTATTTACTTAATTTGGACTTCGGGTTAATTCACAATTAACCATAAATCCTAGGCACAATTATAATTTAACAAAAATTCTATTTTAATTTGAAATAACCAATAATAATTAAATTCAACCTTTGGCTGGTAATTAGCGTTCCACTGGCACTGCAATCATCATTTAACCCTCCAGGTCCTTCTCACTTGGACTGCTGCTTAGATAAATAAATCAAAATCCAAGCCTCCAATGATTCTACTTTTATGGCACCCAACCATAACCCAATATATAGGTATCAGTATATAACCCAACAATTCCCTCAACGCCATCTATCTGCCGTGGTCCAGCTCTTCTTCAACAACTAGAACAGACACAAAATTTCTCAATACTTCTGTTTTCCTCCTCCTCTGATTGGTGTGGAACAATAGCTTCCGAAGCCATCTATGTCGCTAACCAACCATCCCCCAACACATGGCTATAGGTATCATCTTGAAACAATTCTGAAACTGCAATCAACCCATTCCAAATCAGTTTGTGGTATCGTGACAACAACTGGATCGCATCAATCCAATCCATTGGCTTTCCCTTGATAAATCAGCCCAAGTTACCGGTGCAGCTCTATGATTTTTGTCAATAGACCCAACTCAATTTCGGTCACCATTCAAGCCAACATAACCAATCTGCTACAAGAATGGAACGGCCCACGCTTGATTCTCCAACAGCATCCAAACCGACCCAATCCGCGTCCCTGATTTGCATCAGGTCTTGTAGCAGTTCAACTGCTGCAGATTCCAACTCTCGGCAACCCAACCGGCCCTTCCAATAGCATCCTCTATTACACTCACGACTGCACTTCCATAACAAACACACATATATACATAAAATCTCCCTGCACGCTAACTTAATTTCTTCTAGTTTTAACACCACAAACTGCATTGGACAGCAGCCACAGTCACTCACCAAACCTTCCAATCCATCCGGTCCTGCGGACTACTGCTTCTCTCAAGTTCTCCAGGTCTGCTGCTGCCATGAACTGCTTCCAATAAAGCTCTAAACAGCCCATTTTAATCCAACCCAACCAACATAAACAACACACATAAATACATACACACTGGCCTGCCACGCCATCGCTACTGCCACTGGATTAACATCCAAACTGAACCCCCCCACTCTTCACCGTTTCTGCTGCGCAACAAGTTATGCGCAGCACTGCTACACACACAATTATATATCTATATATATACACACCGATACACCTACACCTACACATATACACCCACACAACCGTGACATCACCACAAATCGTCAGTGCGCAAGCGATCAAGATCGTTTGGCAACAAGCCCAATTCCAGATCTGAATTTCCAATTTCAGTTATAAACAAATTCACTGCTTCAGATCTGAGATTTAATCTTGTGCGAATTCTTCCCGATCGCTTCTATTTTAATCTCGGTGTCACGGCCGTCTGAATTTCACGGCTCAGCCATCTTTGTCTACTCGGAAGAGGCAGAAATCATAGGCGACTTCTGGGTTTTTGGGTCTCCACCGCGTCGAATCACCCTGTTCCCTGCAACGTGCCTTACTCTTGGAAACGCACCACCACCGGTAGGCACGGACGACAGTCGACCCTCAAATCTAGTGTCACGCCCCGAATTTCTGACGAACCCGGGACGCGACTGACGAGACAGAAAGTAAAATAAATAAAAGGATAAAAGTAATTAGATTCACTAAATATGCGTCCATCATCATCCATACATAAAATAACATCGAATACATTGTTCATCAGTCATTCGGGCTTAAGCCCTTACATAACAAAATACAAGTTTCACGAATCACAAATACATCACAGGCTTCACCCTATCAGGGCATCACCGAGTCTCTAGTGGCTGGAGAATCCTCATCTGAAAATGTTGCCCACGAATGGGTCAGCACAACTGCTGGTATGATGAGATGCTAATGCCAGAAATAAAGCTAAGGCGTGGCATGTGCAAAGTGTACATTTATTTCTAAATGACATTCAAGCATCGCAGTAATATATATGAATGGTATGCATGACACACCCATGCACAACTCTATGCCACACCCATGTCTCATTTACGGGTACTCCCCGATGGCTCGAAGTACCAATGCAATGGCCAATTTTGGGTTTTTCACCACAGGATCTACACCCTCATAATGCAAAGCACCACGTGCTTACCCACGCCATGTTCTCAAAGGATTCATCATATGCCAATACGCCAATGCAATCTCAATGATACATGGTTTCCACAGTATAGCATGCTCGATGACAATAATACATAAATCACCAGCTGATTCCACATGTAAGCATATCTCGTAAAATCAACATATACACATGTCGTGAGTCACATTCATCATTCACTAAACATTCATAAAGTAAAAGTAACATGTAAGCATGTGAACTACCAATTTCGAATAACCAGGTAAACACATTACAGATAAACACATACAGCATTCCAGTCATTCACAAATATTCCTAACTTAACTTCATTTCTAACACTAGCAAAACACCATACCTGATGGGTTGGTATCAACCCTAGAAGATCGTGCACTATATGTAACTGAACCGGCGGACGAAAATGTAGGAGATCAGATCGCCTCCTCCTGTCCTGTCAGTGTCCCTAAAAGTAGAAATTACAACTCAGTCTATTGTTATTTGAATTTATGCTATTCATCAAATTTTATGTCTTTAAATTTATAGGTTTCTATTTTGCTAAATTAAACTCTACCATTGGTCCTAAAACATTGAAGAAAATAAGTTTAGATTCTCGTAGAACTCAATTCGGACACCGGGGTTCAAAAGGGCAAAACAGTCATTTTGCACTTTACACGTATCCTTACATTTTGTCACCTCTTTTCACAAATCGGACTCCACGGTTGAGTCCAGAATGTTCGAGATAATAAAATTCCACTATTTGTTTACCTAATTCGGAGTTCGTTTGACTGTGTTTCAATCTAGGGGCATTTTGGTAATTTTAAAGGTTACTACGGGTCTTTTATTTTTCGGGACCCCGTCTCGTAAAACGGACCTCACCATTGGTCTCGGAATGGTCGAGATAGTCAAAATACACTAATGACTTGTCCCATTTGGACTTCGGGATGTTTTTGAAAATTAATTTAATTAATATTTTATTAATAATTTAATCAGGTGGGTCAAAGTGAAATTTCTAATAGTTGGGGGGTCAATTTGTAATTTCCGAAAGTTCAGGGTTTAGGTTCAAATTCTAAAAGGTTCAAATTCCAAAAGGTTCAAATTCCAAAAGGTCCAAATTAAAACTAGTTTAATTTGTTATTCTAAATCAGGTTAACCAAACAGGGGCTAATCCTAGAACAGGGATAGGATATCCCGATTTCAATTTAATTCCAATTTCTAAATTTCTTATCCTTGCAACCAAACGGCCCAAATTTCATTTTAATTTAAAACAACCACGCGACACGTGGCAGGGGGGTTCGGCCCAAGCCCGACCAAGACTCGAGACCCGACCCGCACAGCCCCCCCTTCTTCCCCGTTTTTCCGGCGAACCTCCGGTAGGGTTCCGGCACCTTCTCCGGCGCCGGTGACCGGAATTTCAGAAAAATCAAGTTTTTAAACTTGATTTTCTTGGTGTTTTCGAAGCCCCTTTCAATCCCAAACTATTCTAAAACATTTTTGGAGCCTTTTAATACCGTTTTGAAGCTTCCAATCACAATGAAAAACCCAGATTTCTCCCCCACGGCCGTGACCTGCACATCCCCTTTTCTCCCTCATTTTTCAACCGTTTTCTATCATTTTTGTTGCGTTTCAATCCTTACATTATGCTCTACAAGGTTCTACAATTTAAATCAATTGAAATGCTCTAAAAGAAATTGAACCAGAAGCAACCCACTTACCAATTTTTCGGCCGTTTCTCTCTCTAGGCGTGCCCTCCTTCTCCCTCTTGCTCCGAGCTCGAACCAAGTCTCAAACTCTCCCTCAGAGTTCTCTTTCTCTCCCTCTTTTCTATTTCTTTCCTTCTCTTCTTTCCCACCGAGACTACTCTCTTTTTCTCTTCACTTTCTCTCTCTATATCTCTCTCTCTCTCTCTAACCCTCACGACAGATCTGCCCCTCCCCACTCTCTTCACTCATGTATACCTACAAAACCCCACTCATGCACTCACCTAACTCCCTTACACATCCACTGCCACACACCACCTCCCTTTGAGTGTATAACACTCCACACATGCACCCACACGGCACACACACATACACACTGTTCTATACCCATATATATATATATATATACACATATATATTTACACATTTAATTGCACATACTCATATGTACACACATATATACACCAACAATTTAATTTAAGTAATATATACATATATATATATATATACACCCACAATAATAATAATAATAATAATAAATTATATTTTCAATGAATAAATAATAATAAATAAAAAAATTTTTTTTTTCATGTTATAACATCCAGCCCGTTCAATCTCAACACGGCTGACGGATTTAGCCGCAGAGACCTTCTCCCTCTTTCTCACGCTCCAGCAGCTTCGGCTGCTTCCCTCTTTTCCTTTTTTTTTTTTTTTTCCTGATTCTAACTTCACCGACTCTCCCTTTTCTTTACCTTATTTTCTCTCTCCCTCTATTCATCACCCAGCCCCTTTTGTTTGACTAATTTCATATGAGATATTATATATATAATGCAATATATGTTACAGCACATGAGTGAGGATACCAACATCCTCCACTGTCGGTAGCCCACTTGAAAACACACACCAATTACACACACAGTACATACTTCACACACACTTGACACTCATATATCACACGCACATCCCATACGTACACATGTACACATGCAACCCCCTCCTTTTTGACTTTTTCATTTCTATTTTCTCATTTTCTTGTTTTATCTCATTTTACTTTATTTTGCTTCATTTTATTTTATTTATTTATTTATTATTATTTTTTTTGGCACACATGTATATACAATACTAATAACATACATTCATATAATGTGATTTAATTAAATTAAAAGTAATTAAGATTTAAAAAAAAATTCAAATATTGCCTTATCAAAAAAAAAAATTTATTCTAAAATTTCATATCTTTACAAACTATATCCGATTAGGCTCAAATTGTCACAAGAGGTGTATTTTAACATGCTAAGCATATTTTTTTCTTCTATGGCATACTCAAATTATGCTTCTAAACATGACTTATATCTAAATAATGCATATGTAGTGCCTTACTGGCAAATAGTGCATAAATAGTGTCCTACTGGCAAAACAAAAAATTTACCCTAATTTTTCAGATCTCTACAGGCAATAAGCATGACACACCCATGCAACTCTATGCTACACCCATGTCTCACTTCACGGTCCTTCCCCGTCAGCTCGCGAGTACTGTTGTATGTCTCGCTTCACGGTCCGTCCCCGTTAGATCGCGAGTACCATGGCCAATTTTGGGTTTTTCACCACAGGATCTACACCCTCATAATTCATAGCACCGAAGTGCTCAACCCATACTATGTTTTCAAAGATTCACAATATGCCAATATGCCTTGATTTTTCTATGCAATTCCAATGAAGCATTTCATCAAACACATGGAGTATGCCTTAAATGATGCATTATACATAAAACAACTATAACTTTTAAACCACAAAACTTTTTCTACATGAACCTAACATGTAATCCAATAAATTACACATATAAACATATCACATATTCACAACCTTACCAAATTCTAAAAGATCACACAAGTACACAAAGTACCAATACATTGAATGAATCATAACTTTCAAACTACAAGACTTTGTCTACATGAACATAAGCTAGAATTCAATGAATTATACGTATAGTCATATTACATGTTCATCACTTCAACAAATTTCCAAAGAATACATAAAGTACCAACCCTAGGTTTTCAAAGTAACTATAAGTTAGGTGGTTTTCTAACAACAAATAAACATGTAAGTCATACAATCAACATATGAAAATACTCCTAAACTTAACCCTATTTTTTACTTAGCAAAATATCATACCTAAAAGAGTTTTTCTCAACCCTAAGGAGTTGTGCTCTCTGTGCAGCCGAACCAATTGGTAAGAACGTAGCCCTTAATGTGGGGAACAACTTTCTAGAAGGAAGCCTTGTGAGATTCTAAGGCTAGAGATGAGTTTTGGAAGCTTGAAAGTTGAAAAAACTTAGGTTTTCTTCACCTTTCTCTCCATGCACGACCTTCTGTTCATTACTTAGACCAATTTCTGTGATTTTAACAGTAAAGGTTCCTATTTATAATAAAGGGGCCAAGGGGTGAAAAGACCCTTTTGCCCTTAATGAGTTCGGGACCTCATTACACTACAACCTGACCCGAAACGCCTCAATTCAACATTTTGCTTGAACCAAAGTTCTTAAAATTATTTTAAATGATATTTTCTCAAAAAATTTATTTTCTCCTGTGGGCGGGTATGGCCGGGTCCACCCAGGCCACCTGGGATGCCCATTTTGGGTCCATTTTTCAAATTATCTTCGATTAGGCTCAAATTTTTACAGGAGGTGTATTTTAACATTCTAAGCATATTTACCTTCTATGGAATACTCAAAATATGCTTCTAAACATGACTTATGTCTAAATGATGCATGTGTAGTGCCCTACCGGCGAGACATTTATGTGAATAGTGTTCCTATTAACTAATGCATGTATCCTCATTTGGAAAGGAAAACTATGTTGCAGAAAAGGCTTGTTTAAATTTTTTAGGCCCTCTTACTTGGTAAGACTTTGGCTTTAAAAGACAAATTGCATTAAAATTTTGCTGCCTTTACTATTTTGTTTATAAGAACCCTTCGCCAAGACGTAGTTGTTGATAATTTTTTTATTTTTACAGGTCTTCTTATATGTATGTGTGTACATGTATATGTGTGTTTATTATGAAGGCATTCATGAACTGAAATGATGTGTGCTATTCTATAAGCTTACAATTTCAACATCACTGTCAAACTCTAATTTGGTTCATAATGGGTATTTGGTCTCCACATCACTATATGGTGGGGGGGTTCAGCTTATTACGGAAGAAGTTATGGTTTTAGTATAAGGTGAAGTTAATATATGTTTGCAGTTAGGTATGAACCTATTTTGTATAAATAATCATGTTAAGTGTGTACCACATGGGACTAAAAGCTAATTTTAATTGAATCCAAAAATCATCCAATATTTCTTACAAAATCTAAATGGTAATTTCACTAATATCTGTAGTAGAAGTTAACCAATCAAGCAATTTGAAAGTATGGCTTATGAAGTGGTGAAAGCCAACAGATCATGGTAGGCTTTCAAATTTTTTGTGTTATGCGTTATCAAGGGAAGCCAAAAGGCCATTTCAATCCTCGATATGAGTAATGTGTATTATCGCATATTTTTGGTTTGAAATCCATTTAATTTCATAGACCAATATAAGGAAATAAAAATCTTGAATAGAAAGGGAGACAACACTTCTAAGTCAGCTCCTTATATGTGGATGTTTGTAGTCATGGAAGTCTATAGAGAACCTTTAAAAGAAAAAAGGGAAATAAGAAACAAGTTTTCGTGCTGTGGAAGTGTTAACAATATGCAAGCTAGAAACCTAGCCACATTATCAAAAGAAAGCTTCAGGAAAAGTTGGAAACATGATAAAAGAGAATTAGTAAGATTATTTTTAAAGAATTTCATGCTTAAAGTGTATAGAATTAAATTGTAAGATAGAATTAATGCATCAAATTTAGCTAGGGGCACCATCATCAAGTACATCAGAGGGAGTTAAAAGCTAAAAAATGAGCGTACGTCGGGGAGTGGGGAAGGATTGAGAAGCCTTGCAAAGAAGAGAGAAGGGGGAGAGAGCCAGACCGATGGAAGACTTGATAGCAAGAGAAGGAAACAAAGTAGAAATAGAGGAGGTACCTGTATGTTAGTGATCGGCAGAAGCACAGGTTAGCCCTTGCCATTTTTTCTTCTTTTTCCTTCTTAACAGGAATTGATGATTCTCCGTTGGTTATGTTTTTCCTTTTTTTTTTTTTTTTGAATATTCTTCTTATTCTTCTTTTCGTCGTGTTCGGCTGTGTCCCCATCGTGTCCCGCCATGTTGGTAGCATGTCCGAAGTTCCTAAAAAATAAAAAGGAATTTATGATTTTCTCCGATAGACCGCTTCAGTGTTTTTTCAACCATATTCACACTTTCACCCATAGGAAGATATTACTTGGCCAAAGAAGAAGGCAAAATATTCTATTAGTTCAAAGCCAATAAATATTTGTAACATGAAAATGGATATATTTACACACATACATACTAAGTTATATAATACAAGAGACACCGTTGATTTGTGCAATGCTACAGCTCTGACAATTAGAAAAACAATACATGTTGAAGATAACCTTGAGTTGATTTTATACCTTCTTTTACATTGTTCCTAAGAAAAAATAAATAAATAAAAAGAAAGGTTTGCTCACTATACATATGGTGGGAAAAAGCTATAAGGTTGCCTTATAGAAATCTAAAATGCCAGCAAGCTTCCCAATAACAAAGAAATCATCCCTAGAAGTTCAAGTTTTAGTGATTGCTATGCTAAAAGCTCTTAGTTTCAGCCGTCAGGCACATTTTTCCATGGACAGTTCCATTATGAGGTTTAAGGATTTGTAAATAGGATGAATGTCAACTACTGTGGGTAGAGTCAAGGAACAAAATAATTTCAACTTGAAAACTAGAATAGTTTCTACTGAAGAAGTCGTGAATGCCTGGAAACAAAGGCAACTCCACAGAGCACTAAATATTCTACCAAAAAAAATAGTTTTTTTTATTTTATTTAATGTACACACAAGTATCAATAAGAATGTTGTTGTTGTTCTTATAGTAGAAGGAGTTTACAAGCAGGCCACAAACGTCAAAGGCTATAATGGAAAGCAACGTAATCATAAGCTTATTATCAGATAGGAGTTTCAATATGAAATATAATACATATTGGACAATGGTCTCAAAACAAAAAGTAAAATGGCACCAAGGTTTTCAATACTAACCTTTAGGTTTTGTTTCAAGCTCCTAGAAAAAAGCAAACATTTTGAAGTAAGAACTATGGAACATAGACCATTAACATAGTTTGTGATGTTCACATTACGATGACATGGACCACTACATAATTCAACCCATCCACTTGCATATAACATATCAAATTTGTCACGACCCGAGACCCCACCCTATACGGATCTCGTGTCGCGCACCCAATCCGACGCTGTTTGTCGAACCAAGGGTCTCAACTTGCAACACAATCAGTGCTACTAACATGCAACAACTAAAATGCGGAAGAAAATAAATAAAAGCTGCATATGATATATATAATGTTTACAAAAATGCGGAATACAAAATTTCTTAATACAACTGTTCATCCCCAAGACGTGGATAACATGGGAGAGCTATAAGACTGTCTATACTAAATATTACACTGCAGCTTCAAAAGCAAATGTCCACCTCCTAGCTATCAGACTCTAGGGTCTGTCCTCGATATCTGTACCTACATAATGTTGTGTAGTATCTGATGAGCTATGAAAACTTAGTAAGTAGTCCTTTATTCTGCCATGTGCACAAGGTATAAAAGAATGCTAGCCAGTCAATAAATATATATAACTCAATATCAGATGATGGAAGTCAAATGATAAGGAACTAAAGCTGCTATGCTAACAATGTCATACTGCTACAGTCATGAGCTATAACAAGTATGAAATGTAAGCACTGTACTGAAAGTTGTAAAATCTCATGATCATTCAATAACAATATAACATGATCAAGCTATGAATATCAATAATAAAGGATAGTGATATCAACTAAATCTGAGATGCACTGGTGTTGGTGGGGCTCGGCAACCCCTTGAGCTCATATTCAGTTCCAGTTGGCTGTATAAATATTCAGTTCCCATTCGGGCTGTATGAATACTGCTCTGTGTACACTATGTATATAAATGTTCCACTCGGAACCTGGACTCGAAGGTCATAAATAGCATCAGATGGAGATGTGACTGAGCACAAATCCGGCACTAATAATATATCAGGATCACGCTATCTTCCACGAGGAGTATAGTGGAATCATAACTGATTCTAGGCAATCTAACATAACAAAAGTTTTCGAGGCTACGATTACTAGACTGTTTCAAATAAAACTGTCTGGCCCTCACGGCCCTAGGTACAAGTGTACATAAAGAAATCTGTGCACAAGTGTACAATCATGATCGAGATATATATAGAAATCAATAGCTGTCTCCCACATGATAGGGCAATATCAATGTGGCTAAATGAATACTGGTGTGTATGTATAGAGTACGATAGGCAATATAATACAAGAACTATGACATGGCTGTGAAATGTAACACATGCAGAGATCAGATTTTACTTACCTCTTTCTGTATCTGTCTAAAAGGTCAAATCGCCTTCTCCTTGTCTCTCGGTATTCCTATGATTTAGGAAACTCATCTCAGTCTATGTATACGTATTTAACTCATGCTATTCATCAAATTTTATGCCTATTTACTATTGGTATTCATTTTACTCGAATAGACTCTACTATTGAATCTGGAATGTCGAACAAAGTCGATTTAGGCTTTCGCGGAATTCAATTTGGACTTCTGTACTAAAAAGGGCAAAACGATCATTTTGCACTTTTACGGGTCTTTTATTTTTCGGGACCTTGTCTTGCTAAACAGACCTCACCATTGGTCTTAGAATGTCTGAAATAGTTAAAATACACTATTCATATGTTTAATTTGGACATCATTACTATAAAGGGTAAAATGGTAATTTATACTTTCACGGGTTCTCACTTCTCGAGACTTCTTTTCAAAAATTGGACTCCACGGTTGAGTCCGGAATGCTCAAAATAATAAAAATTTACTATTTTTTTATTTTAATCGAAGTCTGTTTGACTACTTTTTGACCCAGTGGCTTTTCGTAATTTTTCATTATTTTTAAATTAATTAATTAAATTAATATTTTATTCTGGGGGGTCAAATCATAATAATTAATAGTTGGGGGGTCAGTTTGCAAATTTCGTAACTTCTGGGTTCAATTGCAATTTCAGAAAATCCTATTCTAATTAAGGATAGCGAAACAGTGAATAGTGACAGAACATGGATAGGATATCCCTATTTTTATTTCAATTCCAATTTTAATTCCTTATTCGTGTTACCAAACACTCTGAATTTGATTTACAAATCTTTTAAACTTAAATGATACTACGTCGTTTCAGTCTACCCGTTTCTGTTTCGGTCAGGTCCCGACCCGGATCCGACCCATGACCCGAACCCACCCAAGACAGCAGTGTCGTCTTCTCCGGTGATACGCCGGTAGGGTTCCGCCGTGTACAGTCGTCTTCTACAGCGATGGCCAATATTTTCTGGTCAATTTTTCTACCAATTTCAATGCGGTTTTTTTTGTCTTTTCTTGGAGATTACAAATCTAATGTTAGATTTTCATTTAGATCACTAATTTCGTACGAATATGGAAAACCCGAAACTCTGGTGACCTGCAATTTTTTCATTTCACGCTTGGTTGCTAACTGTTTTAACCTTAGCTTTCTTCTAATCTTTTTCTACACCTCACAGCAACCTTTCCCCATCATTAGTGTTAAGTTTTACAAATAAAATATTCGAATTCCAATTATTCTCTAAAAACCTGCAACCTAGGGTTTCTCACTGATTTCTGAATCATTTTAGATGATTCTTCTTGCTACTGAATCTATCTTTCATTCTCATTGAGGCCTTATACTCAGAATTAAACGAATCATGCTATAACTGAAAAATAGAATAATCACTTACCTTTTCAATTTTTGATTTTCTCGATGCAGTGTGCTTCTTCCACTTCTATGTTCTTCTTGGCTTACTTCTGATTCTTCCTAAAGAATTTCCCAAGCTTTTGAGACACTCACAGTTTCTAAATCTCTTTGATTTCTATCCTCCCGAAACATGTATATATATATAGATATACCATATACACACGCACACTCCACCACCTTACCCTTTCTTCTTGGTTTCTCCCCCTTCTAAAGCCCCTTTCTTTGACTCAGTTTTCTGATTTCTCTCTTCCAAATGTAACTTTGCATTTATGGTTTGGCAGATATTTTGTATATATATATATATAATATATATAATATATATATATATATATATATCACACACACACACAACAACTTGCCAACCATCCCACACACACAAAATGCATGCACTTGGCAGTTTCTCTCTTTTCTTGTATAGGTATATTTTAATGTATGCACACATATTGTATAATATACTATATATATATATACCTATATAATTACATATTCTATACATACATATATACTCGTATGTATACGTATACACTAGTTTTTAACTACGTATACATACACTTATATTTTATGAGCTATACATGTGTATATATGTAAGCATGCATGGAAATGCATGCATGCACGTATTACGAGACACAGTTCTAGATCGCTCGGGTATTGCCCGACACTGGCTATATAACTAATAATATTCACTTTTCAAACTGCACAGTACATATGATATAATAACATAGAGCTTTAAACAGCTCGATTTTCAACTAATAGTACACCACCCGACCCGGTCTACCTCGGTATACGTGCTGACCTGGGTCAGGGTATTACAAAATTAGCACATAAATAAGAGATATTCATATATGTTTACTGAAGTTAAATAGTGAACAATTAACAAATGATGAGTTGAAAGCCAAAGCTTTACAGAGAATTAATTGACCAAGATAGGAGAGACTCACATGTACCACGAACAATTTTCCAATGCCTAAAACGAAAAGGTGAATTGTAGCAATTGAGTTGTCGAGCCTCCCCGAACCATTATCCTTCGTAATGTGAAAATTCAAAGTGCCATAATAACATCAAACTATAGCTTAACCGGTTTTGAATCTCCACTCTATAAATACAAAATTTAAGATCTTTACTCCATAAAAATAGAATTTAAACCAAATGGAGCTTATCTAAGCCATACTCAAACCTCATAGCCTTTGTAATGGAGAGAATAGGGAAAAAATAAGCTACCAATCATTTGTGGCAGAGGATAGAGTATTCAAAAAGGTTCACCGAAAACAAGCAATTTCTTCACTAAAATATAACTAAAGGGAATCTAGAAGAAAACTTCACATACCTTCAGAAGGGCTTCCATTTTATTTTCTTCAACATATTTTAGTTTGAATTGAAGTTGTTTCCAACAAAAACAATTGACCAAATTACATGATACCAAATTTCAAAATTTTTCTGCATGCAAATGATATTATGAAGATGCGTAAAAGCAAGAGGCTAGAGAATATTACCAAAAACCCAGATGGCAAGCCTAATATAGGATTTATATGCTCCCTAATAGTGTAACCTTTTCCCTAGACTCACCTTAAAGGAAGTAGTCCTTAAAACTTATACTGCCTTGAAACTGTGAAAAAAGCAATGAATATGAACTAAAATTATTTGGTTACATATGTCATTGAACTAAATAAATATAAAGATGAAAGATCCTACAAGCTCTATATTGAAAAAGGAATCCAAATCAGTGTTACTTTCAAATGCTCCATCTTGTTCTTGTTGTTTGGCATCAATTCTATATGTAGCCTACTCCCTAGCAGCAATTGAACTTTGTATCTCTATATCACATAAAAAGGGAGGAATGGTAGCGCATTTTTGTTATTTGCTTATTTTTCATTTATATAATAGGGGCCTAACATTGGAAGTCGTCCACTTAGTCAAATCAGCCCAGTTATAATGTATTTGTTTGAGTGATGACATTGTGGTCTGATACCAATTTACATAGAAAATTTCTTAGTGTTGAAAAGATGTTGTTTTTGTTCATATTTGTTAGTTCTTTACTTATTTTCTTCTTCTTTATAAACTAAACCAGTCACAATAATGTATTTTTGTGGGGCATTTCACTATTTAGTTGTTTTTTGTTGATTTCATTGAAAACCAAAATAATATCACACATAAAGAATATTAAATTTAAATTGGTTACCCGGTAACTCTAATGGTTCAGATTTGTACAAATCGATCACATAAATGTCTTCAAGCTTAATGTCCATTTCGTAACTTTTCTTTTTCAGTAATACCCAGCTAATTACTCATTGGTGAGGTAGAACTTATTGATGACATTTATCCTTGCAAAGTCCACTGTGTATATGATCAAAAGTGCAATACTTGTAGCTAGGAACAAATATGTGGGGAGGCTGAATCTAAAATTAATTCCGGTGTTTATTGTAGAAGCGGTCTTTATTGTCTTTATTGGTATGCTTCCAAATTTGAACTGCAACATATGCACCCTATACCCTTGAACATTGAATTCTAACTCCTATATTCATCAAAAACAATAGTTGTCATATTAGAATGACTAATGCGTAATATAAGTTAGCAAGATGAGACTAAAGCTAAAAGAAAGTATGTGAATCAAGGAACAACCACGAAAAAGTTTAAAACTGAAATCTTTCAATCAAATTTGAAACTTTGTTTATTATATCTAAATGGTTGAAAAAATTATGATATATGCTTTCAATTCTTTTTATGAGCACCTTAAAAGATTAAACACATGGCATAAATAGAATAATTCTTTTTATGCTTTCAATTCTTTTTACGATAGTACTTTGTTTCCTCAAAAAAATTTGTAATGTTTCTCAAAAGAAGTTTTGTTTTTGTTTTTGTTTTTTTGTTAAGACACCTCTTCTATACTACACACGTATAGAATATTATAAGCACCAAACAACAAAAGTTTAAGACATATACCAAATGAGTAGCATATCGGAGAATTAAAGTTTTCAATTAGGAGATAAAGTAATGATAATGAACATATAGGAGAAAAAAAATTAAGTATGTCTCTTAATTAAATATATGAATTTATTAAATTGAGAACTAAGATGCTAATTTAAGATATTAATATTATTTTAGAGAAGAACGAAACTAACTGCACAACACACATAAAACAAAGTTAGTTATGTAATTCAACTTAGTTATTATATTTCTATAGTATTACCTATATGAATTTAGAACTTCCTTATACACCAAGTTTTTTACAAGCCCTTGATTTCTCTTCATCCGTTTCTGGCTTAATGAGAACTTTTGTTGTAGATATCGAGATTCCTCTTGATAGTGCAACATATAATTGGCCATGGGAGAATACAGATTGAGGTAAATAAACACGAACACATGCTATTGTTTGTCCTTATACTTTATTTATGGTCATAGCAAAACAAAGACGTATTGGATATTGTTTTCGCCTGAAATGAAATGGGTAGCCTTCATTTTTTGCAGGTGAAAGTGGGATTCGTGGTAACAAAATTTGTTTTCCACCATGTTGCCCAACTGTAATCTCTGCATGGATAACATTATTCTCAAAATTCCTACATACCATTCTAGTACCATTGCATAGGTCATTTGATGGGTCTAAATTTCCCAACAACATTATTGGACAATTAACTTTAAGTACCAATTTATGTGGAGGCAAACCATTTGGAGTCAAATAATTTAGAAATTCCTCTTGATAATAGTTGTGAGTATCATCAACTGCTTCATCAAAGCTATTGAATGTTCTTGCATCTCCAAGAAACATCATAATTAATTTCTCATTCAACTTGTCCACATATTCATTTTTGGTTGCAAGTATTACACGTTTGGTCATGTACTCAGCGAACTTAATAAGTTGTTGTTCTGAGACTTCATCATTTTCATATTATATGATCATCTGATTTAGAATAAAAATCATCTCTTGTTCGTTTGTTGGCTTCTCACCATTTCTAAATCAAAGCAAAAAATCACTGAGGTTTGCATTAGCCCTTGCTCTCATGTTTCTAGTCAAAGTAAATATTTGTATTTTGACCATAAATATAACCTCACCAAACTTGGATTGACAGTTTCTTCTCTTGTAGCTCTAGGAACAACTGGTAATACTTGACAAAAGTCTCCCCCAAAAATGATAACTTTTCCTTCTCCAAATGACTCTTAATTGTTCATGATGTCCCTTAAACTCCTATCAAGTGTTTCAATAGCCCACCATTTTGTCATTGGAGCTTTATCCCAAATTATTAGCCTTGCTCTACGTAACAACTCTATAGTTCCACTCTGTTTTGGTATGTTGCATACACTTGTCTCATTCACTGAAATTGGAATCTTGAAATGGGAAAGTGCAATTCGACCACTATGTATTATTGTTGTTGCTACGCCTGATGTTGCTATTGCAAGTGCTATCATTTTCTTTGATCTCAAATTGGCTAATAATGCACGATATGAATAGGTTTTCCCAGGTCCTCTAGGGCCATCAATGAAAAAGATTCCACTTGCTTCTGAGCTCACTTGGTCTAATATTAATGAAAATGCTTTATGTTGCTCTAGATTCAAGTTCAATTTTGTAGAGTAATCATCAGGTGGAATATTAATAGCCATTTCATCTCTTATTTCTCTTGGATAAATGTTTGTAGCATCAAGAGAATGTAAAGATATATGTGGCAAATCATAATTTCCAATACCCTTCCCCATTCTTTTTGAGAAAAACTCTAAACTTTTTAGCGATTTGGAGATTTGAGATTGGTAGAACTCTTGGACTCTCTTTTAAAATCCTCGAACATTGCTTCAAAGTAAGTATACCATAAATTCCTCATATCGGTTGGCTCATAGTAAACTAGTATAGTTGCAAACAATCTTCGAAGTGTATGTGGCATTCGAAACAAAGTTGCCTCATTCAAACATTTGAAAATGCTATTATCTGATTCTAGCAATCCTCTTTTTTTGTGCAGATTCTTTGAAGCTTAAGAATTGTATGCCATCTACCGTTAACAAATCTTCAAATGATGTTGGCCCCTTGACATGATTTAGCAACAATATCAAATAATATCGCTATCCCTCAATTGGATTTTCTCTATTTATACGGCCAATTACTTCTCCTTTCTTCCATTTATACCAGCATCTTTTTTGTCTATCCCAAATATAATGCTCCGAGAATTCTCTATAAAGATATTCTCTAACTTCTTCTTGGTGCGGACACATTTTGAAGAACTCCGTGAGCATTGTATTAGATATATGATCCCAACGGAGAATGTGTTCTAAATTTTGATTCTCCCAATAAGTTACAAATTGTTTGTTTGGAAGGTGCAGCTGCAAGTTAATGACTGTAGGGTATAACTCATTCAAGTTGAATTCATAGATTCTCTATAGCGCTTCTTGTGCAGATACCCATCTTGCATCTTGGAATTGTTAGATTTCATCAATCACATTTTCTTCATCATTAGCAATGTACACGGCGACTCTATCATGCCCCTTGTAAATATATTTGTAAAGATACTTCACTGCTTTTAAACCATAACATATCTCAATGTTAATATGAAAATTATACCTTGAAAGCGGGTATGGATTATAAGGAACCACCCATCTATTATCGAGCTCTACATTTCATACAATAACTTTTTCTCCAGTATCCCTTCTTTTGTATATTGGATATCTATCTTTTGCTTGCACCATTTTTTCAAAAAATGAGTGAGGATAATGATTTTTGCAATTTTCATTAACCATGCAAGGATTTTTTGCATTTTTTCCTCCACAAAGGCCACGCATCATGTGTTTTATAACCATTTCATACAGATCTGGATGTTTTTCCTTATCTGAAAGTTCTGCACAAACAAATTTTTCATATTGGTCAGCATTTGTGATTTTATATTCCGACTTCAATATAATTAGCATGTGTGCATAGGGTAATCCTCTTTTCCGGAACTCAATAACATGAACACGTGCTGCAACTTTCTCAAATATTGCTTTCTTGAATAATTGGTCTTTTAAGTCTTGCAATTTCGCTCTAAAAACCCTTGAAGTCAAATTTGGCCTATCTTGAGGACGTTGCCTTTCTTGTAACTCATCTTGAATCTCTTTCCAATCAGGATTGCATGTCATCATAATGAAAATGTCTGGCTTTCCAAAAATGTTGAACTAATGACATTGCATTAAGGCAGCTACGATGCATGTCTCTTGGGCCACCAACAAAAGATGCAGGGAGAACAATTCTTCGTCCAACTTGATTTCATCTAGTTTCTCCAGCCATCACACTATCAATTATTCCATGATAAAGATTTGCTATGATATTTGATTGTTGCCTCCGATAATAATCTAACCAAGTAGTTTCAAGCTTTATGTACATATCTACTGCATATTGCTGCAACAGCCGACCAACTAATAAAAGTGTAGATTGCTTTATTCCTTTTATTTGTAACTTGTGACTATAATACTCCCTGCATGATACTTTCTTACTACTTTCTTGTTCAACACCTATAGAAGAAAATGCAAAGCATAATTATAGTAAAAAATAAAAATAACGAATCCAGGCTTTTGAAAATTCTTAGTGTGTCAATTTATATTTATAAATAAATATAAAAGTTACCTTCTTGTTCTTGTTCGAAAAAACTCTCAATCGATGTGAAAGTTGGTGTGTTTGATATATCTTTCTCCAACATTGATCTCCTCATGATTGTTCTTTGCTATATTTTGGTGCCATCCAGTTTCTCCATTTGGAAAAAGAAGAGGATACTACAGTGGATCATAACAACCAAAGTAATGTCTAACTCTATGCCTATGACCAAAGTGCGCATGTATGATAATATCTGTTTTTAATGGTGTATGAGGATCATTCCCTTCAATCCATATAGAAGCTACTTGATCAATTGTTGGCGAGTTATAAACTCATTTATCTAAATGGACATCCTTTCTAATATGGATTTGGAAATCTTGAAAAGGGTCACAATCTTTTAATTTGCGTAAGAGCTGAACATATGGATTTCCTTTAACAACTTCCATTAACGTTCTGACGATTGCTTCACTAAGATTTGTATTTTCAAGTATTTTTATTCTATTTTGAAGTTCATTATTAGTGTCATAAAAGTATAACTGAAAGTAACACGAGCCACTATCTTTTGGCACCAAAGTTGGAAGATCATGATAAATTTTTCCTTGTGCTCGAAATGTATAAATTCCTCTTCTTGTAGATGCTAGATCCTTATCCAAGTTGACACCAAAAGTTATGAATGAGAAAATACTATTGTAAGCATGTATTTGCTTTCAGAAGTCTTCACCTTCTTCTGACTAAGATGTAAATAAAGAAGATAAAGCATTTGGAACATCAATGGAAACCAATTTGACTTGTCCATTCCGGTAACAAAATGTTAGTGGTTCATATTCAAACTTCTTGGCACCACAATAAACACAATAATGCATGTTGTGTAGCTAGTGTAATTCAGAATATATCGGACCATACTAACCTATTAAGAATGTTTAAAATAAGATTCATCATCTAACTATGAACTTCTAATTATTTTTCATAAAATGATTACATAAATCTCACTAACCTTGATAGTCAATAGCAACCATCTAAGCTTTAAGTAACCAATTAATCCTCTGCCTTTTTCTCTTATTCCTTGTATCCTTAACCTTTTGAATATATCGTTATCTTTCTTCATCAGTAAATCTAGCATATCTAGTTTATTTTTATCAATAACACTTACATTACTTTGGTCATTTTTTCTTGTGGACGCCCTCCTTTTTCTTGCATTCGTAACCTTTTGAATATAATCATGCCTTTGTTTGTGAGTTAACTAAGCATATCTACTCCTCTTACCTACTCCTTTTACGATTACTTTGGATATAACTCATTTCCTATCAAGGGAAAAGTGTATCATGATTTTAATATTTTAATACACATGTATAACTTAAAGAACAAAGATAATAATAGTCACAATAGCAAAAAAATGCACATTTACTTTTAATGTAATTTAAGAGTTTATTAGTATTGTAGGTGTTTTTCCATTCTTTTGTTTATATTTAATTTTGAGAACAGAGGACCTCAAATAATTAGAATAGGTCTTTTTTTTTTTAGTTGATTAGTTTGTAAACGATACTTATTGCACAACAAAAAAAACAAAAAGTAATCAATTAAGAGCCACAACTAATCAAATATTCCTTTAACATTTATCAAAGAAAAAAATATAAATAATAAAGTAACTAGCACATATTCTAATATTCCTTTCATGATTTTAATATTTTAATACACATGTATAACTTAAAGAACATAGATAATAATAGTCACAATAGCAAAAAAATGCACATTTATTTTTAATGTAATTTAAGAGTTTATTAGTATTGAAGGTGTTTTTCCATTCTTTTGTTTATATTTAATTTTGAGAACAGAGGACCTTAAATAGTTAGAATAGGTCTTTTTTTTTAGTTGATTGGTTTGTAAACGATACTTATTGCACAACAAAAAAAAAACAAAAAGTAATCAATTAAGAGCCACAACTAATCAAATATTCCTTTAACATATATCAAAGAAAAAAATATAAATAATAAAGTAACCATCACATATTCTAATATTCCTTTCATCCTTATAAGACAGATATCGAATGGGAATGTAAATATTAAAACCAGTTTACTGTGCAAGAATCAAGCATACCTGCCAATGCTAAAGACCAAACTTGGCCTAATAGAACTCACACACTTGTATGCAGCATCAGGTGACATGTTTATGCTCCACATATTTAACCAGAAATTTGAAGAGAAGCAATTATGTGGTTTTACATGTTACTCTAACCTCATGTGAAGAAGGAATTGTAGTTGTATGCCACATGGATTAATTGGTCTATATGCATAGGTCAATGAATCCGAAGTGGGTAACTAAAGGAACCCATTACTTTGTAGGGCAATCAGAAGACATTTTATGTGTCACAGATCAGTCCATTGAGTCCAAGGTGTTGCAAATTTATTCTGGAACAATAATCAAAGAGAGGACTGAAATTGACCCAAAGAAGAGAACTGTTTGCTTAGGTCAGTCAGTAGCCATTACATCAATGTTATTTCCAAACAGTAGCTATTACTTCAATAATATTTTCAAAGTTCAACCAAGTGAATTTCACAATACTGAGTATGAATTTAGCAAGAGTCCATAAAACAGAGTGGGTCTGCTGATTTTGAATGAAAGGTGTGTTGGTTAAATTATTTTTTAATGGGGGCATTTTGGTGACACTACAAAAAATAACAGTTTTAGCGACGCACAGTATTAGTGACGCACACTGTGCGTCGCTAAAAGTGACATTTGGCGACGCACAGTGTCACTTTTAGCGACGCACAGTGTGCGTCGCTAATAAGGCTGAAAAAAAAAAAAAGAAGTTTGCCGCCAAAAATTGGCGCCTAAGTATTGGCGACGCCCTGGTGGCATTTAGCGACGCACCAGTGCGTCGCAAATAGTCAATTTCGAGGTCCTCGCGTCGCAAATATGACGGACGGAGCATTAGCGACGCGCATGGGGTTATTAGCGACGCAAGGTGTGCGTCGCTAATAACCCCATATATATTTTCTCGATCTGCTCGCTATCTATCTCCAAACTCTCTTTCTCTCTCACAGGCGCCGTTTCCATCCGTTTCCATTGTTTTCAAAGGGTTAGAAGCTTGAAAGTGAAGGGGAAAACACATCACTGAGGTCACGAAGCCCATCAGGTAAACACATCCGTTTCCTTTGACTGATTATATTAATTTACTATGTTCATTTTTTCTTGTGTTTTGTATTTTCATTTTTATTTATTTATTGGTAGAACCTGTTCACATGAACTTGAACTTTTGTGATAGTTTTATTAGATAATAGAAGTTCAAAAGATGTAAAATTGATTAGAAAGTTACACATCGCATAGGTTAAATAATGTTAGTGCAAGTTTTCAATGTACAAAATTCATTTACTTTTCTAAATTACCCTGTGGATTATTTTGAAAATTGTATAAAGTAAGTGAATCTATAAATTTTGTAAGGAAAATCCTTTACAAATTATATTATCAATCGTATATCTTAAAAAAAAAAAAAAAAGCCTTATATGATATTTTATTTTGAAATGATAATAGTGAAATAAGTTGAAATCATTTTGCATGGATTTTTCTCTGTTGGTATAGCTTTTTTCATTTTGAAAACTTACACCTTGATTTGAGTATAAATGCGTTAAATATATTTGTCTAATTTCTGAAATGATCACTAAAAAATTGGGATTATGGATCAATATTTGTTTTGTTTTTTTATTTAAATTTTAAAAGAGTTATGATAGATGATGTTATTCATAAATCAATCTGGTGTACTACGTAACTTAAGATTTTACTTATGTGGTAAAGAAATATATATATTGTAGAGAATTGTTAGGTATGTTGAGGGCATGCTCAATTCAATTGTATGTTTCAAATTCTTGTTATATGAAAATATGATAAAATATATTTGTTTAATTTTTTTCTTATTTGATGGGGGTAAAAAGTTAGAAATAATAATTACAATGCATCAAATACTTGATTAAAAGTTACAAAGTCCTCTGGCTCTAACACTTAAAAAAACTATTTTAGACTAATTAAGAGTAATTCTAAAAAAATAAAAGGTTCTACTACCACTTAAATACATAAATATTAATTCTTTAAAAACAAATTTTAAAAATATAACAATAAATAATTAATATATATCTGTAATATATATATATATATATGTACATATATATATCCGTATAGAATTACATATATGTATACTAATTAATTATTAAATATCTATAAAAAAAAAAAAACTCTAGTTAATTTATTTATATATGTATACACACGCACACGCACACGCCTATATTTATTTACTATCTATTGTATAAAATCTGAGATCAAATATAGTAAATAAAAGAAAAGACTTACAATATGGAAAAAATTTTGACACTACTATATCAAAGTCACCTAGAGAGTAACAATAATGGGCAAAGTGGAATAGAGTAAACCCTCTTATAATTAATAAATATGAGAAATTAAAATTTTATTAATTATTAAATTTTTTTATATTTTCATTAAATAAAAATATTTCTTATATATAAATGATTTTCATTACAAAAATAAAATCTTATATACAACTTTTTAAAAGTAATGAACAAGCTTTCAACAAGAATTTATAAAGCAATTTTCCAAGTAGTTGACAATTCATCAAAGAACTTTTATAAAATTAGAGTACAATATCTCTACTTCAAATGACTGAATTACTCACACGTACGTGTTCCTTAGTTAAGTATTTGTACATTTTTCATTGTCTCCACTTTGCCCGATGATCCTATATCATGAATTAAACTAAGCTTAATATTGTAATTGAAACTTGACTTTATTTAAAACACTACCTAGTTGATATACCATAAAGTGATAAACAAATTCAAAGCATGACACATGTCTGTACAAAACTATTTAGGGTACAAATCAAGAAAAGTTATTTTATCCAGGTCAACCAAGCATGGAGGATTCAGAGGTATTAGGTCCAGAGCCTAGTACTGTCTTCCATATCCTATCAACCTCAAAATATTAAATATTTATAATTCATTAATTTTTAAATTTATGATTAAACATTAGCAAAAATCCCCCCCCCCCGGCGGAAGTAAAATCCTCATTCCATTCTTGCTTACCATTTCATTTGTACCTTTTCCCTTCTCCTTCTTTTCCCTCCTAAAGTAAAAAAATAATCATTTCCATTTTTATGAGTTTAGTATTTAATCTCCATCGACTACCCAAAAAAAAAAAAAAAATTTAAAACATTTGTTAAAAAAAATGTTGAAATAAGATAATTAAACTTGATGCTACATTTCATGTGTATTAAGAGACAAAAAGGAACATTTAATTTAGTACGAACACTAGTATGTGAATAACTATTAAAAATGCTAAATGCACATGTATGGTGTTTGTTTCGGTTCTGCTTTGATCACTTCATGAACTAAGTTATGAACTAGCATCAAGGATTTTATCCATTCAAGAATTAAAAAGAGTTCTTGAGTCCTATAGATTGAGAGATCAACTAGATACACCTGACCTATTAAGTCAGTTAGTGGTTTTAGGTAGCAATTGATTTGCTTTTGTTGGTTAAGTTGTTGTTGTCAGGTGCCAAGCAAATAATTCTTGATGAATGACCTTAATTAATAGATAAAAATTGAATGCTAGGTACTTTTACTTGTTATCAAACAAGATCAATATGTTTTGTATTGGCATTTTCAATGCTATTGTTAATGGTTTTTTAAAGCAAAACTCTGTCTGACAATCAGAGTTTGCCCTTACATTAATGAATTTTTTTATTGCATTCATGTAAGCCTAGCCCCGTTCGGGAGTTATTTTCATCACATGTGAATCTCGTCGCAAAATTTATTCTCGATTAGGCTCGTGTGTATGAAAATCAATTCTTGAATTGTCCAGAGAGGACAGTTCGAGAATGCATAAATCTGCATTGCAATCAATAGCGTATATGCTTGAATATTTCACTATGATAAAATTTCAGCACGGTCTCCTATTGTTCTCTGGGTATATATTTAGGCGTGTTAACGTCTATCTCGTATACTTGGAGAACCCTAGGGAGATGCTGCCGAAATTTTGTCCGAATAGAATCAAGCATTTGATTGCTGCTGATTGCAATGTAGATTGTGCATTCACGAATGGGATAGGACCACCTTACCCTTTAGAGAGAAGTTGGAAGTGATAGGATTCATGTTTCATATTTATAACGAGTATCATTTTTGACTTGTATTAGGTAGACGAAAATGGATAAGAGTTGGATGGACTTGAGGGGCAGGCATTTGCCAGGGTATGTGAAGGGGATCAAAGATTTTATTGAGTTTGCTCGTGCATCTGCAGATGGGAGAAATAGGATAAGATGTCCATGTAGGAGGTGCAATAATAGGGATTATATGCACATAGATGAGGTCAAAGAGCACCTACTGGAACACGGGATGGACAAGCGGTATACGTGTTGGGAATTTTACGGGGAACACCATGACGTACGAGTGGTATTTGATGATGAAGAAGAAGACGACGATGTTGACTTTGGTGATAATGTTGGGGTTGGTTACGAAGGCTTGCCACAAATGCTGGCAGACTTGCAGGGGGCTACAACTGGGGTGAGTAGTCATAGGAGTGACACGGGACCATCGACCGCGTTTGAGTCGTTGTTGAGGGAAGCAAGGCAGCCGTTATACCCGAGTTGTGATAAGTTTTCCAAACTGGACTTTCTCGTGAAACTCCTTCATCTTAAGACCATCAACCGTTGGAGTAACAAATCAGTTACTATGGCCATTGAATTGATTAAAGCAGTGCTTCCTACTGGGGAGACCCTTCTGAACTCATATTATGAGGTGAAAAGAATATTAAGAGATTTGGGCCTCGGGTATATTACCATACATGCTTGCAAAAACGATTGCATGTTATTTTGGAAGGAGACTGAACAATTGAAGGAGTGTACGGTGTGCCACGAACCTAGGTACAAGCTGAATGAAGGAAAGAAGAAGACAATTCCGCACAAGGTGCTTAGATATTTTCCCTTAAAACCGAGGCTACAAAGGTTGTACATGTCTCAAAAGACGGCAGAAGATATGCGGTGGCATAACGAGAAGCGTGTTGCTGAGGAAAATGTATGTAGGCATCCGACAGATAAAATATTGTGGGTCAACACTGTAAAAGTGTAAAACACTTTTGAAGAAAACACTGTAAGTAGACCCATACATTTATAGGTAGAATATTGTGGGTCAACACAACCATATACCTTCAACTATGCTGGCTTTATAAAATCAATATTTAACACAGGGTGTCAACTTAAATCTGAATTCATTCTCCTTAATCCAACTACAGTCAATTCTTTAGAGAAAGATGAGAGGACTGAGATATTTGGGTTTATTATTACTAAGTCAAGGACTAAGGTGAAGTTGAATTAATTTTCTCTGGTGCAAAATGTGAGTTGCAATTGATTTTAATCTATTTCTTAAAGTTATCGAGCTTTTTTTTTTTCTCAATATTGTCACTTAGGTGAATAAGGTAAGAGAAAATAGTGAAAATTTGACTTTGTCAGCGCAAATGGATGTTTCTTATATCAGTAATCATGGAATTTGGTTTATTAAAAATTTGGGAGAAAAAAGATCATGCAATATCAGTACAGAATTAAAGAATGTTGCCATAACTTACAGTTATAAATTCTTATGGTTTGTTTTATTGTTTGAACACAAATGGAAAGAAGAAAAAGAAGAAAGGGGAGACCAAAAAACAGAGGGGATAGGGATGAGAGACGTGCAGAGAGAGAATACCAGGTGAGTGTTGCTGTCACGCCCCGAATTCCCGACCAAACTCGGGGACGCGACTGAAGGAAACAAAAGAAGAAAATAAATAGATAGAAAGTAAATAAATAACAATTTAACTAATTTATAACTAATATACTAATTTAGATACAAGCCTATTCCACTAACATAACTATGCATCCGTATATCTCTGTCAATACACATCCATTCCCGTTTTATAAAAATTTCGGCAGAACCTCCTTTGTTTTTCGAGCTTTTTTCCCCCTGATAAACACAATACATCATATATATATACAAACAGTCACAATCCATCCTCACTCGATGGCCACAACTTTATCAAAGTTAAATATACATCGCCTACTTATACAATCCATCACATCTACTTCTATACTTAAACTAAAAGATCATAAATTCCATATTTATTACAATATACAATGCCATTTCCATTCTTTTCAGAAAATACGCCCCAAGGGCCCAAATATTCTTCCAAATTTATTTCCTCTCCTTTCTCCAAGACATCATCAAGTCCCGCGTACCAGGATGCTTTATCTGAAACTTGTGCCCACGAATGGGTCAGCGCCAACATGCTGGTATGGTACAATACTAATGCAAGGAACAAAATTAAGACGTGGCTTGTGCAAGTGTACAGGTATGTCTACATGCCTCCCTAATCATGCATACAATACAATGGCAATGTACAAACTACATCTGTATAAAAACCCTATATCACGTTCACAAATTCATCAACACAATGCACAAGTAATATGCATGACACACCCATGCATCTCAATGTCACACCCATGTCTACTCCATGCCATGTTAATGCTATGCCATGTCCATGCCTCATTTTACGGACCTTCCCCGAAGGACATGAGTAACCAAGTATGCCTCATTTTACGGACCTTCCCCGAAGGACATGAGTAACCAAGTATGTCTCATTTTACGAACCTTCCCCGAAGGACATGAGTAACCAAGTATGTCTCATTTTACGGACCTTCCCCGAAGGACATGAGTAACCAAGTATGCACAACACCAAATGCCCCACTCACACTATGCCAATATGCCATGCTTTCATCATGCAATAATACAGTCCAAATGAAACGTCACTTTCATAAGCATATGCAACATGCTTTACATAATGTATTACATTTAAGATTAAATCACAAGACTTCATCCACAATCTACGTGTCATGCTCGATCAATCTCAACACTTATGCAAATCCACATGTCACAATATCAACAATCCTTCTCAAACATAAATCACATGGGACGACAACTCAAGAAGTAAATCACAACTCCCAAATAATCATAAAGAACATGCAAACATATAAACAATCCACTCAAAGAAGCAATCATTCCTATGTGATCTTCTATCAGCAGACAAGCACAAAAAGCATTCAAGCAATATGCACATCAATTGTAAAGACCCGGAAAATTTTTTTTTTTGAATAAATTAATTTTCCTGTTCTTTAATTTAAGTAATTGTTTTTATTTTATTAATTTATTTTTTTTTGGAATGAAAATTTTTTTTTTATTTATTTTTATTTATTAATTATTATTATTAATATAATGAGTTGTGTAAATGTATGAATATACATGTATGCATGTGATGTGTATGTATCTATGTATGTATGTATAAGTGTGTATTTAAATTGTTAAATTATATGTATATATATATATATAGATGTATAGGACAGTGTGTGTAGGTGTGTGTACCCGGTTGTGTGTGTGTGTGAGTTTGAGTGTGATACACTCAAACAAGCAAGGGGGGGCTGTGGAGTGTAAGAGAGTTGGTGGATGTGTGTGGTGAAGTGTGAGAGTGAGTATGAGAGTTGGGAGGAGGTCAGAATTCGTAGAGTTTATAGAGAGAGAGAGAGAGAGGAATATAGAGAGAGGAAAAAAAGGGAGTGTCTCGGGTGAGAAGAAAAGAAAGGGAAAGGAAAGAAAACTGAGAGCAAGGGAGAGGGTTCTGAAGAAGCAGAAGTGACCAAGAGGAACAGAAGGAGAAGGAAAGCAACCAAAAGGAAGAAAAATCCGAAATTTTAGGTAAGTGGGTGTTTCAGTTTTGAATTTCAAAAGCATGATTCGTTTGATTTAGATTATAGGGTTTTATAAAGCATGATTTTAGCTTTCAAATGCAAAAAGAATGAGGAGAAATAGGTGAGAAACTAGGGAGAAAACCCTAGTTGCAGGTTTCGGCCATGGAGGTTGAACCTCATCATTTTATGTGAGAAACTTCCTTTAAATGATCCTAAATTAACCCTATGAAGTGCAGAAAGAGAATGGAGAAAGAAAGAATGAAAAACAGTAGAAAAATATACAAGAAATTGGAATTTTTCAGTTGGCCGGAGATTCGGCCATGAGCCTTTGAGCTCTATTTCGTGGAGATGGGGACGGTTTGAGGGGAAGTGGAGGTTGGATATGGAGCCTACACGAAAAACCCTAGAGAATGGCATTTTAAAAAGGGGGAAAACTCATCGGAGGCCGGTCGCCGGCGCCGGAGAAGGCGCCGGAACCCTACCGCTGCTTCACCGGAAAATCGGGGAAGAAGGTGGGGTGTCGGGTCGGGTCTCGGGTCGGATCCGGGTTTGGTTCGGGCGGGTACGGGTCGCCCCTGCCACGTGTCAGCCCTTGTTTTAAATTAAATGAATTTGAACCTTTAGAATTTAAACCTTTGAATTTGAACCTTTTGAATTTGAACCTTAACCTGAACTTTCAGAAATTACGAATTGACCCCCCAACTATTAGAAATTACACTTTGACCCACCTGATTAAATTATTAATAAAATATTAATTAAATTATTTAATTAATTATTTAATTAAATTAATTTAATTAATTAAATATTCAAAAACATCCCGGAGTCCAAATGAGACAAGTCATTAGTGTATTTTGACTATCTCGACTATTCCGAGACCAATGGTGAGGTCCGTTTTACGAGACGGGGTCCCGAAAAATAAAAGACCCGTAGTAACCCTTAAAATTACCAAAATGCCCCTAACTTGAAACACTGTCAGACGAACTCCGGATTAGGTAAACAAATAGTGAAATTTTATTATCTCGAACATTCCGGACTCAACCGTGGAGTCCGATTTGTGAAAAGAGGTCACGAAATGTAAGGACACGTGTAAAGTGCAAAATGACTGTTTTGCCCTTTTGAACCCCGGTGTCCGAATTGAGTTCTACGAAAACCTAGACTTACTTTCTTAAACGTTCTAAAACCAATGGTAGAGTTTAATTTAGCAGAATAGAAACCTATGAATTTAAAGACATAAAATTTGATGAATAGCATACATTCAAACAACAATGGACTGAATTGTAATTCTTACTTTTAGGGACACTGACAGGACAGGAGGAGGCGATCTGATCTCCTACCTTTTCGTCCGCCCGTTCAGTTACATATAGTGCTCGATCTTCTAGGGTTGATACCAACCCATCAGGTATGGTGTTTTGCTAGTGTTAGAAATGAAGTTAAGTTAGGAATATTTGTGAATGACTGGAATGCTGTATGTGTTTACCTGTAATGTGTTTACCTGTTTATTTGGAATTGGTTGTTCACAAGTTATGTGTTACTTGCAAATTAATGAAGTGAAGAACATGAATCATGATGTACGAACATATGAGATATGCATGTATACGGAACCGATTAGTGATTTACTTCTTATTGTCCGAGCATGTTATATTGTTGAGATTCATGTTCATTGAGATTGCATTGGCATATTGGCATATGATGAATCCCTTGAGAACATAGCGTGGGTAAGCACATGGTGCTTTGCATTATGAGGGTGTAGATCCTGTGGTGAAAAACCCAAAATCGGCCATTGCATTGGTACTTCATGCCATCGGGGAGTACCCGTAAATGAGACATGGGTGCGTGGGTGCGGCATAGAGTTGTGCATGGGTGTGTCACGCATACCATTCATATATATTACTGCGATGCTTGAATGTCATTTAGAAATAAATGTACACTTTGCACATGCCACGCCTTAGCTTTATTTCTGGCATTAGCATTTCATCATACCAGCAGTTGTGCTGACCCATTCGTGGGCAACATTTTCAGATGAGGATCCTCCAGCCACATGAGACTTAGTGATGCCCCGAGAGGGCGAAGCACGTGATGTAATTGTGATCCATGAGGCGTATATTTTGTTATGTAAGGGCTTAAGCCCGAATGACTGATGAACAATGTATTCGATGTTACTCTATGTATGGATGATGATGGATGCATGTTTATTGAATTTAATTACTTTTGTCCTTTTATTTATTTTACTTTCTGTCTCGTTACTCGCGCCCGGGTTCGTGGGAAATTCGGGGCGTGACAACGTGGTATCAGAGCATAGGTTCGAATACCTAGAGACTGTGGGGTGTTGTTTAACACCATGAGACCCTAGAGAAGAGAATGAGACTTAGTGTGAACGGTTAGCAGCATGTGATAGGATTTTATGTGCTACGTGATTATGTGTCTTAATGCATGCTTTATTGTGATTACGTGAAAAAGTGATATTGAATTTTTCTTTTGGACTTGTAGATATGCCTCCTAGACGAGCTCCTACGAGAGGCAGACCACCCAGAGGGGGTAGGGGTAGGGGTGCGCCTCTAGGTGCCGCCCAGCCTCGTCGTGGCAGACCCAGAGCTGCTGCCCCTATTCCTGATGTGGTTGAGGAGGTAGTTGCCCCAGCTGACGTTCCCGAGCATAGTGCAGCTGGCGAGGGTATTGCTCCAGCCCCTGTGGAGGAGGTGGGGCAGACTATTGGCGCCAGAGATTTGGCGACCATTATACAGGAGTGCTTCCGTGCCATACAGGAGGCCAGGACCACTGATGCTGAGGCCAGAGCTACTGAGGCCGAGGCCAGGGCTGCCGGTGCCGCGGCCAGAGCGGCCGGTGGGGAGACCAGAGACACCTTCGTCATGAAGGCGTTTCAGCGTATGAGGCCACCGTCATTTGCAGGACAGCCTGATCCTTTGGTGGCCGAGGAGTGGCTGGATCAGATTGTGAGGATCCTGGACTCACTAGGGATTGTTGAGCCACACCTGAGGATCCGATGTGCTACCTTCCAGTTTACAGGACTAGCGAGCCAGTGGTGGAAGGTATCTGCCGACAGGATTAGCAGGTTCGGAGAGGGGTGGGATGCATTTGTGGCCATGTTCAATGACCACTACTTTCCAGCGACTGCTAGGGTCGGGTTCAGGAGAGAGTTTGAGACCTTACTACAGAGGGACATGACCGTGACGCAGTATGAGTCCCAGTTTACCGCATTGGGCAGGTTTGCCCCGCACATTGTTGGGGTGGAGGAGCTGAGAGTTTACCATTTTCTAGAGGGGCTGAAGACCTCTATCAGGGATAGACTAGCGGGTCACATCATTGACACTTACGAGGAGGCTGTGATCAGGGCCACGAGGGTAGAGAGGGAGTTGACAGCTCTCAGAGGGATTAGGGAGTCCCGGACTCAGACCAGGCCAGCCACAGCACTAGCACTTACACCAGCTCAGCCTACCGTGACCGTCCCAGCTCATCCTGGTAGGAGACCACTGAAGAGGTTCCGGGGCAGTACCTCTTCTCCATCTACATCCCAGAGACCTATGCAGCTTTTAGCTCCCCAGCCCACTATGTCTACTACTCCTCGAGGAGGGGCACCACAGCTGACTCTCACATGCTATCAGTGTGGACAGCCTGGCCACAGGATGGCTGATTGCCCACAGAGAGATCCTAGTCAGGGATCAGGGACAGGACCGAACCAGCTACCACTTCCATCCCAGTCTCAGAGTCAGGCCTGGAGGGCCACACCAGTGTGCTATACATGTCAGCAGCCGGGCCATATCAAGGCCCACTGCCCTCAGGGGCAGACCTCACAGAGCACACCGAGCCCCCACTATTACCAGCACACCCAGGTGCCTTTGCCCCAGCCACAGTCGGACTATAGACCCCCAACACCTATTTATCAGCCAGCACCCTCAGCATTGAGTGTTAGAGCCCCCACCCCGAGAGGGGGAGGCAGACAGGGTCAGACCGTACAGGGCAGAGTGTATGCGGTTGCCACCCCAGAGGCTTCTGCTGCTGGGCCACCCGTGGTACGAGGTACATCTTTTATGTTTAGTTTATGGACTAGCATATTGATAGATCATAGTGCATCTCATTCATTCATATTTACTATGTTGACATGATGTTAGGGATAGAGTGATGCTTACAAAAGTCTGTAGAGATTACTCGATGGAGATGGCTGACCACATACCTTATTAAGATTTTTCAGCTTATTTGATGCGTCTAGTAGTGGTATTATGCTGGAGATAGATCGGTTATTTACACTTTAGACGAGCATAGGCTGCTACAGGGAAAGAGGGGCGGTGTATGCTTCTGAGGGAGATGTTTTCTTTGATTCATGAGATAGGAACCCACGTTTCACTGCCCGGTTTTGGCAGAGCCTTCAGACAGCCTTAGGGACTTAGCTAAGTTTAGTGCTACCTGTCGTCCCCGGACTGATGGTTAGTCAGGGTGTACCATTCAGATCCTAGAGGACATGCGTAGAGACTGCGTTATGGACTTCAGGAATAGCTGAGGGGATCACCTTGCTTTGGTAGAGTTGTCTGCAACCATAGCTAGCGTTCCCCGGTATGTTGGACCGAGGTGGGAGAGACAGCTGCCTTAGGACCTGATATTGTTCGTGAGACCACGGACAAGATACAGGTGATCAGACAGCGGTTGTTGACAGCTCAGAGCCGCCAGAGGAGTTACGCAGATAGGAGGCGGCGGCCCTTAGCATTTGAGGTGGGGGACCATGTGTTCCTCAAAGTATCTCCCAGACGAGGTTTGAGGAGATTTGGGCGCGGTGGGAAGCTATCGCCACGATATATAGGTCCTTTTGAGATACTTGGGAGAGTTGGTGAGGTGGCCTATAAGCTGGCCTTACCACCACAGCTATCAGGGGTTCATGATGTCTTCCATGTATCTATGCTGAGGAAGTACCATCCCGACCCCTCACATGTACTTGACTGGGTAGATCTTCAGTTAGAGGGAGACGCTTCCTATGACCAGAGACCCGTAGAGATATTGGACTCGAGGGACCAGGTTTTGCGAGGCAGGACCATCCCTTTGATCAAGGTTCGTTGGAACCATCATGGGGTTGAGGGGGCTACTTGGGAGCGTGAGGCCGAGGTTCGAGTTAGGTACCCGGAGTTGTTTGATCAGTGATGCATTTCTTTTGGTTCTATGTTGTTTTAAATTTCGGGACGAAATTTTTGTAAGGAGGGAAGGATGTAAAGACCCGGAAAATTTTTTTTTTTGAATAAATTAATTTTCCTGTTCTTTAATTTAAGTAATTGTTTTTATTTTATTAATTTATTTTTTTTGGAATGAAAATTTTTTTTTTATTTATTTTTATTTATTAATTATTATTATTAATATAATGAGTTGTGTAAATGTATGAATATACATGTATGCATGTGATGTGTATGTATCTATGTATGTATGTATAAGTGTGTATTTAAATTGTTAAATTATATGTATATATATATATATAGATGTATAGGACAGTGTGTGTAGGTGTGTGTACTCGGTTGTGTGTGTGTGTGAGTTTGAGTGTGATACACTCAAACAAGCAAGGGGGGGCTGTGGAGTGTAAGAGAGTTGGTGGATGTGTGTGGTGAAGTGTGAGAGTGAGTATGAGAGTTGGGAGGAGGTCAGAATTCGTAGAGTTTATAGAGAGAGAGAGAGAGGAATATAGAGAGAGGAAAAAAAGGGAGTGTCTCGGGTGAGAAGAAAAGAAAGGGAAAGGAAAGAAAACTGAGAGCAAGGGAGAGGGTTCTGAAGAAGCAGAAGTGACCAAGAGGAACAGAAGGAGAAGGAAAGCAACCAAAAGGAAGAAAAATCCGAAATTTTAGGTAAGTGGGTGTTTCAGTTTTGAATTTCAAAAGCATGATTCGTTTGATTTAGATTATAGGGTTTTATAAAGCATGATTTTAGCTTTCAAATGCAAAAAGAATGAGGAGAAATAGGTGAGAAACTAGGGAGAAAACCCTAGTTGCAGGTTTCGGCCATGGAGGTTGAACCTCATCATTTTATGTGAGAAACTTCCTTTAAATGATCCTAAATTAACCCTATGAAGTGCAGAAAGAGAATGGAGAAAGAAAGAATGAAAAACAGTAGAAAAATATACAAGAAATTGGAAT